>JALIZH010010763.1:0-70000 GCA_030522465.1 Rhipicephalus appendiculatus | reverse complement strand
AAAGAGGAGTGCGCGCTCTCGCCGGGAGAAACCAGTCATGGGGGAGTAGAGGAGGGGGGGCGTCTATCGGCGACCCGCTCGTCTGGGTGGTCGCGCTGCAATTCTCGGCGAAAATTACAGCGCGCGGAATCGAAGGAGTTGGCGTATGGAGTCAATGGGGTCGCGGGAGAATGTGCCTGCTTAGCCAGATCGTCGGCAGCCTCATTTCCCGCGATGCCAACATGGGAGGGAAGCCACTGCAGAACAACATCGCAGCCGTGCTCCTGAACCGACCGCAGGCTGTGCGCAACACGCTGTGAAAGTGGCGGGCCGCGTTCCTCCTTCATGAGTTGTCGCAGAGCTGACCTAGAGTCGCAGTAAATTGCAGCGCTCTTGATGGTAGGCGACTCACTAAGGAGGTCGGCAGCCAGCTGCAAACCCACGAGTTCCGCGGTAGTCGAGGAGGCACAGAAACTGAGGCGGCACTGCAGGGATCTGTCGAGCTCAGGGGCAATGCAGGCGGCCGCAGCTGAACGGTCTCGTAGCACAGAGCCATCAGAGAAGACTTGTGTTCTGCCAGCTAGGTCCTCGTGCATCCTCGCCGCAGCCTCCTGAGCGATGGCACTTTGAGGTGTGTTGCGCTTTGAGCGTATGCCCGGCAGCTCGAGGCAAACACGGAGGGGCGCTCGCCGGTGTGGAGGGGGGCCAGCGCGCACACGGGGTAGGTTCGTCGACAACGAGACTGTCGTATAGGTCGATGATTCGACCGACTTGAGTGTTTGGGACAGCACGAAGTCGGGCGAGTAGAGGACCGGCGCCGGGTGCGCGATGGAGGCGCTCCATATGGCCCAGGGCGCGCAGATCCGCTGTAAGCGACGCAGGCCACGCGCGAGTTTCTGCGAGAGTCTCGGCCACACGAGTATGACGAGGGATGCCGTGGCACATTCGGATCACTCGCCGATGATCCCGGTCAATCGCTCGCCACTGTGGGGCCTGAAGGGTGCAGAGAGGGAGAGCATAGTGCACTACGGAGAGGGCCATTGCCTCGTATATGGTGCATTGCCTCGTATATGGTGCATGAAGCCGACACGGGGGGGGGGGGGGGGGAAGGACAAATCAGAAGAAGGGATGAGAGGGGGGGGGGGGGGGCACTGCAAGCGAAGTGTAACATCTGGCGAGTCGGCAATAATGTACAAAACTCTAATAGAAATCAGGTTTATTCTAGCACGCACGTCAGAAGGTTCCAATTTAGGGATATAGACTGTAATACCAACTGGAAGTGATCCTTGTTTGTTCCTGCCTAACGCCATTTGAAGCCAAAACTGCGATGTCGACCTTCAGATAGGAAATGCAAAGGGGAGGGTGGGGGGGGGGGGTTAACGTCGTGCCGGGGGCCGCATAATACTGTCCCACGGGCCGCCGGTTGCCGACCCCTGACCTATAGCTACAATTTTTACTGATCACTGCATTGCACAACACGAGCGGGCAATTTATTCCACATATTTCAATCACGTGGCGGAAGAAGGAGTGCGTGAATGCGTGAAACACCAGCACAAGCGCAGTACAGGTAATCTTTACCCGGCCAGGGATACCTCTGTAGCTCCTTTTCAGAGGGGAGTTATTTGCCATTCGAGTATTACGTGCAAACGCACGCACGCACGCACGCACGCACGCACGCACACACACACACACACACACACACACACACACACACACACACACACACACACACACACACACACACACACACACACACACACACACACACACACACACACACACGCACGCACACACACACACACACACACACACGCACGCACACGCACACACACACACACACACACACACAAGCACACACGCACTCAAAAACACACACACGCGCGCGCGCGCGCGCCTCTTTCAGCTGGTGGCGTTCCCTTCGTCAAGCTAACGCATTTCTATGTTTTACAAGCAGGGTGTCGGAACAAAATGTTTTTCGTTGCGGTTTTAATTCGTTCCACTGCAAAAAGTTTCGTTCCGTTTCTGTTCCGGAACGAAAAAGAAAAAAAGTTCCGTAACGGTTCGTAACGTTATTTATTTGTAGGAAAAAATTTTCAAGTTAGAGCATAACGGTAAAAATAAACTAAAAGGTCGTTAATTCGAACTCGGTTAATTCGAACTGACGCCCTGGTCCCGGCACAGCCCTATGTATTTCTATGGGGTAAAGCTCCCGATAATTCGAACGCGTCGGTATCTACAACGGTTAATTCGAACTGGCAGCCCCCGGCTTTCATCCCTCCTCGCAGAAATCGACCCAGAATGATCACAAATCGGCCCAGAACACCCAAATTACTCATTACTTTCATCTGTGTAAAACAACTGTAGTGATTGATTTTCATGTATGCGTTTATGGTTGTAAACGTCATCTATCTGCTGCTACTGCTGTATGGGTGGCACGGCCCAGTCAGGCAATGTTTGCCTTTAGCTGTGTCCCTTTGGACAATTTCAGTATTGTTCTAAATAAACTAAGAAAGAAAGAATTTAAATTTTGATTGCGTTAACTCCGCCATGTAAATAAACGTGTTTTGGAGCACAAATAGCTTCGTATATTTTGGCATTAAGGCTCACTGCTCCCGTGAATGCAAGTCGCTGCTTGATTCTGGCGTATCACTGACTGATCAATAAATTCTGTTCGCTGTTAGAGCATGAGCTTAATTTACGAAATTACCTGCCACATGCGTGTAGTATCGCCTAATTTGCGGGAACGAGTCCAGAGGTGGCTTCTCTGGGTTCTCTCCGCACAGTGTGGCGCAATGTCTGTTCATTCTAGCGCCTACCCGCTAATTCGAACTCCACTTAATTCGAACATTTTGATAGTCCCATTCGAGTTCGAATTAACGAGCTTTTACTATATTGGATTTGTCGTATAATTACTCACGCTCCGATTAAGGAAGTGGGACAGGTGTAGAACACGTTCTTACCACGTTCTTAAGAGGAGCACAACTAACTGTACCACGAATTCCCACAAATCAGCGCAAAGCAGTGCCCTTCTAAGTTATAGCAAATTTTCTGAAAAGTGAATCTCGAATATTTTGAGCACGCTCAATGCTTTGCGTCAAGGGAGAGAGTATGACCTCAGAAGCAGCCCGTCATCGAACGTTCCGCTCATATGCGAGACCGCTGTTAATATATAAAACAAACTTGCGCGCCGAGAATGCCCTCTCCACGCTGTAATGTGTCGCAGGCACACGAAAGTCCACTTGAGTTAATATATCTAAACATCTCTGGTTGCCACCGCTTTCGTTTTTCGCCCAATTTCGGCTCATCTTTACTTTGGAATTTTTGCCTGAGGCATAAGCGTGCGCAGGGTTCCCCTTCAGGGGGGGGGGGGGGGGGCGAAGGTTCGTCGCAGCGCACCCCCCTTCCCTATTATGTCAATGTATAAGGCTGACTTTGCGCCCCCCCCTACAATGTATAGGGCTGACTTTGCGCCCCCCCCTTCTCGCCCCCCTTGCCCCCCCCCCCCGTGCGCACGCCTATGGCCTGAGGTACGGGCTAGCTCTGTACTCCGAGATGTGCATTATTGCTCACGTTACATGACATCGGTTGTTCCGGACTGCCAAGTTCCCCAGTGAACCGAAAAACGATAAAAAAAGTTTCGGTTTCACTCCGGAACGAAATAATAGATAACGTTTCGGTTACGTTTTCGTTGCGGTCAAAAATATCGTTTTCTTCGGTTTTCGTTTTCGGTTTTCGTTCCGTTCCGATTGCAAGTCTCAGATATGCTCTGTCACGGTTGTTTAATAAACACTCTTTGTTAAGAGGTTGTCGTATAGTCTTATTGAATTTTTACTATACCACTCTTATACACAGGTTTACAAAGACGCCTTCGCTTAAGATGCTCCAATACGTTGTATCACTGCTCTTTATTAAACGCTATTTGTTAAGCTTTGAGGTGGTAGTTTAGCCACCACCATAGGCGTGCGCAGGGTTCCCCTTCAGGGGGGGGGGGGGGGCAAAGGTTCGTCGCAGCACCCCCTCCCTAGTATGACAATATATGGGGATGACTTTGCGATCCCCCCCCCCCCCCCCGAGTCGCAGCACCACCCTCCCTATTATGTCAATGTATAGGGCTGACTTTGCGCCCCCCCCTTAGGCGACTAGGGGGGGGGGGGCGCCCCCTCCTGCCCCCCTCTTGCGCACGCCTATGGCCACCACCTTTTATAACCACAAAGTATCACGTGACAGTGGTGTGACATCGGCATAGGTCGGCAAACTCACTCATGAGTCGACTCACTCAGACTCACTCAGGCTCAGATCAAGCCGTGAGTCTGAGTCTGCGTGAGTCCGGGAGAGTAATATTTTGGTGAGTTTGAGTCCGAGTGAGTCCGGTTGAGCAAAATTTTGGTAAGTCTGAGTCCGAGTGAGCCCCAAGCGCAAAATGTATTTCTTGAGTGAGCCTGAGTGAGCTCTGCACTTTTCTGCCGATCTACGGTACTACTTACACAACTTAGCTTTACTATCAGTCTTACGTAGGTTCACGTTTATACTCATGCCGACTCACGCATACTTCAAAGCACCACGTTCATACGCCAGCTCAATATTTATTGATCAGAGGTCTGAGTTACGGAGTAGGAGGGGGGATGCCGTAACCCCCCCCCCCCCCCCCCCCTACCCAACCCTGAAAACTCTTTCCCGGGAATTTTTGATAAAAATATTTCATGTGAGCTATCACTTTCAAAAAAAAAAAAAAAAAAGTCCTTACTGGATTGCAACCACTGATAAGGTACGAGATGAAAAGGCGCCAAGTACAGCACCAATTACGCGAGATATTGGTGTTAAACAGCATTTACACCAAGTTCGAAGAAGCCAATTGTACGCTAATGGACTCATCAGTCGGCTCACTCAGACTCACTCAGACTCAGATGGAGCCGTGAGTCTGAGTCTGAGTGAATCCGGCTGGGAAAAATTGTCGTGAGTCTGAGTCCGAGTGAGTCCGGCTGGGAAAAATTTTAGTGAATCTGAGTCCGAGTGAGTCCGGTTGAGGAAAAGTCTGGTGAATCTGAGTCCGAGTGAGTCCCAAGGGCAAAACATATTTCATGAGTGGGCCTGAGTGAGCTCCACATGTTTTGCCGACCTATGGACATCGGTAATACGCACGTCATCTGGTGGGCTAACTGTTGCCTTCTTCCTTTTCAGTTGAAGTTGTGTGTAGTTGGATTTACCCAATTTCTGTGGTACATGCACGTTTATGATGATGATAGTTTTCTTAAAGGCTGAACAGACTTTTGCGGCACATACCCGTTTGTTGGGCTAACTGTTGCCTGCATTTTTAGGGAACCAGTGGCGAGTAGTGGGATTTACCCAATGTATGTGGTACTACATACCCGTTTATGATGGCCACAAGCGTTACCACGGGTCCCGTACATTGAAGGCTCGCCCTAAAACAGCTTCTCTACTAAAAGTGTGCCAGCGTGTCGAACATGCTACCCTTCAGAGCGGCCACATTGCTTCCTTAGCAAACGGAAACATTGTTCCAATGTAGAGAAGATAGACAGATAGATAGTAACATTTATTCGGGTCCAGAAGAATCTTCACCCCGTTTTACAGGGGCAAGACTGCGAGCCGCTCCCACGTTGGGACAGGAAGGCCAAGCCTCACCACCGCATCGTGGGCCTTCTGGACAGCCCGGAGTTGGTCGAATAAAAAAAAAAAAGCCATTCCATGCCTTCCAAAGTGACGCGACCACACCAACATGTGACTAGTAAGTACGCTATAACGTAAATGAGAGCAAGTTCCTCTGTCAAGATTTTTTTTTTCTATTATTCCTCGCAGTGCAAGGTGGCTGGCCTTCTTCCAGCCCTTTTGTTTCGGCAGAAGCAAGTACCGACCCCCCGACAACACACAGAAGTATCGACCACAGAGAATCCTTAGAAGGGCGACAGCTCGACAACACATGGAACAATTCAACCTCCGAGTGCAGAAGCTTCCTTGCGCTTTCCCCGAGCTAACACTGGTAATCAAATTTAAGGAAGAAAGACCGTTCATCAATACCAAAAAAAAGAAAAAAAGAGTCATGCGGGGCACTTAAGAATTCAGGAAGTTCAATATTTGGCGAGACATCTTCGGCAGCAGCAGCAAAAAAAAAGTTGGATCGATTTCCATGTTGTCAACGAGGACGCAAGAAAACAAAGTTCCTCGCCTCATTATGCAATCAACCGAACCAGTTCGGCAAGAACTAGGAATATGAAAATTCAAAGTACCATGTCGTCGAACTGTTCATTCAATAAGAAAAAAAAAAAGAACACAGCAATTTAAAACAGCAAATACCAGAGCGACAAAGGTGGGTTAAAACTTTGGGCAGAAGAAAGATGACGGACATCTTACGTAACCAATACTTCACTGAAAAGGCCGTCATGTGGACACAAGAAAAGAAGGATTATGCAGTTATCACCATTGAAAGAATTATAGTTTCTGGCCACTCTACATCAAAGAAACGCTGGCAGATGGTCCCTTGAAGACATCCCAGCCATCTCTGCACTAGTGATGCCAAGCCTCAAGGAAGTGTGGACCTGCGGGCCTGCCTTGTTTCGTTTTGTTTTATTGCGATAGCAATTATATGGACAGTCTCGACGGGGTTTCGCCGTCGCCGTCACTTCGCGTATAAAGTCCAAATTGATAGATCCCCCAGCGCATCGTACACTCTACCCGCGGGTAACAGCACGGGAGCGGGGGGCGACAAACGCGGCTGAAGCGCTCATCAAACGAGCCGGCCCATCTCCGCCACTCCGAAGCGTATGCGATAAGATCCCCCCGCCTGTTCGACCAGCCGGGGAATGCTCAAGAAGAGAGGAAACGCCCCGCGTGTCTTTAACAAGCGCGGAAAGACGCGAGGGGGGGGGGGGGGGTCCCTCATGCAGCCACTGCGACCTTTGGTTTTACGAGCGCGGTCGTTGCTTGCGCACGCGTTATCTCGAAATCTCAGCAGCCGACAGCGGGCGGCTGCCTCCTACGTGCTCCGCTCTCAACGCGAGGAGATTGTGTCCCTGGAGCGGCCATATGCTCTTAAACCAGCATTTTGTAGAGTTGCGTGAGATCGGATCCAAAAGAGTTAGCTGCCAGCCTCACTTCGAATAACATTAGAATTTGTTGCTATCGCATTCATTGCTTTACCCTTGCGGTGAAACCGTGACTTTTTTCTCTTCCTTTCTTCCTCCCTTTCTTCTTCTGTCTCTCTTTCTATCTGTATTTTCTGTCTCTGCTTATTTCTATTTCTATTTTCTCTATCTCACTATTTGGTTCTCTTCCTAGCTCTTTCTCTCATTCTTCCTGTTTCATCCCTTTCTTTATCGCTCTCTTTCTCTGATTCTCTCTCTTTCTGTCTTGGTCTCTCTTTTTTCCATCTGTTTTGTCCATCTCTTTCTGTCTCTGTCTATTTCTTTCTCTGTCTTTCTATCTTGCTCTCTCATTTGCTTTCTTTCTATGTCTTTGTTTCATTCTCTCTTTCTTCTTCCTCGCTGTACTCGTTCTATCGCCCATCAGAGTTATCGCATCCCACGCCGGACCTATCGGGGCACGTGTTCCTGGAGATGAAGAAGAGGACGAAAAGAACAGGCAAGAGTGCGTGAAGGTTCATGACGATAGTTTTTTTGTCGCCTCTGCACGGTGTAAAATGAGAACGAAGCGGTGACGTGCTTCTTACAATGGCTTGCTCGCGGTCCCCGGCATTTCGGGGGTTGGGTGTGGGGGGGGATTAAAGGTGGGATGCAAACAGTTCTTTGAATGCAGTATCGGGGGGATCCTCGGCCACCATTTCTGTAGGAACACGGCATGCCCTTAACCGAGCACTTGAAACAATGAAGGGAAGACTCCGACTGACTACATGTATGGGGCCGACTCAGTGCCCCATTAGGGAACTAAAGAAACGGCTTGCCCTCCCCCCCCTCCCCCCCCACTGCACATCCCTGCCCCCCCCCCACCCCCTCTGCGCACGCCTATGCCTTATGTACATCTAGGATGCCTGATTCTGGGGCACTTCGTAAATGTATCATGAAAAAATTGAAACACATGACACTTTACGTGTAATGCCTAAAAATTCAATTTTCAATATGGTGTCCTTGAAGATATCGTTTTCAAGTGCAAATGTGACATCTTGAGTGTTTGTTTTTGATTCTTGCATTGCGAGTTCGATTGCCTCCCTCAATTAAATTTCTTTCTGTACCACATGTTGCTGCCATTGTGACGGTGTGGCAGGGCTAGTCAAGCTGCAGATATTACAGCTTTTATCCTGCTATTTTCATCCATAAATAGCACATTTCTTCCATCTTCTTGTTCACCTGTGTTAGTAGTGTACCGATTATCGTGAAATAAACCGAATATCAAATCTCAGACATGAGCCCTTCGGCTAGGTCTCCGTGACATATAGGCCTCGCGCGCTCACTTGGGCGACACCGATCTCCTAACGCTTTCCTTAAGTCACTCTCCGAGTGACTTCAAAAGAGCTTTAGGAGAGCAGGTGTCGGAGAGCGTATTCGGAGAGCGCACTCTCAGAGTACGCTCTCCGAGTGTGCCGCGCCAATGCGGCCACTTCGCGCATTTTAACGCGATAGCGTTAAAGAGCTCGTTCCGCAGAAATTCCGGCGTCGGCGTCGGTGTCGGCGTCGTTTGTTGTGAGCGAAAAATCATCATCTTGTCCGTGACCGAAAAATCGAGAAAGATGCAAATAAAATAAATAATAAAAATTTCCTGGTCCGAGTGAGGATCGAACCCGGGCCGTCGCGTGGCAAGCAGGTGTTCTACCACACAGCCACGCCTCTGCTTGGAAATGCAGTGAAAATAACTTCCATACTTCGCAAACGCAAGTGTCCTCTATATAGACGTCGCAATATAACATGTAATATCCCAGGAATATTGCGTGGTACAAGCGTACATTGCCATCGGGCGTCAGAATATGTGACAATCATAACGATTTCGTAGTTTAAAGCCGGCCACCCATTACAAATGGCACACACCTTACTGCGCGTATTACCTTAACACCACGTAGTGGGTGCGTAGCACGTATGCACTAAGTGGTTCAAGTAGGCACTCGGGACAGGATATCACTATCGCGTTCAACTCTTAAAAGCTAAGATTAAGGGTCCCCCAATTTTGTCCCTGTTCCCACCCCGGTGCGTAGCTTGAAGTTGTGTGCGGTGAAAGTTGATGCGTGACAATAGCTACGGAAAACAAGCCCAGCTTGCTGTTTTGCGACTACGGACGAATAGTAAATGTTCAGGAATACTTCAGACGAAGTAGTTTGCTTCATGGTGGCGACTTGCACGTCACAAATCACGTTTATGGCTTGAGAAAACTCCACAGAGCCGTTGGTCTGACGGAAAATCTGCGGGAAAATGCGTCGAGCAAATAAACAGCGTAGGGTAAGACGTGCGTTTGAAGGCCAGTAAACTTTTTTCCTAGGCAGACGATACTATACCGACCGCCTGACGCGTGGCTTGTTCTATGACCGGCGTGCATTAGTAGAAAACAGGGATAGTTGAAATGACATATTAGCAGCGATAAAAGGACAGAGACCGCATGAAGTGCCCGTCTCTTTGTTTTCTAGCGCTGTTAGTACGTCAAACGAGCGCATTAGCTAGTATGCGGTGGCCGTTTACGTCTTATGAAACCCTCCTCCGATTTTTTTCCCCCCCCAACTACGCAGGTCTGGGCGTGCGCGCTTGAGCAGGCTGATTCTTGACATGCTTATGCTTCTGGGCCTTCACTTTGTTGGAAGACGCGTGTGTCAGTGTCGCACGCTGAGGCATAGGCGTGCGCTGGGTTCCCCGGCAGGGGGGAGCAAAATCCTCCCCCCCCCCCCCCCCCCCCGCCTCCTCCCTGTTGGTCGAGTCCAAAAAACTCGCTTCACAATCCAAGAAACAAAATTAAAATGAGGCTGTGGCTTGCTCCTCGCAATGGCCTCCATCTGGTTTCTGGCTTTCGGGGAGTAAAGATGAGAAGTGAACAGTTCTTTGAACACAACACCAGATGTCCTTGGTCGCCAATACCGCAAAAAAAAAAAAAATGCGTAGCCATAACACGGTGCAATAAAATGACATGAAAGGTCGGACTGAGTAACGGTATGGGGCAAGCATTGCGCCACCCCCCTAGGTGATCAGGAAGGGGTGCCCTCCCCCTGCCCCCCGTCTGCACGCCTATGCACTGAGGTTGCGACGAGATTAGCAAGGCAGAACTGTATAGAGAGTGCGTGTAATAGTCGAAATGTGTACCTATCTCCACACAACCTCCGATCTGGATCAAAGTGTTCGTTTAATTGGTGAAACTATAGGAAGTTTGACGAATCGTGTCACTCAGTGCCGGCTGAGAGGTCTTGCTCATATTGTCACGCGCGTTTCTTATTTCACTTTTACTGTATTCGGTTTACGCCCACAAAGACTGTGAACAAACCGCGCCTGCAGTGTTCGAGAAGGTTCACGATTGTAGTAGACCATTTTGTTAAGATTGCGCGCAAGACGCGAACACCCAAGATTATTCGAGAGCTTGCGCGACGACCAGAGATAAGGCTAGAATGTTCGACGCGTGATCTATAAAAGCCGTCGCGTTCCAACGATGATCAGTTGATCGACGGCCGACGCTCCGTTCACCGCTATCTTGCCAGTGTGTATTGTTGTAATCCGACTTTACGTTTCACGGCCACAATTCGGCCAAATAAACAGTTTCTTCTTTGACACGCCGACTGTTGCCTTCGTCGACGTCACGACCACGTGACAATATTTCTTTGTTGTATTCCAAAGACTGAATAAAATAAATGCTTCGTTTACTGGATAAGTCACTCGTCTTCTGAGCACGACACCTTAGATTCCGAGGGAAGTAGCCCACACAATATCCAGTCTTTCTGTGTGTCACTTCTCCCCATTGTCCATCGTATTCTTCACGGGTTTATTCTTTCAGAGAGTAAAAGCTCCGGACTCAAACAACAGTCATGGGCAATCCAACGGGCTCGCGACGCAGCGGATAGACTTGGTCTTTCTGTACCGACGTGCGAGCAGCCCGCAACGTGCTAGAGCGCATTCCGAGGGACCGCAATAAAGTTTATCCATCCATCGATCCATAAAAACAACCTGCGCTGAAATGCTTCGTATGAAAATATTTTAACAAATATTGACGCCGACCGTATTGTTCAAGGTGGCATGCTGACGATGACAGCCAGTTACAAAAGAGAAGCTTTCTGATTTCATCAGTAGTTGCGTGTAATGGACGTCTAAACTCAAGCTTACATTCTCAAGTTGGCATGTGCCTCGCAACTCAAAGGAATTACTCAGACACGGATGGGTACACTGGCATTATAATCGTGAACTTAGTCTAGCGAGTGTGATATAAGGTAATGCGTCCGGAAGAAATTCTGTGAAGCACAACGACGCATCCTGCTACGCATTACGCGGCCAGAGTCGTTTTACTATAACACTAATTATCCGTTGCTTAATCAAAACAGAACACCTCTCAAAAATAATGAACCAGTCTTGGAGCCGCTTTCCACGCTCCCTCCCCATTTTTCGGTGGCCATCTTCCGTCCTGGCGATTTTCAGCAATTTACGCAGCGCAATATATAAAAAAATGAAAATAATAACGGTGATCAACGCATTTCCCTAGCTCAACTGTCGCACCTTTACCATTCTTCCGCGCCAAGGTGTAATGTTCCGCCAGCGACATTTCATTCCCTCTATCGTCTCCCGCCCACGTTCTTTAAGAATAGAAAGAAGAAGTAATAATACTAAGTCGGCATGTCTCCCCTAATGAGTGCTTTGCATGGCTTAATCACCGAGTGGACGCATTAGGAATGCGCCCCGTTGTCAGCCAGAGTGGCGACTTCCCCGCGGCGCTCCCAGGGGAAGTGGAGAAAGAGTGCATTATCAAAGGTAAGTACACAATATGCGCTCCAACGCAAAGGGAGCGTCCTCATTGCACCGGTGTGCCAGGTTCATTTTCGGGACTGTACGAACTCGCGGTGCGCACTCCTGTCCCAAGCGATTGCTCATTAGAGTAGTGTAAAACAGTCGCCTAAATTTAGGACACACGGATGTTCTCGCGCAGATATATTCGCTTGCAACGCTTGTCCGGAAGAGGACCTGCCTCGAAATATCGCCTGAAGCATTTGAATGCGCGATAAAGCCACGCAACTTGATGGTCGAACTCAGAACCTCAGAGGCTTCATAAGTTGCGGGATCAAAGTGGCATGAAAGGATAAGATGGGAAGAACGGGCTGTGAACAGGACGCCGCTAATGAATCGAACGCGTCACTCAGAAAAAGAGAAAACGCAGTGCAATCAAACAAGAACAACAGCGTTACTTGCAACAGACGGCTCTAATCCTCGAGAGATATGCAGGTGGTTGCCCAGCGCGAGTACTTCCTTTCAGAAAATTTGGGAAACCTTAACGGGTATCCTTCAAGAACGCAGCACACGCGGGCGAAAGAGCGCGCAGCGCGCGGCGGAACAGGGCAAAAATTAAAAAAAAAAACCATAACAAGTTACGTTAGATATGTTTACAAGACTATATTTCAGCCAGAACTGGCGTCGGACATATCGTTAGGGAGGCTCGCTGGCCCATGGCAAAGAGAACATACGAAACAAAAGCTTTGTGAACTCGGTCGCAGCATCTAAGCCGGTGGCTTGTGGGTATCCCATAAGCCACCGGCATGGTAACGCAGGTGCCGGTCAACGTGAGCTTGCAATCCAGTGACTCGTCGGCACTGTTACGTCCTCGGTATCCGAAAATAAATGCGTTCTCAACGAGCAACGGAGTCTATTTGATCATTTCTTCGTGCAGCGCCGGCTTTCTCATCGCCAGTCAGGTGACGCCACCAGAGCGGTGTTGCACGGGTGCGTCGCTGCTGAGGCGGGTTCTGGGGGAGAAATTATGTCCCAAAAGTGAAGCCAGACCTCTGCCATCTTACCATGGGCAGCGAGGTAGTGGCGAGACCTCTGCCATTATACCTTACAGCGAAGCAGTGGCGATTTTCTCGCGCAGCCTATACGAGCTTAGTATGGGCAATTTTCCAGACAGGTACTGCTCATCGTGTCCTTGTCTACCGCAGCTATGGTCGCGTGTCTGTGTCCACCCCAGTAATTGTCCACCCCAGTTATGGTCACGTGGTTAGCGTATCCGCCTCCAATGCGGAAGGCACTGAGTTCGATCCCCAGTGCAGCCATACGCCCACCGCTTTTTCTAAGGGGCAGAGAGGTACCCAGGCATGGCGCTTGGTGTTGTGGGCCCCCATATGTCCCCTTCCCTTTTTTTACCACGACGCTGCCCCGTGATCTCTCATGTTTAGCAGAAATAAACGTCTCTTGTACCCTCAAACTATTCCTGCTACTAACACCCTGACAGAACGGCCTTGTATGGGAATATCAGTTAGCTCAAATCACAGGCTAAGTTCGACTCACTCCAAAAAGTTGCTGCTTGCAAAAACTGCTTGCACGTCGCGCAAGGTTGGGTAACAGCAGAGCAAGGCTGGGCAACAGCAGATTGAACTCGTTCCGGCTCATGATGATGATCATTGTCTATCTACGACACACGGCAAACATCGATCCTAACAGCTGCGCTCCAAAAAAATGTTCAGAAACCTGTCGGGACACCGTCATTCTGAATGCTCAGTCTACATAGGAAGATGTACGTGTGATTCGGACCCCACATGCCTCACAAGAGGCTTAAGTATAGTGGCTAGCGCAGGTGACTGCGTTGGGACTCTACAGCCCGCTTATTAGCATTAGGGAGTACGCGAAAGCACCACGGTAACCAGTACTATTACGGTGACGTATACGGTTACCGCAATAACGACGGAGTGCGCGGCAGGACGAGTTTTCCGCATATAACGATAGTTGGCAAGCCGGAATATCTATCCTGCTAGAAATGAAAGAAAACAATGAACTGCTTATATATTCAACCTCAGCAAATCTAACTTTCCTTTTCCTTCGCAATAGCGCCCAATCATATGGGTCATTTCACTTTTGTAGCGACAAATTATATATGACTCAAGCACGAGAAAATCGGGCAGCAGCAAACACTCGAAGAAAGAAAAATAACGAATGAAGACTTAAAAAGAAGTAAAGTTTAAGGTAATATGTAAAAAAAAAAACTTGCAAAAGCACCACACACGGCGTATAATGGGACATATCCGTGTTTACTTATAACAAACACGATAGGCACGTCTCAATCGCAGATCTCAGATTACAATCCGGGCGGCAGACCGTAATAACTCGTCTCACATTACACCCCTTACATATGCTGCTTCTGAATATCTACGCAGTTGATTTGCTAAATCTGATAAAATAATAATGATATCGCGTGCACAAATAAGCGCTCATTCTTTATCGTTCTGTCCTAAATCAATAAGGGAATGGTTGCACAACTCCTCTTCTTCTCCATTACAGGCGCACTTAAAAAGTGATGCGTTTTTTTTTATTTTTTATGTATTTTTTTTATTGATGTCTTCGTGTCCAAAGTCGACGTTGCTTCTCTCTGTGGAGCGGCGCATGTAACCATTTCGACATTTATTCTCCTTCTGCACTGTTCATGACATGAGGCCTGGGCAGTGTTTACTTTATACATTATCCTTTCCTTCAAGGAAAAAGCCCGCATTCTGGCCATATTATGTAAATACATAAGTTTCTATCCGGGTTTCGAAAATTCAGTTCCTAATATTGCTGAAGAAACAATTAAGGAAGAGAAATCCAACACGTGTCATTAATAACTGTACTTTAAGCAGCAAGGACAATACGGTATGATTACTGGCGCAAGGAAAAACATAAAAATCAGGCGCCCTTTCCAGCCGGGGAAATAGCCCGACGTAGGGGTTTTCTTTCTTTCTTTCTTTCTTTCTTTCTTTCTTTCTTTCTTTCTTTCCTTCCTTCCTTCCTTCCTTCCTTCCTTCCTTCCTTCTTTCTTTCTTTCTTTCTTTCCTTCTTTCCTTCTTTCTTTCTTTCTTTCTCTTCCTTTCTCTCTTCCTTTCTTTCTTTCTCTTTCTTTCTTTCTTTTTCTTTCTCTCTTTCTTTCTCTTTCTCTCTTTCTTTCTTTCTCTTTCTTTCTCTCTTTCTTCCTTTCTTTCTTCCTCTTTCTTTCTTTCTCTCTTTCTTTCTTCCTTTCTCTTTCTTTCTCTCTTTCTTTCTTTCTCTTTCTTTCTCTATTTCCTTCTTTCTTTCCTTATCTTTCTTTCTTTCTCGCTTTCTTTTCTATCTTTCTTTCTTTCTTCCTCTTTCTTTCTTTCTTTGTTTCTCTTTCTTTCTCTCCTTCTTTCTTTCTTTTTTTCTTTCTCTCTTTCTTTCCATCTCCTTTCTCTCTTCCTTTCTCTCTCTCTCTTTCTTTTTCTTTCTTTCTCCCTTTCTTTCTTCCTTTCTCTCTTTCTTCCTTTCTTTCTTTCTTTCTTTCTCTTTCTTTCTCTCTTTCTTCCTTTCTTTCTTTCTCTTTCTTTCTTTCTCTTTCTTCCTTTCTTTCTCTTTTTCTTTCTATCTCTTTCTTTCTCTCTTTCTTCCTTTCTCTCGTTCTTTCTTTCTTTCTCTTTCTTTCCTTCTCTTTCTTTCTTTCTTTCCCTTTCTTTCTTTCTCTCTTTCTTTCTCTCTTTGTTTTCTTTCTTTCTCTTTCTTCCTTTCTTTCCTTCTCTTTCTTTCTTTGTCTTTCTTTCTCTTTCTTTCTTTCTCTCTTTCTTTTCTTTCTTTCTTTATAGGTAGTGACCGTCTCAGGAACGCTGTTTCCGGGCTGAATGGGCATGGCGTCCTTCATGTTCTTTGCAGCGTTCTTCAGCCTGTAGAACGACCCGACGAAAAAGGACCATCACGCGATCATAGAAACGTGGTTCAGGAATTTAACTTTCACGAATTGAGAATTTTCCTGAAATGCGCAATTTCTGATATTGACCTAAAGCGTTGTCCAGCAGACCGCTGTTTGTCTTCCAACACGAAATATTTGAATGAAGCGCCCATAGCAAGTGTGCTGCTTCCCAATTATTTTTTTGCATCTTCGGTAGAACGCATTCGTATATTCTTCAGTTCAGTTCATATTAGGCATCCATGGGCGCTGACCTAGCCTTTGTAAAATTGCTTTATCTGTAGAAAGCTTTCTACTTCAAACTTTGATAGCTGTGTAGATTTTGTTTGCAATTTTTTTTCTTCTTTGTTTGGTATACATTTGTTTGTCGTTGTTGCATGTATGTACTACATAGGCAATAAAGAAAGGAGAGAAAGGACGCATGACCTAGTGTTCAAGACACTCGCTTTCGGGCCGGGAGCCCAAAAGCGAGTGTCTTGAAACTCCAAACCCGGAAAGAAAATTTATTTTGTTTTATTTATTATTTCTTTGGAGCACGCCAGCTGTGGGTGAGGAGGGTTTTTTTGTAGGTGAAAAGAGTTTTTTGGAACACCATCATCAACTGCAACACAGGTCAGTCAATCGAAGCTTCGCTTGAAAAGGAAAAGGCCAAGAAGTACAGAAGTAGAGCTTCACCATGAAGAGCTACAATAAAAAAAATAAAGCATGTAGCGATTAACAAGGAGTAAG
Organism: Rhipicephalus appendiculatus; assembly: GCA_030522465.1. Lineage (NCBI taxonomy): Eukaryota > Metazoa > Arthropoda > Arachnida > Ixodida > Ixodidae > Rhipicephalus > Rhipicephalus appendiculatus. The sequence continues at coordinate 53,497 of JALIZH010010763.1, read as the reverse complement.
TTCTGCTCGAATAAAAACGAAGTGGAAAAGCTGCAGACACTGTCATAACGTTCCTTGCACAATAAATAATTTAGTGTAAATCATGCATGAAGTATATGCCATTCAAGTAAGCGGACACAATTTGAGACGACAGGGGACGCGCCTAGCAAGGCATGATGAAAAACTGGGGACCACGTTGGGACAGGAAACAAAAGAAAAAGTTAGGAGAAACGTCTGGATGGACATTATTCTAAAGCAAGTTTTGCATTCTGTTGGGAGGCGGGTGTCTGCTGTCTGAACCAGTAACGCTGCAGGACTGACGCCGCCTCCCTATGCAGTGCACCAAAGCTTCCTAGTTTCCGACACGTCTCGAATCCATCAAGAAAGTGTTCAAAGGATGAGACAAAGAAAGATGCCCGACCACTAAGAGGAAAAACTAGAACGGAGAGCTTGAAGGGTCGAGTGCCTTCAAGAAAAAGGAGTGAATGAAGGAGAAGCAGGAAGGTTAACAGCGGGGCTGTTTAAGCTGGAAGTAAGGCCATTGATTGATTGATTGATTGAGTGATTGATTGATTGATTGAGTGATTGATTGATTGATTGATTGATTGATTGATTGATTGATTGACTGACTGACTGAATCAGATTGATTGATTGATTGATTGGTTGATTGATTGATTGAGTGATTGATTGATTGATTGATTGATTGATTGAAATAACTTGAATGAGGCCCTGCGGGATGCACCATAGCGCGCAGTGGGCGACTCCCATGGATGTCCGCGATTAACTCGGCGGGTATGCGCCACAGGAAGTGGGTATGTACCAAGCAGCTCGTAGCATACCATTGCCTTACATAGTATCGCATAGAAAGGGCATGAGAGAGGGAAGTGAGGGTGAGAAGGAAGGAAAGGAAAAGGGGAAGGGCAAGGCATGGAACAGCCTCGTTTGGTATAGCTTATCAAGGGTATGAGAAGGGAAGTGAGGGTGAAGAGGACTAATGTTGTAGCGAGGAGGAGGAATAGAAGGAGGCGAGGGCGTAAAGCATAGCATAACCATGTACAGTGAGAGTGAGGAGAAGGGTGAGTAGGAGAGATTTGAGGGTTAGGAGGAGGAAAAGGAGGAGAGGGGGCAATATAGAAAAAGATAAGGGAAAGACAGATGAAAGAAAGTAGATGATGAATAAATAAGGATGAAAAAAGAACTCAATCTGCGTTCGCCAGGTGGTGGCGCTTGCTTGCCAGCAACGCTGTTTTCTCATATTGCACAGACGTGCAACTGGCTTTAATCTCTTGATTAAGTGTATTTACACATAGGTTGGTGCTTATGTGTTGAGCCAGCTATTCATCTTCTTTTGCATAATAGTTGTGGTCGTTTATAGTCAATCCCGAGTATAACGAACTCGGGAAAATCGAGTTATCCAATTTATCGAACTATTTTCGAACATGGCAGTACTTCAATGTCAATGCGTAGGAAAATCCACGGCGACGTTGAACTAAAATAGCCTGAACACTCCATATATCGAAAATTGGGCAGCATGAAACGTCCCAAAATGTTTGCTTTCCCCCCAAAAAAGAGGACTTTCGCGCACTCATATGAAAGAGCGAGCAGTGCGATTAGGAGGGCGACTTGCTGAATGAGAACAAACAACCTATAACTAAACCGCACCTCCATCCTACCACCATGAAATGCCGAAGAAAAAAAAAAGAAAAAAAAAACATCCCCATCTCCCGCTAAAGGGAACCATGTGTGGATGCGAAGCAGCGGGAATGGTTAGCTTGAGCGGGATAAACGTCGCCGCTCCCGTTTCGCGGTAGCGGCCCGGGCGCTCATCGCGGCGCTGCACAGGAGAGAGAATGAGGCGCATGCGCTCCGTCATTTTCATACCACGGAACTACCGTGGCGCCCCCCAGCGGAGTATGCAGCTGTCGCATCACCTGTCGTGCGCGCTGCTCCGTAGAGGATTCCTAGAGGAGAGAACCGTAGGAGAGGAGAGAGAGGGGGGAGGGGACGCGCATGCGCTGTGGAGGTGCAGGATGCGGGCGCCGCTCCGTAGAGTTGAGGATTCCTAGAGGAGAGAAAGGGTGTGAGCGTAGTAGAGGAGAGAGAGGGGGGAGGGGACGCGCATGCGCTGTGGTGGTGTGGGACGCGGGAAGGACTAAGCCCCCTCCAAACACATGTAAGCAAGATCAAGGAATGGGGGTCAACCTGGGCGACAGACACCATCTGCCTAGCCATTGCTAAGCAGCCACTCTGTGCTCGCGGCCATGACTCTGATGACTGTGATAGTGGTTGGCGGCCTTCATATTACTACAGTGTTCTGGTTCGCATAATGGGAGGGGACGCGCATGTGCTGTGGGGGTGCGGCGCCCGAGAAAGGGGGTGAGCGTAGTAGAGGAGAGAGAGGGGGGGGGACGCGCATGCGCTGTGGTGGTGTGGGACGCGGGGAGGAGGGACGGACTAAGCCCCCCTCTAAACACATGCAAGCAAGATCAAGGAATGGGGTCAACCTGGGCGACAGACACCATCTGCCTAGTCATTGCTAAGCAGCCACTCTGTGCTGGCGGCCATGACTCTGATGACTAGAGACCGGATTATAGGCAAATGCCTATTTTTTTCCTTGCGTTCCTATCGCGCCACTTTGATATATGAGCATGAATTAGGCGTAAAGGAGGGCTTTTATAGTGTTTTTATAGTGCCTATAAATGCCTATTTTTGGGGTTTGTGCCTAAATGTCTATAAGTGTCCATAAATGCCTATTTTCAAAATTGGTGCCTATATGAACGCTATTTAGCCTCAAATTTTGCTTTCGAGTACAGTTTGAGACCGTAATTCATGTTACCGGTCAAAATTGACGTTCCGGAACTTTATGGGGTGCAACAACTTATAGTTCCCTAGTTCAACAAACATCCGGGAAGCAACCGATAGCAGCAGTGAAATTGGACGCGCCGGCCACTTTACCCCACCGCACTGACATGGCGCGAGCGGTTGGAACAGGGGAGAGGAAAGGATGCTATTTCTGCAACCCTAAATGGGAGCACGTCCCAGGCGGGAAGGCGGGAAGAGGAGAGGGGAAGAAGAGGATAGTGGTGTCTATGGCCTAGGACGTGGCGGGCGGCTTTTACCGCCGGTTTTCCAGTCCAGTGTTCCCATGGGGTTGAAGCACCTCCTTGAAGACATGGGCGTGGTGGGGGGGCAGAAAGCAGGAGGAGCCTGCGCGCAGCAGCAGGAATATGGAGAGCGAATGCGAAACCATGGAGTGCCGTCAGGGGAAAATAAAAACTAGGTAAAAAAAAATCAGATGTGCACATGGCTTTTGTTTCGTTTGCAATTTACTCTTAAAGGGCGCTTCACCAGATCACATTAGAAATTTTAGTCACATACTGGAAGTGTACGCGTGCCCAATGAAGGGCTTTGTACCACAAGAACTTTTTAATTGGTTCATTAGGAGCCGCGAAAGCATGATGCCGGTAGATGAGCTTGAAACCTTTGCCACTCGCAAGCCAAATTCCTTCCCTGCCCTCTTCGGTATCAGAGAAACTCGGAGCCGGAAGATCATACGGCGTTGACGCATCAACACGCCATGCGCACGCAAGATTACACTATGTGCACATGACATGCCCAAGCCAGGTCGTGCGCACAAGCGGTGTTGTATTGTTTCGGCGTTCGCTCTATAGTGTACTGCCTGTTTCTGTGGGATGGATCCCTCTATGCGTTTGGAGAGGCTGGCATGGATCCTGTATCCTTACCACGACACAGCGCGTCGCACAGCTGGAATTGCTGTAAGGAACGATGCACCAAAAACATTCTAAGCGTTGTCAGGGCTGGCACCGGCACGACGCGGGAACGGCTAGAACACGAACACAAAAGAAATATAGGCAGCTAAGTCTCGCATCGCTCTCGATTGGAAGAAAAAAACTAAAGAAAAGTGCACACACATTCCGTTTGTATGTTTTAATATTTCTATTAACTTTCATTCTTCTATGCAAGCAACAGTTGCACAAATTACACATGTAGCCTCGAATAATTCTCGCAGTTTCATGTACGACTGTGACATACACAGGACCATTCCTTGTTGAACTTCACCTCCCCCCACATTGGTGCGCGCGCCCGTGAGATAAAGGGCACGAGGCATTCAGTCTGACATTTCACCTCCTTCCGGGGAGCGTAGCGTTGCAAATCTTGGCAGACGTGATCGTTAGCGCAATGCATGCATTACACTTCTAGCTCGAAACGCTCAAACCTGGTAAGGGGCCCTTTATGGTGTTCACACAAAGAGGAGAAATTGACTCTGCGCTATTAGACCCGGCCAATACAAGGCTAACAGACCCTTCTGGCCTTTTAGCGGTCTGGCTATTGAATCCTGTGCTGCCCTTCCCAGCCATGCCGAAAAGAAGCAGACCCAGGAGCGTGTTTATTCGACGGTGGACACTTAACTTACCATTCTGGACAATAAAAGGAGAGACCGTGTTCTGGAAACTATGCCGGAAAAGGCACCATTGCATGGCTATGTTAAATCATTGACGCCTTTGTGCAATCATAAAATATAACATTTGTTTGCTTTCCTGTCGTAGACCAGGTCGCGCACGTCCTTATTCGAAAATTTGAGTTTTTGTAAAAATTTATTACGCCTATATTTACGATTTTGGGGGGCCTAAAACTGTGTTTTTCCTGGTTGACGGCCTTCATATTACTACAGTGTTCTGCTTCGCATAATGGGTGCTTTCCTACTTCATGAAAGTGGCCGGACGCGGGACGCGGGACGGACATAGCCCCGAGCATAAGATGCTTCGCATCTAAAAAAACCTGCTTACTGCCGTGAAGCCGCCTTGTTTGCATTATTGAGGAGCAGTGCCGTGAAGGGAACGTGCGCACAGAAATTCGCAACGAAAATTTGGCAAATTCATCAAAACTTGTACATCGAATCATGGGATATATCGAACTGATTGCTGTTCCTTTTGCGAGTTCGATATATGCGGGTTTCACTGTAGTAGAAGACAATCGCGATACTACACAATTAGACGCACGGATGAACTCTCACGTACTTGGTCCCGGTTTTTCATTACAACAAAATGTTCACTCAAAAGAAAAAAGAATTAGTAAACATCTATGTTCACACAAGTGAGAGGTCGGCAGATAACATAAAAGTCCGCCCAGATGCTCTCATAGCAGATCAGTGGGCAATTGTATCTTAACACTCTAACGGCAACAGTAATGTTCGCAGAAACAAATGCTGGAGGCCGTGCACTTCTGTGACTTATGAGGGCAACAGGCTTGCGGGAACGCCTCCGACGAGCGGTGCAAACACGCGGGTGCCAGCACATACGCTTTCTTTCGTCTTTTAAATGCAAAGCATTTCTTATCTATCCGTCCGTCCGTCTATCTATCTATCTATCTATCTATCTATCTATCTATCTATCTATCTATCTATCTATCTATCTATCTATCTATCTATCTATCTATCTATCTATCTATCTATCTATCTATCTATCTATCTATCTATCTATCTATCTATCTATCTATCTATCTGTCTATCTGTCTGTCTGTCTGTCTGTCTGTCTGTCTGTCTGTCTGTCTGTCTGTCTGTCTGTCTGTCTATCTAGCCGCCTACGTCTGGATGCTCTCGTGGTCGCCTCCTTACTAGAGGTCGACCAAAGTTAGTATGGCAGGGTAAGAGGATTTGACGAATACGTCTGGCTGGTCGTGACTTGAATAACGTGAAAATCCCGTCGCGTACATCGTCAAACTCATTTCTTCAGACACGTGTGGCTCATACCCGTATACCACGGGCCGCGGTATTCGGGTATGCGCCACAGGAGTTTGACAATTTATATCTACCCACGAACGGCGAGAAAAGCCTTTGGTAATTTAAATGCGAGGGCGTTAAGAGAAACTGACATCGGTGGCGTTGATACTGGTAATTTAAGGGCGACAGCGTTAAGAAAAACTGACATCAGCGGCGTTGACGCGACGAATGCAAAGAATAGAAATCAGAGTCCCAGGAGGAATCGAACCCAAGCATTCTGCGTGGCAATAAAGTATACCACAGACCCACGTCCGGTCTCGAAACTGCTTTGGATAACGACCCTATGCAGGCTTAAGGTTGGTGAAACATCAATTGTAGTTGCAGTGCTGGCTATCTCATTTTAAAAACATTACATACGTACACCTATGATAAAGGAGTCGTGTCGGGTTAACGTCAATTATTTACTTAAGCGCCACCCACTGCAGTTGTTTACGTAGCCCTATCTAGGGCTACCATCCTTGCAAGCACCAGTTGTCCATATCAGCTTACGGCTTCTGGTGTTGGCAATACCCTTGTTTCTGTTGGCATCGTTACACAACTGTAAACAACTGGTTATATGAAACATATGCGCCTCTTCAACATATGTCAGTGTGTGCAACATTTGTACATATTTTAGCGTAATTTCATAACGTTTCGCTAAATAAAAAAAAACTTGGACCATCTCCCCGAAGGGAACCCTGATGGGATGCGAAGCAGCAGCGGTGCGCACGGCGTTGACCCGGTTGAAACGGGCATCGACGCGGGTGCTGGAAGAACGGTTTGAAGCGAAACTCGGTGTAGCGTTTACTCGAGTAAACGTTTGTTTGAAACGCAAAGACACGGGAGGCGGGTCAGAGTTGTTGCGAGCGGGCGGAGCAGCCGGCAGCTGCGCGCACTGCCGCGAGCATGCTGCGGGTGAGGGAGAGAGTGACGTCAGCGTGCACCTGCGAGGGAAGCGTGCGAGGGGAGCGTGACCTATTTGGCAACGCTCCAACACCTACGGCGAGGGGAACGCGTTGCGGCGCATTCGTACGGACTTACGTAACGTACGGCGTTACACACGTGAGTCAAATAGCTGCTTCGCACCTAAAAAAATCACAACCCAGTCACCTTTCCCCCGCATGCTTCGCATAACATCGATTCCCATGGTACGTGGGGTCTACCTAATTTTGTTCTTCTTTGTTCCTTTTTTTTATCTTTCTATTCCCCAATGGGAATAGAAAGATAAAAAATAGAAAGTCCCCCCAATGGGAAATAGCCAAACAGACACTCTTTTGGTTAACCCTTCTGCCTTTTGCCTTTCTTTCCTTCCTCCGCCTCATCTGCAGGAGAAAGCTTAGCTAAATGCGTATCAATGTCTGTCACTAAACGCTTCGTGTCGCCAATGTGTTTGCGTATGCAGTCTGTTTGCTCAAAAGTGGTATATTAATTCTTTAAAGTAATTCTTTAAAGGTGTATTCATAACTGGCCAGTGCACTCAATATATTTATGCCTGTGTTTCATTGTTTATCTGTTTTGATTATAGTTAGCTCACTTGTGAATGTGTAAGTTGTCATACGACTTGTTGATGTCAGTGTTTGTGTATTTACAACGCCCCTCACTCTGGCCGATGGCGTCTGCCTGCAGTATAACTGGCTGACTGACTGACCGACTGACCGACTAACTAACTAACTAACTAACTAACTAACTGAATAACCAACCAACTAACTAACTAATCAACCAACTGAATAACCAACCAACTAACTAACTAACCAACCAACTAACTAACCAACCAACTGAATAACTAACAAACTAACTAACCAACCAACCAACTGAATAACTAACAAACTAACTAACCAACCAACTGAATAACTAACAAACTAACTAACTAACCAACGAACTGAATAACTAACAAACTAACTAACCAACCAACTGAATAACTAACCAACTAACTAACTAACCAACCAACTAACTAACCAACCAACTGAATAACTAACCAACTAACTAACTAACTAACATCCATTTCTCTATGCAAGCGCATTTCTCAGTCCATTCTCCACTTCCACCTCTTCCACCAATTCTTGCCATTGATAAACAGCTGGCGGTGGTGCGCTGCCATAACGCCTGTACTCGCACGCTACTTGCTACCAATGGCTGTAAGTAGCCCTGGTTATTGTGTTACTATGGCGAAAGCCTTTAATGTCTGTCTGTCTGTCTGTCCGTCCGTCCGTCCGTCCGTCTGTCTGTCTGTCTGTCTGTCTGTCTGTCTGTCTGTCTGTCTGTCTGTCTGTCTGTCTGTCTGTCTGTCTGTTTGTCCGTCCGTCCGTCTGTCCGTCCGTCCGTCCGTCCGTCCGTGCGTCGGTCTTTCCGCCCGTCTTTCCGTCAGTGGAATGGCCACACGCTTTCGCCGAACACACTTTGGAATGTACAAAGTGTTCTTCAATTTTTTGTTGGCTGTACGATAATAAATGTCGGCTACGGTTTGCTAATGTCAGTTAATTGATGATGATTTTATGAAAAGTCATAGAACCAGCAATTGATGCATCGAGCACAGCTTACCGGTTCGATGTGACAAGCGTTCAAAAGAAAAGAGAAATTCTGGAGATGTGGGACGCTTCAAGTGATGGCAAATCGTTAAGCAGGTAGCACTTCTCATACCCTAAAGCAATGACAAACACGAATGAAGCCCGTTTATAATTAATTGATTAGTCGGTGAATACGGCGGTGTTTGCGAACTTTGTCATAACCAATGATGTGCACTTCTAGGGTAGATTGTTGCAATATTTTTTATTGCGATAGCAATTATATGCACACTCTCGGCTGGCTTTTGCCGTTGCCGTCATGTCCTGTATTATATATATATATATATATATATATATATATATATATATATATATATATATATATATATATATATATATATATATATATATATATATAAAAGCCACGAAGAAAAATAATTCAGAAAAATATTTCGAGCGGTTAACTCCGCAGCGCGCCGTTACCCGCTCGACCACAGAAACGCACGTCCTTTAGCATCCTAACGGCGAGCTATTTATACACAACAATTTACCGCTGGCGGTACGCCGATCTCGGGGGGAATATCAGAGTTTTCTCTGCATTACCTGCGAGATGGCGGAATGGCGCGAAGTGCGCGCTCGGCACCCCGCTAGTTGCGATGCGTTGGCTCGTCAACCTGTACTTTGCCCTACGGGGCGAAGTCGCCCGTGCCCGTGCGTGCGCGCTTATCTTGCGATGGTGGCAGTTGTCGTGTGCTTTCGCCAGAAAGATTGCGTTTAGGTTACAGAGCGCACAAAGGTGACTTCGTTCGCTTCAGAGGCCGTTTGCGAAAGGAGCGCACTCTTGAAGTAACAACTGTGAAATAACACTGTGACACTTGTTAGTTCGCGCTGGTCCTGTGTATACCTGTGCGTACGTTTCGTGCGTCCTTTGACTTTAAGCAGCGCGTTAAGTGTCGAGCTGTGAACGTTGTTAGTTCGCGCTCGTCCTGTGTGTGTTCTTTTCGTGCGTCCTTTGTGCTTGAGCAGCGCGCTCCAATTGCGATCTGCTTGCCGTTCTTCGCGTGACATTCCAATTTGTTGCTAATCGCATTCATTGCTTTGCCCTTGCGGCGAAACTGTGACTTCTTTTTCTTATATTTTATCTCGAGGACGACTGTCAACGCATATATATTGATATGTGTTAGATATATGGTGTTTGTACTGTGCAGTAGCTAGGCCATCGCTTATCATGTAAATAGCCTATAGGGCATCGAGAGATAGTGAGCGAGAAAACTAGCAGTTGTTCCGTGTACGAATACAACCGATGGTTGAAGCTCCTTAGAAATGGGACGCAAACGACTATGGACGTTTTTTTTTATAAATGTACAAACATGGTTTTCGCTGAACTTTACTGTCGTTTATTAACGCGAACTGCTTTTGCGCAAATGCGCGCCGAACGCGCACCTTTCTTTCCCTTCTTTTCTTTTTTTTTCTTTTTCTTTCCTGTTTTTATTTTTTTGCATCGGCGTCGGGTGGGGCAGCGTCTGCTACTACCTTCGAGAAAGCGCCCGTAGTGCGCTAGAATGATGGCTGTCATTTCACAATCCACGATAAAGGTGGTGAAAGTGAAGACGACCATTATAACCAGTTGTGGACAGAGCTTATTTCTTTTATTTTAACCTCGAATTTCTGGTGCGCTAGAAACAAATCGCTCGGCGTTTGGCGCACGCGGCGTTTCATTGTCTTTCTGCGCCGGCGCCGCATCTATGTTTGCAGGGAGCTTCAACGGCGACGGCGGGGTACGGGCCTAAGGAGCTTCGCTCCTAAAAAAGATGAAGCTGGTGTGGTGGTACGCTTACTTGAAGAAAGTTACCAACCCGTGCTCAAAAACATGGCAGGGACGCATTAAAGACGTTTAACTTGCTGTATATGCAGGACTATTTTTACGAGACAAACTCAAGCAATATTTTTAAAACTTCCTTGGATACGTGGTTGTCCAAGTCAAAATGACCGACGCCTCTTCTGTGTTGGCCCTGATCTCCTCGACACCTGTTGCCCGCTCTTTTAGATGCGAAGCAGCTCTTTGACTAGGCTGTGTAACGCTGTCCCTCCGTCCGTGCGTCCGTACGAACGCGCCGCTACGCGCTCCCCTCGCCGCAGGTGTTGGAGCGGTGCCAAGTAGGTCACGCCGCAGCTGCGCATTGACGTCACGCTCCCCTCGCAGTGCGCGCTGACGTCACTCTCTCCCTCGCCTGCCGCGCGCTCGCCGCAGCGCACGCAGCTGCCGCCTGACGCGCGCCTAACGTACGCGTTGAAACATGTCTGTACGTGTCACCTCTCTCTCGCTTCACCCTCTCCACCGCTCCCATGCGCAACGCTGCTGCTTCGCATCCCATCAAGGTTCCCTTTGGGAAGATGGTGCAAATTTTTTAGATGCGAAGCATCTTATGCTCGGGGCTATGTCCGTCCCTCCCGCGTCCGTCCCGCGTCCGTCCCGCGTCCGTCCCGCGTCCCGTGTCCCGCGTCCGGCGTCCGGCCACTCTCATGAAGTAGGGAAGCACCCACTATGCGAACCAGAACACTGTAGTACAATATAAGGCCGTCAACCACTACTACAGTCACCACAGTCATGGCCGAGAGCACAGAGAGGCTGCTTAGCAATGGCTAGGCAGGTGGTGTGTGTCGCCCAGGTTGACTCCATTCCTTGCTCTGGCTTGCATGTGTTTGTGGGGGGCTTAGTCCGTCCCTCCTTCCCGCGTCCCCCACCACCACAGCGCATGCGCCTCTCCTCTCTCTCACCTCTCCTACGCTCACCCCCCTTTCTCTCCTCTAGGAATACTCCACTCTACGGAGCGGCGCCCGCGTCTCGCGTCCTAAACCCCCCACAGCGCATGCGCGTCCCCTCTCCCTCTCTTTCCTCTCCTAAGCTCACCCCCTTTCTCTCCTCTAGGAATCATCTACTCTACGCAGCGGCCCCCCGCGTCCCACACCCCGAGAGCGGATGTGCATCCCCGCCCCCAATCTCTCCTCTCCTAAGTTCACCCCCTTCCTCTACTCTACGATTCGTCTACTCTATGGAGCGGCGCCCGCGTCCGACATCCACGCAGTGCATGCGCGTCCTCTCCCGCTCTCTGCTACGCTCACCCTCTACTCTAGGAATCCTCTACTCTACGGAGCGGCTCCCGCGTCCCACACCCCTACAGCGCATACGCGTCCCCTCTGTCTTTCCTCTCCTACGGTTCCCCCCCGTTCTCTCCTCTAGGAATGCTCTACGCAGCGGCGCGCGACAGGTGGCGCGACAGCTGCATGCTCCGCTGGGGGGCACAGCGGTAGTTCCGCGGTATAAAAATGACGGAGCGGGCCTCATTCTCTCTGCTGTGCAGCGCCGCGATGAGCGCCCGGGCCGCTGCCGCGAAACGAGAGCGGCGACATTTCTCCCGCTCAAGCTAACCATCTCCCCGCTGCTTCGCATCCACACATGGTTCCCTTTAGCGGGAGATGGGGAAGTTGTTTTTTCTACCATCCTGCCCATTTCTATAAACGGAGATTGAGATGGCTAACCGTAATGGACGATGCCACAATGTCTCGTCCGTGTTTTCCACAGGGGTAAAGATTAGGGTGACGCACTGTTGTTTCATAGGAAGGCTCCCGTCATGGTTTCGCAGCTTCGAAACTTTTATACGCCGCTGAAATTTATTACAGGCCGATCGTGGTGTAGACACCGCGATCGGCATTCGTCGGAGTGCTCACACCAGCGAATGAGGTCTCTGGGGTAGGCTTATATAAGTTTAAAATTTTTCCTATCTCTTGGTTCCCCGGCCGCCAATCTCTTCTTGTTGCGTAGCATCTATTTCCGGAATCGCGGTGCAGTCTGTTTTGACGTGGAAGTGCGTTTCCTGCGAAGGCGAAATTGATTGTGCGCGGTATGAGCTCAAGCTCTCCGGTGTTGGTATCTTTTGCAACGCTACTGCCCGAATCTTATGAGATCTGTATGTTTGTTTGTTAGCTTTTTTTCTGCTCGGCTTGCGCGTTGCTCCACTTTGTTGAGCTGACCAAAGATAACGCTGTTTCTTCAGCGGCTTTATTTCACGCGTCCGTCACTCATACGCAGGAATTCTAAAGGTTGCAGCTCTTGCCTAGCGCACTATTCCATGTTTGCGATGGAGGGAAATGGATGGCCTATCTATCACTCAGCTCAGTGCGTATTATTTGATAGAGTTGTGGTTTATTTCAGTTCGACGGTGGTTCAAGGCTCCACGTTCTCGCCTATGATGGTGTTTTTTGTTTTTGTTTTTTTTTTATAACAGGGTTGTTCATAGATTGAAAGTAGCGTGCACAAATACCATAAAGAATTTCCTTGAACTCATTTCTCAAATTGCGCAGCTTAGCCTTCGAGTTCAGTTCCTTTTGATTATTTGAACTACACTCATATTACAATAAGTAATTTGTCCGCAGTGGCACTATGTAGAAGAAAATATTTCATCCCAAGTCTTCGCTATCGCTAAAAGGCCTGTGTGAATCCTTTGCATGAAATAACACTGTTCAAGCGAACTGTAATGCTTGAGCAGCAAATGAGAGTTCGAAGCATGTAGATTCTGTGGGAAGTTGGTATTCTCGCTGTAGAAGTATGATTACTACTTCATAATTATCATGTCACGAGAAGGAGGGGGGATTGAAGTAAGAAGTTCCACCCGACACAGGTTTGGTTTGCCATCCGACTGTGGAGAAAGGAGGTGAGTACATGTGTCAGCAGTGTCATCGCTGACAAGAGGCACACCGAAACCTTCCCACGATCGATGTATACTGCCCGGTAGAGAACACGGACGACAAGCAGACAAGGACAAGCGCAGACTATCAACTGAAGGTTTATTTTAGATGTGAAGCATCTTATGGCGAAGCTTAATCCGGTGGTGGTGGTGGTGGTGGTGGTGGTGTGCCGCGTGCCCACCCTTACTGCGCATGCGCAAACAGTTAAAAAAAAATAAAAATAAAAAAACCTCCTCTCCCCCTCTCTCTCCTATAGGCATCCCTCCCCGCGGCAACCACACCCTCACTGCGCATGCGCCACCCTTCCTCTCTCCCCTCTTACACTCCCCCCCTCTCTCCATCCCTGCCTGCGGCGTCTCTCCCCCCTGCGCATGCGCGTCCCCCCTCTCTCTCTTCTCCTACGCTCCCCCCCTCTCTCCTCTACGCATCCCTGCCCACGACGTTCACACTCCCACTGCGCATGCGTGTCACCCCCCTCTCTCTCCTCTCCTAAGCTCCCCCCCTCTCTCGCCTCGCGACGCCGACGCAGGCAGCGTCTGCTAGCGAGTTTCTTGGTTGAAAAAACCGACTGCTCGCGCTGCACAACCGTTCACTGGCCATCCCGTATATATGGCAATGGATCTTGACCTCCAATGTGGTGCCGGTGGGAAATTTCTCCTGTGCGTTGTTGAACAATAAAAATTCGCAGCGTGCGCGTTAACTAAAAGCGGAGTGCGGGTCTCTGTGTCCAGTCGGAGTCTTCTGTCTCTCATTGCCCATTAGCAGCGATTGGCATGTTCCAGTAGGAAACACTGCTCCATCACTGCCTGCTTTGCGCCTCCCCAGTTTTCTCTCCTGCGCAACGCTGCGATGAGCGCCAGCGTCAACGCCGCCGCGAGTGTAAGCGTTAGCGCCCGCTGCTTCACATCTACACATGGTTCCCTTTAGCGGGAGATGGTGTAATTTTTTCACATACACTGTAAGCAAAAACTATCCGAGATTGGGGTTTTTGCGGCTCATGACCTCTGAAAACTCCCTCGCGTTTAAAATTACTACCTCATGTTGGAGTAAAAGGCGGTACATGACATAGTTTTACCACCACCTCTCAGGGACGTAGTAAAAGGATGTCACAATACAGTTTTACTACGTGGGGAGTTTTCTGTCACGTGACTTTTAACCACGATGTGAGAGTTTATTATCACGTGACTGGAAGCTGCAGCTGCTTCGGCGGCTTTTTCCCCCCACCGAGTGACGCTCTCAGTTCCAGTGAAGGTATGCGAACCCCACAAATGCCTTTTTTTTTTTTTTCAAAGATTGGTCTGGCATTGTCGCGCTTCGTGGTTGACCCCCAGTGCACGGCCGCTCGATCTCCCCACTTTGGCGCCCAGTGCATGCACTTTCACTGGAACTGGGTGCTGCTGAAGCAAAACGAGCGAGGAAAGCATTCTGTGAACGAAAGGGCGTGCTCGAAGAAAAAAAAAACTGCTGGAAAGCTGTCTTGCAGATTTTCGCAAATCGTTGGCGTATGTTGTTTAGTGGCCCTGGAGACTGGCGAGTGTCAGAAGCTCGCGCGGTATGTGTCTCGTTGCGCTGATGGCAAGCTCAACTGGATCTCACGTGTTTCTTCTATCATCGAGCGGCCGTGCGCGTACGAGCGCGAGCCTCCGAACCTGGACGTCGCGTATACCTCGCTTCCGTGCTGAATCGCGAAGAGCTACGAAGAACACTGCCAGCGGTAACAACATCAAGCTGGTGTGATCGTCCGTAGTTGCTTCCTGGAGAGTGACCGGTTACAACTTCGAAGCGATAGGAAAAAGGCTTCGATACGTCGTCGGCACCGAGCCGGCCAGTGTGAGTGCGTCGCCGGAGCAGGTGAAACAAGCGTCGCATAGATTTTGTTTCACAGAAAGCAATGTCTGCTGCAGTAAAGTACAGCCGGAATTGTCCGCAGCATGCGCCAACCGTTGTCAAACATATCGATCGAAGGTGCGCACCGATACAAGGCATACGGAACCAGCTATGGCCACCGTTGAGCACGGAGAAAACCCGGACGGTGAGCCGTCTCGTTCGTTGTGAGTACATCGCTCCGTAAGACGCCGCGAATAGCGGAGACGTATTTTTCATTGCTGTCTAAAATAACGACGACGAAAATTGCACAGGAGGTGCATTCTGTGATCGCCAGCTGTCTTTCATCGCATAGCCGTGCTCCTCGAAAAGGCCTAGCGACGCCGTTGGTCTGAAGCCGGTACAGGCGCGGCACCGCTCTTCTTCGCCGGCGTTCCTGAATATGTGCTGCTACTGTGTTTGTGTACTGCCGCTCAATGAAAATTATTGAGCTGTCATAGTTTGTGTGTGATTAGGTATATTTTGTGGAGTTGTGCGTGAGCACTGCTAACGCGTGTGGGCCAACAGGCTGCAGTGCCAGCTAATAATTGGATAATCAAAAAAGGTAAGATCGGGAGGGTTTATGCAAAGAGGTCGGTGTGACTCATGGTGACTTGCAACCCACCTTAAGTTTACGCGTGCGCTATGAAACTTTATTGTTCAACGATGCCAAAAAGTAGCTCTCCCACCGGCACTACATGGCGGGTCAAATGCGGTGCCTATATATACCGGGTGGTCGAAGTACGGTTGAGTAACGCGAGCGGTCCGTTCAGGTGATGTTTTATTCTGCATTGGTTGTGTGTGTGTGTGTGTGTGTGTGTGTTTGTGTATATGTTAATCTCTGTATATGTCATCAATTCCGCGTCATTTGATGTTTAATAAATGCGTTGGCTCATGGTCCGATCACAGCTGTCACTTTTTATTTTTTTTTTTGTACCACTAGCAATAACTCTCAGAAATCCCCCCTAAAAACCTTGTAACGGCAGTAAAAAATTACTCCAACTATACTCGCTGAAAACCTCGGCGGGGTAAATAATTACTACCGTTTCTACGCTCAAAAACTCGACTAGCGTGAGAGTAAATTTTTACCTCGACTGGTACGTAGTAAAAAAAACCCAGAAAAGGTAGTGCGCTAGAGGACAAGCAGTTTACTCCCGTTTTTGGTTTTTTTTCTGGTTATTTTTGTTTAGTGTGTACCACATATACAGGGTGTCCCACTTATCACGCAGCATGATTTAAAAAACGCGGGACGGCGTTACGCGAAGCAGGCCTTGTGCATATTATTCCCAGTATACTGTACTAGCCGCTACTATTTTTTTCGTTAATGTGAATTAATTAATTAGTCCTAATTAAATTCGTAACTCCGAAAATACTCACCTAATTATCAAAGTGCCAATGAGGCAAATGTGGGCATGTTGAAATGACATCTATCTGTGCTACTTTCAACAACGTACTAATTGCATGCTAATTTTTTCCTTTCGGATTCGATTGTTGCTTCATGCATGGCCTCCGAGATTGTGCGCCGGCGCGCGACAATATGCAAAGAGAAAGCAAGCATCGCTTCGTCTAGTGACCAGATACGGCACCACCTGCCCAAGGCGCGCATGCACAGTAGCTAAGCCATGCCCACCGAAGGGAGACATCGCGCGCAACCTCCGCTCTATAGCGTATAGCCTGTCTGCGCCCTATCATGTCAAGGACAACGATGGGGACGTCCTAAGAAAGCGCGTACTGCCGAGGAGGAATCCGCGCATCTCGAAGCTAGACGTGTCGGTCGACGGGGAGAGCAAGGGGCGACGGGCCCGGGCTTCGCTGTGCCGATCTTTGCGCGACTTTGTGCAAACTGCCAGCATTTTTTTTTTAAGTAAGTGAGCACCTTGAAGCGAACTGTGCACGGCGGCGGGCGCAGCCCTTCATTATCTGCGTTCGTTTACTTCGAGAAAAGAAACGGAATATATGCGTGAACAAGTTGCTCGGAATGTATTTGAATTCACTGCATACGTGTTCCAGTGTAAGCCGGAAAACTTAAATTCCGAAGTCTTACGTCCCTGAACCGTGGTATGACCATTAGGCGTGCCGTGATGGGCGACTGTGGAAGTTAAGTTGGAAAACGTGGAGGGCTTTAACGAGCATCTGCTCGTTAAATGCGGTCGCCGTGGCCACGGGTATCGAACCCACGCCGTCGTGCATAACAGCGCGGCCGCCAAGTTACCGATGTGAAATATGGCAGGCGAAACGCAGATGACCCGGACTATGAAGAGGCCGAGACAGACAAGGAGCAGTATTTTCATCGTCCGCCCCTTTTGCGCTTCACCTGTGTCACCGTACCACCAAGCTCGGATCCTCGCCCTAGTTCAGTTCTTATACCAACGCGGTTCACGTTAGCTGTCAGGGCTGACTTCGAGTAGAACAAGGCCGCGTTATTTCGGATAGTGAACTACGCTGGTTGAAAATTTCGACCTTGTGACATCGCACGACATGGTGACATATATTGATGCGGCTGCATGACTCTCGTCATCACATTATCGATAGCTGTTGCCCGCTTGAGTCCTATACGACAATGTCACATATTTGACCCATTTTGAAAATGTTCCCGTGAGCGTAATTCTAGGACTGTTGACGTCAAAACAATATGCGCAGTTTCAAATGAAGACAATAAAGACATAGAAAGAGAGAGAAAGACACAGACGCGAAGAAAGAAAGAAAAAGAAAAACAAGAAAGGCACCCGGCTGCGCTCTTCCTTCAGGCTTAGCACCGTAAGTCCGAAGCTGCCATAACCAATGGTAATGGGAAACAGCGTGTAGGAAAAGAAGTGAGCCGGCATTTCATCGCTTCTTACCATTGAGACAGCTTGCAAAGTATAGCGCGCGTCTGAAAAACACAGCCCTATTATGTTGCGTTCAGGTATTATTCCATTGCCTCCACTACATACGCATTCTAACGTTCCATAACATTTTCCTGACTGCGCGCACGGTGCATCGCCGATATGTGTGGGCTACTAACAAAGCCATATGTACAATCAAGCGTGATTCGGATTCTCCTAAAGAGAGATATATATCATTCGACGGCGCAGAGCAAAATGAAAGGAAAGGAAAATAAAAAATAAAAATGTATGTGCCACTGGCGTCGTCTCCGAGAGATTACGAGCAAAAGAGAAGTGGTTGCACAGCGTATGAACTTCAGGGTGTTTTCACCGCTGCATACATAAATCTCTTTATATGCATGGCGGAAGGCTGTAGCCTGGCGGCACGAAGCGCCACCTGGCGTATCAGTAATGCGTGTAGCGCTTGGAAGTAGGCTTCTGCTTTTACTGCACCCCCCTCCCCCCCCTGACCCCACTTACCTGCTCCATCCCATATCGTCCGTGCATTAGTTGTGGCATCCAAAAGGGTAAGAAAGGAACCTCGTGGATTCTTCGTACGACTTTACAATTAGAGAAAAAGAAACAGTGCGATGCCTTTTTAAACCGCTGTCAAAGTGATGGGGATACTTACAAGCATTGCGCGTCCAGCAAACGTATCTTAGAATCGCAATGATCATATTATTTTCCGGGGCTCTATAAGTGAAGCGGCTGGCTCTTGCAGTGAGTGAGTTCATCTGCAATGCTAATTTTACGCGCTGTACAGGAGCAAGCGATTCGACATGCTAAAGTCTCGACAAATCTAGTTAAGTGCGTTCGCCGGAAAAAAAGTATTACCGAACGGTGCTTACTAAAGTCACTATGATATCGACCGACAGCAGCTAGCAGCTCTAGTAACGAAAAAAAAAAAAAAAGAACACGTGAATCGTCGCGAAGAAATTAGGCCCTAGAAACGGGCAGCACTCTACTGCTAGAATCCTGCGCAGCTCAACCTTACAAGACAAAAAAAAAATAAATAAAAAATACACTCGTTTGGAGTATTGGAATCGAAAAGACGGCACTATTGCTCGACAGCGGCGCTGAACTAACAGATGATAATTAGTTTTCAGCATCGTGTCCTTGGTAATGAAACGAAATAGCGAACCGGAAAAGAGTTAGGTCTAAAATATTCGTAAGGCGAACGCCATGCGTTCCAGCAGGGGGGCCACCGGATTGAATAACATATTCTGCTTGTTCACGGAGAATTGGCCACATTTTCACTGCTTCTCTCATATTATCTGCGCTGTATCTTACGAATAATATCTGGGGTGGGTTTTACGTCCAAATACCACGATATGATTACGAGAGACGCCGTAGTGGAGGGCTCCAGGTGTTTTGACCATCTGGTGTTCTTTAACATGCACTGACATCACACAGTTCACGGTCCTCTATCACTTCACCGCCATCGAAATGCCGCTACCGCGGCCGTGCCCTGTATCTAACGGCATTGTGCCACTGAACTCTAAGATGCGGGTTCGTTTCAAGTGCACGTCAATGCACCTGAGCATGTGTTGCCTCTTCCGGGGCCGTTTATTTGCTCTGTTAGGTCACATTTAACTATGAACCAGTTCACCCAGAATGAAGTATTGTTAAAGAACTTCTGCTGGTTTCAATTAATACAGGCTTATATTCACATCTTGATTTCGGCATACAAAGCCGATGAATTTTTTTTTAATTATTTGGTAGCCGGTTCGCGGTGCATTGCGTGTCATTCTGTGTCTGCAACATTTATCGTCAAAGAAATTTCCGAAGAGCTCGACAGCTTTATTTACAATAAACTGCATAGTAGATTAGCTTGTCCCCTGCTTTCAAAATGCGCAAGTGGCAATGGCGTGAGATCTTTTGTGGCATAATATACAATAATTGTTCCAAGTTTTCGCGTTAGCGCAAACAGAAAAACACAAAAGCTTCCAATCTTCCCTGTTTCGGGAGGTTCCTTCTTAAATATCTTCTCCTGTATTTTCACATCCACTTAAATGCGCAGTGCGTGAAATTTGTGCGTCGTTTTCTCTTTTGTAAAAAAAAAAGTCCAGCCTTTGACAGTAAGCAGTAAGCTTTTAACTCAAACAAAGGAATAGCCCCATTTGTTCGCGCGATCAAGCGTTTTTGTGCCGTTTAATCAAGCTTGCTAAGCTGAAATTCCCCTCGTGCCTATACGACCACGTCAGATATTTTTCCTACGTTTACACTAACCACTCAGCGTTATTCCACCCCCGCAGACATTCTGCTCAATGCGTTGTTTGCAGTATTTTCTAGAATCGAGAGATCTCTTGTTTTATGTTTGTGTCCGACCAAACTGATATCCACGCTTTCAAGTTGACAGGATCTGACTAGCCCTTCACGCTTCAATAATTTCTACATATACGTGACTCTTCAGCAAACAACAAATCTTTTTTTGATGCGTTAACCCGTACAAGTTACCCTTAATTTTCCAATATTTTATTCTAATCCGAAACAAGAAAGCATCGTATTACAGGATGTACATCACAATTTCAGAGAAAATGATGCGATGGACATGTAACATGCAACTGCAAATTGTGTTTGGGTGGTACAATGCAATTACAGGTTATAGTTTTTTTTTTTAAAGTTTCCCTAATGTTTTTCGCTGGAAGGGCTGCGTAACATCTGCCGTTCTGATATGCTGACACTGTGCACGCTTGTTTTGCCAGTCATCGAGTTGCTTGCTCGTCCGACGGAGCTAGAACTCGTCATTTTAACATGTTTCAGACAAACCATTACAATCTCTTGACTAACGGCAAAAATCTTCCGGCTCCAAAAATCACAGTTCTGCCTCAGGGCGACGCTGTTTTGCTCCATGCGTAAAATACTACAGAGTTGCTGATAACTGGTTTTGTCGAAGAGCTCACACTGGAGGGTAACATTTCCAAAAGCAGCGGACTGATGAGACACAGCTTGCAGAATTTAGTTATCTTTTTTTTTTTCAAATTAACGTTAGACTATTGCTTAAGAGAACGCCTGAATGTCGATACTTCCACCTCTTTGAACGCCAGCTGCTTCCTGCACTAACGACGGGTTGTGCAACGAAGGATTTTAGTAGCCGAATGTCAAAATATATACAAAATAACGCTGCAAATAAGAATGGCTATATTCGACGACAAAACTTTTTTTCTTTGCTCTTTTTTGTCTTTGGCTACTACAGTTTCTCTCGCTTTTGGCTACGCCGCCTCGTCCGACTTGGCAACGCTGGCGTTAGCACGTCGGTCGTTGCAGCTCGCAGTGTGGTGCGAGAAGGAGTCTGAAGAACGGCGCTTACTTGCTGTGGAAGTCCACAACCAAAATTAGCCCAAAGTCTACCGAAGTCAATCAAAGCTTCACCGAACGCTAAGCGCCATTAAAGGCACTTTGATAGAACATTAAGTTCGCGTATACCCGCCACGGTGATCTAGTGGTTATAGTGCTCGACTGCTGGCACGCAGGTCGTGGGACCGAATCCCAGCCGCGGCGGCCACATTTGCGATGGAGCCGAAAATGCTTGAGGCCCGTGTGCTTAGATTTAGGTGCACGTTACAGAAACCCAGGAGGTCGAAATTACCGGAGCCCTTCACTACGGCGTCCCTCATAATCATATCGCAGTTTTGAGACGTTAAACCACAACAATTATTCTTAAGTTCACCTATAGTTTCTTCTTGTTTTTTTTTTTCAGCGGAACTGTAAATGACACAGCTTCTGAATTTCACGGCGTCCGTCCACGAACAGAAAACCCAAGTGAGCGGCTGCAGGAGAGTGACGGCGTCCCCCCATCATTATATTTTTGACGTGATTATGACGTCACACAACGACGTCACCAACTGACGTCATCGATCGGTCAAGGATGGGCAGACCCCGGTGGCAGCGAAACCCCTCGTGAGGTGCGGAAAGCTTCGCGGAGTTGTATTCGTTTTATTCGTGTTTCAACAAGTCAGTCGAGTCTAAGCTTTGCAATAGCTTGGCCATATATACGCCATCGTGAGAACGCCCGAGCAGCAATGCGCTTATACGAAGAATGCAGACAAGAGCGGAAGTGCGACCGTCAACTCCGCCCCTCACCCACCTTCATAAAATGGAATAGCCGGGCTCTTTCGCGAGAATAATCTTGGCGCATTGAAGTCACAACTCAGTGAGAATGCTAGACTTTGAAGCAGTTCGACCTTGAAGTCCTAGATCGAATATGACTTGTAGAATCACCATAACACCAGTTCAGCTTCGAGTGGTGAGAGCGATTGAAGACGAACACTCCAGCTTCATTTTTTTTGCGTTCTCTATTTTTCAAGTATTCGCTCCAGAAGACATGCGTTTAACAATAACATTAGGAACTAGGAGGCAGAGTCAACACAGGCATTGTGCACTCGGCCTTTATTCTGCGACAGCAGCGCCAGAACGCGTAGCTTAGTGAGAGAAAACGCGTGAGTGAGTGTTGATTTTTAACCACAGTTACCGACAGTTACTGATATAACAATTAAAGACACTTTGTACATTCCAAAGTGTGTTCGGCGAAAGCGTGGGGCCATTCCACTGACTATGCCATGTCTTTTATCTTCTACACTCTCAGTGGGATAACACACAAACGGAATGTGTGCGTGTTTTCTTTTTTAATTTTTTACCGCGAATCGCAACGAGACGCGAGACTAATCTTCCTCCGTTCCCATGCGTTAGTATTTTCTCGTGCTTTGCGCATCGTGCATACGCCATCCGCGTTCCAGCGCTTAAATTGACGGACCCTTTGTAAATTCGAGAGTCTATTCCGTGAACGCCTGTGTCCATTGAGACGGCGTCGGTCAGAACGATTGCTTGCGTAGCGTCGCTGTGCCCAGCGTTAGCAAAGCGCGAGCGCTGTAGAGTCCGACGCGACCGACGTCCGTTTGCGCATCCCGGCGGCCACCTGGTTCCGTGCCAGAGCTCGGACAGACGGACGGACAGACGGACGGACGGACAGATGGACGGACGGACGGACGGACGGACAGACAGACAGACAGACAGACAGACAGACAGACAGACAGACAGACAGACAGACAGACAGACAGACAGACAGACAGACAGACAGACAGACGGACAGACAGACGGACGGACGGACGGACGGACGGACGTGAGCATGAGACATTAAAGGCTTTCGCCTTAATATCGCAGACTGGGCAGACGCGATCACATCATCCGTGGCGTTGTACTGCAAAATGCAGGACTGTTCTTTATGTGGAAGTTTCCAAGTGTGCATACGCTTCATGCGGTGAGCGATGAACCACAAAGCACGTTTTCGTGCTTTTCTTAATCTCGTGGCACCTATCCTTGCAGTCTTGTCGGCCGATGTCGTCGGAAGTGACAGCTAGATAGCGCCCTCTTGCCAGTGCACGGTACCAATAGATAGCGTGCTAGCCAGCATGCTAGCCACGCGATTGCCTGCATGAGCGCAACTCAGTCTCTCAGCCTTTGCAGCCCCGGTGTGGTCCCTATAGAACACTGTCGCGCCACATGTTCGAGCACCTCGATGCACACAAGCCTGCTACCACGTTGAGAACGTGCGCGAGCATCGGGCTGCTCGAAAGAAAAGCTTATAAACAGTGGTTTGCCTTCATCATATTGCTATTGTATGCGCAAATAGTAAAAAATGCTTAGTAAAATGCGTCAAAATAGAAGTCCAGTAGCTACGGAGTGAACCATGAAATATGTGTCGACATACAGGGTCGTAAAAAAGTAACCAATTTGGTGGAACGTAGCCGCTAATGGTAACCCTGGCGAGGAGTTGCGTAAGCCGTATTGTTTGGCTTTGACATAAGTCATGTCGTTATTGTCATGGCGTGTGATTCATTATCGCATGCATGTCATTCTAATATGTATCATGCTAACGAAACGACCTTAACGTCTTCGCACCGTTTGCATACCATCATTTGTGTTTTCCATGTAAGCAAATGAAATGCATTTCATGAACATTAATGTCATGCTCATCACACACGCAGGTCATTCGGCGCCCATTTTAGTATATAGTAAGGTAACAGAACGACCGCCATAACATCACGATGGCACCTGTTCATTAATGACGTGACGTACGTGACACACGTGTCGTGCTATTTATGTCATACCTGTAGTTTATGTTCGTCATGCACAAATGCCACTCCATGCCAATTTCGGCATATACCAAGTTGAATAAATCCCCAAGAGCACCAAGCCCTTGTCATGTATGTCACAACATCAATGACATGATAGTCAATTCATGACCTGTAATTTATTATGTTCGTCGCACAGTGATGTCATGCCATGGCAGTTTTGATATATGTCAAGTTGATGCCACGAGAGGACCGATACCTTGCAACGTCTCAATTGACGTAGTTGACATGCACGACATGATTTTCATGTCATGACCTACCAATTTATATGCAACACATATCATGCCAAGACAATTTCCCTATATATCAAGTTAATAAAATGGCCGCGAAAGCACACAACTTCCCATGACGTACATGACACGCGTGACATGATATTCCTGTCATTATCACTCACTGATGTTTGTGATACGCTCACATCATGCCACGCCAATTTTCATCACGTTACTGACAAATGAAGAGTTTTTTTTCGGAATGAGTCAAATCCACCTAAACAGAATTTGTGAAAACAGTGAAAATTTGTTACGGAAAGTAAATGCAATGCTTTCAAACCTATTACGCGATATATTCTACATGTCAGCTAGGACAAGTTTATGGCCACAAGTAATTAAAAAATATACAGCGGACTTGACCAATATTAGCATGATAACTTTGGATTTGGCTCATATTGAAATGACACATTGAATTCAAGGCGGTATTCTTGCGAAAACTTTATTGAAATCGACTTTCAAGAGCGTTATGATAGAGTTTTGGCAGAAATACCACCAAACATAGGCAACAATGCTTTAATTAAGGGCCTTCAACTATACACGAAGAGCCGGCCGGTGCGTCTTCTCCACAGCACAAGCAGCTCTTTTCGAAATGTTCTGTATGATCATTTTCTTTGGCACGCCTGAGGACACTGACAAAATAAGCGAGCTCGTGATTCTCTTGCCATGAACTGCCGAAATGCTTCATGAGAAGGCTCGTCACATCTATCAGTTTCATTTCGTTGACATGATGAGTGTACAGTGGGCATTGCACGGGTGCTTGTGCAAGGGATTTTCCCCTCTTTAGGACTGGCACGAAATTTGATACGGAAACATTATAGTGGGGTTCTGCTCTAACTTTAGGGCTTCTACCAGCTGCATTTCTTTGAATGTAGAAGACCTTGGCTTCTGTTATCTAAAACGGCAAGCTGGATGTCGATTTCTTCTCTGCCGTACAGTAGGCCTTCCAGTCATACACGTCCCAATGTTTTCCGAGCTCTAACACAGTGCCATGATTTGAAAAAATCATTTGGTAGCTTTGGGGATTCAGGATTTCTTCGTGTTTCCTCACGTCCTTTTCAATCCGGCCAAATACACTGTCTGGAGGTAAAATGCTATGCTATTGGTTTACCGGATTTGACTCATTTCGATCCGTACAGCGCACGTATCTGGCTCAATTTCGTTTTGAAACGAAATCTGTAAGCACACGTAGCTGGTTGTATTGACCCATTTCTTTCCGATAACTGTTTTACAGGAAAGTTGAGAGTATGTACGTGCCAATGGAGCCTTATTTGAGCTAGTTTCGGTTTCTGGATTTAGCTCATTTCGAAAAAAAACTCCTCAAATGCAAATGCCGGGGGGAGCGGAAGGTCGCGATATATATATGTCATCGCGCACTTGACACCGATGACATGACAATGGTGTCATGGCCTGTCATTTATTATCATCAGGCACTGGTGTCATGTAATTTTAATTTTGGTAGACATGGTGTTTTATGAAATCTATTCGAAAGTCTTCAAAAGTAATGGAAATCAAATCTCTTTCGCTGCCTTCATGATTACTTTTTCTTTAGCGGCAGACATCTTAAGATGGCTAGAGGCATTAGTTACGGTAGCAAAAAAGGACAAACACATTTTAATTAATGGAGATAGGCGGTCAGGTCACAAGAATGAATTGGAGCGCTTCCTACGAATATCCTACGGCCGCTTTGAAGTTTCTAAAATGCGGCTGCTGGTAGTTGTAGCAGAGTGATGATATGTGACTAATTACGCCGGAGAGACCAAAACGAGGAATAGCGCGACTGTCATCATTATATTAATTATCGATCGACCTTGCCTCGTGTGTGTACGGGTTTTGCTTAGGATTATGACACACATAGCGCACGTATGTTAGAGAATGTAGAAAAACTAACTCCACTGCACTCGTACTGGTGATCAGCCACACCGTTCTGGTAGTCTGCTAGTTTCTGTTTCACCGGTGAATTTGATCGAATGTTACTACACCGCAATAATTACCGCAGGCCGGTTTAGTTTTTTCGAAATCTCAAAGCGGTGATGGGCTCTTTCCAGGAAGAACGTCAATTCTCCCATTAGACCCGACGGCCTGTCTCCACATTAAAAAGTTAATTGACATCGAAATTTCATTCCGCTGCATTAAATGTTACCATTATGACCGGTGAAAGCTATGAGAACAGCTTGAGGGGCCCTGACTCCCTGGTTCACAGGGTAGCAAAGAAGCGTGCGGCTAAGTGAGTAAAACCTACTAGGAGGAAGATAAACGAGTTTCGAAAGGTCGCTACAAAGAACTCTTAGAAAAAAATTTGGAAAAAGCTTGTAACCTACGAGCAAATAGTAACAGCAGCTGTTACTAACCTTCTTGGGCCGTTACTAACTTCTTGCGGCCTTTTTACTACCGACGTTAGCAGACACTTAAAAGTTGCAATGGTTACTACATTTTGCGTACCGTTACTAATTTCTTGCCATGTACCTGTTTAACTAACTTGCTAAACAAAACGTAGAAGTTACTAGCACGGGGATCCATTCAAGTTCATCGAGGTGATATTAGTAAGCTGAGTACCCCCCGTCATGGGTCTTATATGTTAGGCCATGTTGAGGCGGTATTATGCAATATAGACATAACATATTGTTTGTATTAATATGCTTGATTAAAATTCCTACGCTACGTCACCTCGTGCACCTAATAAAATTGTACGCTATATAAATATAGGCGCATAACTTAAACCATTCATCCTAAAGCGTAGCTGCTAACCGGCACCAGTTGCGTTCCTCAGAGGTAAGGCTATAAATACTCCTGGAAGCGCTTATGACATATACGTGTCGCGTAGCCTTGTCGTTGTGTACGTGTGCTGTTCTCATTCGTGACATTATGTGCTTAATCAACGCCGGCTTAATAAATTACCCAATAATATATCGCAATGTTGACGCTCGCGAATTTGACCGTTATCAAAACGGGTGATTTGCGAGGCGAAATGACGGCGGTGACCACGTATTTTTTGGGGGTAGTAACCGTTACAACGTGGTTACAGCCTATGTTTTACTAGTTAGCAACGAGAAGATTAATAATAATATCTGGGGTTTAACGTCCCAAAACCACGATATGATTATGAGAGACGCCGCAGTGGAGGGCTCCGGAAATTTTGACCACGTGGGGTTCTTTAACGTGCACCTAAATCTAAGTACACGGGCATCAGCATTTTCGCCCCCATCGAAAATGCAGCCGGCGCGGCCGGGATTCGGTCCCGCGACCTTCGGGTCAGCAGTCGAGCGCCATAACTATTAGACCACCGTGGTGGGGCGCGCAACGAGAAGAGTAGTAAGCGCTACTAACTGCGTTTGTAACGGCGAGGGTAGGAAAGGTTACTAACCTCTCCGTTACCAACAGCACTTACTAACCGGTAACATATGTGACAAGTAGTTAGTAAATCGAAGATAGTAAGTGCTACAACCTTTTTTGTAGCGTAAGCTACACTGGTCGAGGTTGAGCAGTTTCGTGTGGCTTATCGAGAGCCGTGCTGCGCATGCCCGAGGACCAGTGACGTCACGCGGCGCACAGCTGGCGCCCCGGAGAAGGCCTGGAAGCTCCTGGAGTGACGTGTCATTAGTGGGCTGGCGCTTGACTCGCGTGAGCTCGCTCGCTAGTCCGTTCGTCCATCCATCCGTCCGTGCGTGCGTGCGTGCGTGCGTGCGTGCGTGCGTCCGTCCGTCCGTCCGTACATCTGTCCGTCCGTCCGTCCGCCCGCCCGTAGCTCACGCTACGTATATCCTGGCATAGCCGAGCTCAGCCACTGCTAAGTTTTTTTTAAGAGTGAACGGCATTATAAAGAAAGTATAAAGAGAAAAATGTAGTCGCCATATCACATCATTCTGTCAATTATACTAAACACTGTTCTTTTGGTGACAGTGGTTCTCAGCCATAGATGTTTCAGGACACCGTGTGAACTGGTGCTATTAACGAGAGACACCTTGCAGTGAGAGAACAAGGGGGTCATAAATTAAGACAAAATGCAGCGTGAAATAGGTACCTTTCATTTCTCCGTGGCAAAGAAAGGTATAACTAAACGGCCATGCCAGTTCGATCTCAACAGCTTGTCGATAAGTTGAGCGATCTGCAGCTGCACTCAACCTGTTTTTAATTATGCTTTCTCTTGGAATATGCAAGCCTATACTCTGTTTCAGAAGTTCCCTTCAGCACAGTGGAGGCTACAGGGCCCATTAGCCAATAGGAAGGGTCATTAGCCCCTCCACAAGTATTCATCCGCGCCGCGTCGTCTGCTAGCATCTCCCTGCCGTCTGCGCGCACACGTTCAGCGAGCACACGGTAGCGCCGAAAACAATAGAACATGGCTGCACGCATCGAGGCTGCTGCTCTCCGCCTCGACTTTATCACGTCGTCGTCGCGCGTTCTGTGACCCGTAAGTTCCAAAAAGACGCTTGTATTTTGCTTTATATTTATGTGTTGTAGCTTCGGCAGCAATGTATTCGTGACAACATTGATCTATTTCTATGAACCGCTATCAAATTATCGGTGCGTTAGGCTTAGCAGGCGTGGTTAGAGCAATATCTTATCTCGCCAATAACGACAGAGCGTACCTGGCGCTTTGTCCTGATCGTGAGATGACGCAAAGCGATAGTTCATTACACCATTCATTTGTTGCTGTGAGCGCTTGGGCGAGCGTCGAGGTCAAGTTCAGATCGAAGCGGGTGGTCGCGTCTGCATGGGCGCTGCCATGTTGATTTTTAACCACAGTTACCGACAGTTACTGATATAACAATTAAAGAAATACGACGTAAATGCGATGAAGAATAAACAAATTACTTATTGATCTGCAGAAGCAGATGCTAAAGAAGGGCAAATGTCTCAACCTTGCCAGCTGCAAGGCAATTATATCTGGATCTATGTTTTCCTGCGCAAGCGTGTGGCTTGTTTACACCCCGTAGCTTTGGCAGTGCTGAACGGTAGTGGTGAAACAGAGTATAGATAAAGTGTGCTCGTGCGCATATGTCGCAGAAAACCGCAACAAAAGCTTTAAGCCATCTCATGGAAACACTAGTGAGCTCCACCATAGAGCAAAAATATTATGCGGTGAAACATAACAAAAAAACTCACAGGCTCCCTTGTGCATTCCGCTAAGACGACCCGAAAGCGAAAGCTATCTCCTTTTTTTTTTTAACCTGAAAGTATTTTATGCCAGGGTATACCTAGACTTCAGTTATTTATTTCCGTCACGGTAATGACGTCGCAAAAATGCACACTATGAGGAGGCAAAACGAAAATGAACATAACGGTTCCGTCAATGGGAATTGAACCCACGACCTCTCGTCCGCGACAACAGTTGCCGGGCACGCTATACACTGCACCATGGTCCCACACTCCGAAAGCTTTCAAACGCGCGTTTCATATCTCACACTTACCTCTCTCAGGGCTCTTGTTCGGCGGGGTGGTGTCGGCGTCTGGGTGCGGTAAAGTGAAGTAATGCATCATGACCGTGACCTCCACGATTAGCTCCTGCAACACGTCGTCGCTACGCATCCGTTCCGTTCGGGGTGTTTCCAATACGAGAAGAGCAATTTCGTCAACGCCTTAACACACCGCGAGCTGGTGACCTTAGCCCTTAGCCCATATGCCTCGGCCTCGCTCATATCATTCATCCATATTAAAAAATAGCTCTGCGCATAGTCTCTCCCACGGAAAGTGTACGGCTCGGCGACTCACGCCTGCACGCCTTGCCTGGCTGTGACACCTTCTTCCCCGCTTACGCTCGCCCTGAGAAAAATCGAGGTCGGGCTAGAGAGGAGACACGACACGCGTTGCGTTTCGCTCTAGTCCACCCGTGATCCTGAATAACTCTTTAACATGCCGCGGGATGTGGCAACCACAGCCCTAGTGACCGTCCAGACAGCGACGCTCTTCTGGCTATCACGCCGCTTTCTCTGATTACGCGCTCCCCGTTAACTATATTACAGCTACTACAAAGGTTTGTTTAATCCCTGATCACAGACGTTATTCCTCGAGATGGAGATGTACCACGTGGGTGCATTTATGTTAAATAGTGCTATAGCTGCCAAACACCAATATACATCGTGGAAGCGCTCTTATATGAATGTACAGCAAACATTAAACTACTTCTCTAAGGAAACGTTTTACTTTCGTGTTATCCCGATTCCTATGACGGAGGCTTCAAGCATGTTTTCCTTCTCAGTCGATGTATAAGGGAGCAGGGAACGCGAGCCGTGGCTTCACGTGCCGCTGCCAAGCGCCTTCTTCATTTTCTTCTTCTCTTGAGGTCGCGCGCTCTCCGGTTTTGTTCGCCGCCCAAAGGAGGGCGCTACAGCGGTATCGTGTGGCGTTACGTCACATGACGTCACGCCAGAATTTGCGACGTCATTATGAGTCACTTTTTTGCGACCTGTGACGTCATGATGGCATCGTATGGTGATGTCATCACGTGGTGATGATTTTTTTCTTCACTCGTCCCCGACACCGCTGCACGGTCGCCGCCGACGGTCAAATTTTCTGTTTGATGAGGCTCTAAGGCTTTCGCCTTAAAAAATCACAAGGCGCCGCTATCGCGGTGCATAGTTTGCACCGTAACAGCGGTGCAAACTATGCACCGTGACAGCGGCTTCGACAGCGGCTTCGACAGCGGCTTCGACAGCGGCTTCGACAGCGGATTCGACAGCGGCTTCGAGGACACTCAAAAATTGCTTCGCGGACTCCCATTTAAGAATCACTAAACTAGTATCTTAACGTTATCTTTTATTATGCGGTTCAGAAGTGTAAGCAGTTCAGATTTTAGCATTTGATTTACCTAACTAGTTTTGCATTTCGATATATACCAGGTTTCAAAATTACGTACAGTACATAAGCAGGGATGTTTTTCTCTAGCATTGCTAAACTTGCAATGGTATGATCATGTTTTAATAAAGCGAGCTTGCATAAACGACAAACTTCGTAACCATGCAACGGTGGAAGCTGAATGATATGCTGTGCTCCTTGAATATGTCAATCTGGTTTACTTTATTACTGCCGCAATCGATGTCTCTAACAACCTTAAGATGTCTGCCGCTACAGAAAAACTAATTATGAAGGCAGCAAGCAAATATTTTTTTAATTTCCCTTATTCTTCAGGATGTTCGGACACGTTCCAAAAACACCTTGGCTAGAAATGCTCCGCATTTAATGAAGGTATTTATATTACGACATGCTGACGACACTTGAATAATACCACAGCTCTCCACCCATCTGAAGGTAAAAGAAAAAAAAAGCGAGAAAACCGGACTTTTTTCAAGCAGTCCTATAGTTTGATCGTAAGGGTGAAGCAATGAATGAAATAGCAACAAATTAGAATTTTAGATTAGTTGTCAATTTTAATACAAGGCTATCAGCTGATTCTTTTAGGAAACGCGGCCGCTGCAGCGTGCGAAGTGACCTTCACCCTGTGTTTTGCTTCAACGAAAACTGATGAGAGAGCAAAACGTACAAAGCTGTGAGCCATCTGTTGATCCCCTCTAAAGATGCGAGATACGGCGCGCGCGGCCGTGGGCGACCACGCCCGCTCCTTCAAAGTACCCCTTTCTTTACGAGAACTGAAATTTGTGCGAGTTTGGAAGAATGCATTCTTGAGAAGGTAGCGCTAAATGACCCAAGAGAGCAAAAAAAGAGACGACGCGAGCGCTTTATTATCAAAATGCAGGTCTATTTACCAGCCAGCAAAGATCAGAACACCAAATCGTCACCCAAGAAAGAACATCTCATCCCGCTCCCGCAACAATAATGAAGAACAAAACGCCACAACATCCAAATCGGTCCTTATAACAAAAATCATACACGCAAATAGCGACACAATTAAAAACGCTAAGCACTGAAAGCTTGCGATTACGGAACGCATTCTCAGACTCGAGAGTTTATCACGAGGAAAGCTCAAGTACCAGGTTAGCTGCAAGGAAAGAGCTAACTCACAGGGGTGAAGACTCGGGGAAAGCCTGCTGACATACACATGAAATAGTTTTTTTTTTTAATGAAAAAAGCTTCCACGACTTCCCTGGACACCTTGTTACGGTTCCGGTACAGCACTGATGTGTCTTTTAAAATCAGAACACAACCACATTGCCGACAATGTATCCCGAGATCAGAATATGGCGATGCTTTTAGAGGGCCTTAAATGCTCTCTCAGCCTAATGTTCGAACATCGGCCGCCTACCTGCTCAACAATACGCATTTCCTGCCCGACCAGTGCAGCCCCCTTTCCGGCTCATACTTCAATGCGCCTTGCACGCGACTGCCGGCTGGTTTGATCTCGTCTTGAGCGGCGTTCGTCGGCAGCGCTGACGCGCTTTCGCTAGCACATAGAACATAAGACGCGCGGGGCGATCTTTTTTTTTTTTAATTGCGTGAGTTTGCCCTACGGCATCAATACATATCACACAAAACTGTGTAGCTGTGTTTCCTCCATGAAGTCCAGAAGGGACCTATGGTTCGGACCGTAAATCCATCGCTGCAAGTCAGGCGGCCTGGTGTGCTGAAGTCCCGCACGCCGCAGATGGCGTCGACGAGCCGCTTGAAGCCCAGGGCAAGTCCATAGGAGGTGGTTCAGGTCTGCTTCCCGCACAGGCGCAGGACAAAATGGGCAGCTTGAAGTTGTGTCCGTGTAGCCCCACTTCGCGCGGATTGAAGGCGTCACAGCTGCACCCACGCGAACCCTTCGGAGCGATACCTCCTCTTGACGAGTAAGTCCACTCGGGAGGTCATGACCACGCGGAGGTATGAGAGCTCGCGTGGTGCGCCGAAGATTTTCTTTGTGAATGTCCACAGTGTCAGAAGGTGGCAGCAGGAGCAGAGGTAAGGGGTACATGACGGTTACAGGATGGCAAGCGGCATCTGCCGCGGCATGAGCCAGGACACTAGATCGGCGAATCCAACACACTCGAACTGAGCACGGATAAGCTGCAGCGCAACGGTGAAATTGCTCTGCTACACCCACAGAACGGTCAACGCGACGAAGTACGCGAACAGCTTGCGTCGAGTCCGTGTAAAGGATCAGGCTTGATGGGTGGTGCATCTCGACGAGCGGTTGAAGTGCGGCAAGACCATCACAGAGAGCAACTAACTCTGCTAGGACGGATATGATGGGGATGTCTAACGCATAAAAGCAGGTCTGGTTGACATGTGGATGAGAAGGGCACACTAAGGAAGTGTGCAGTATAGACGATGTCAACCCGGCGTCCACATATGCTCGTAGTTCAAGTGTCTGAGATGCAGGAAATAAAGGGCGGAACGGTGTGCACCTAGAGATAGTGTGTCCGTTCACCTCTTGACGGATACATCCCAGAGGCTAATCGATTTGAACTTTTAGATGCGAAGCATCTTACGAACGAGGATTGTCCCCCCCTTCGCACCATTGTCCGCCGTAGCCAGATGACGATGACGATGACGCTGCCATCACGGCACAGCACATGGAATGTAACCATTATACGCCATGACGATGACGATGCCACTGATGGCGATGAAGAACAAGCGCGTTCCAGCCCACACATTCTCTTTCTGCCATGGATGAAAACGATCCTGAACGCGCTCTCACCCGCGAAAGGCAAAACGGCAACGCCGACAACAAGCTGCTACCCAACAAGCTGCTAAGGAGTTCCACAAAACTACGCTTTCCTATATTCCAGTGTAGGTGAGATAGTGGTTCTACGAAATAAAAAAAGCGAACAGTATTGTTAGAAAATACAGCAATGACGGAATTCTCAAAGATTAGGAAAGAGGAAAATCTGAGCCTGAAAACTAACAAAGTGCGCTAAGTCAACGCCCCGGTTTTTCTCTTATTCTTTTTTGTCACGTCGTGCTACCAACCAGCCCAACGGGGAGAAAATTAACAGTAGCCGAAGTCAAAAGTCAGAGTGAACGAAACCGCACATGCACGAGACGGCTCGATAGATGTCTGGTGGCCGCAACTAAAGATCTACGTCAACCTAAGAACTTGGCTGTCAGTAAAATGTTTTCGACAAGTTCTTAGGTTCACGTAGATCTTTAGTTGCGGCCACTAGAAATCTATCGAGCCTTCTCGTGGATGTGCGGTTTCGTTCTCTCTGACTTTTGACTTCGGCTACTGTTAGTTTTCGCCCCGTTGAACTGGTTGGTAGCATGGCATGACAAAAAAGGATAAGAGAAAAACCGGGGCGTTGACTTAGCGGACTTTGTTGGTTATGATGTAACATGGACTCTACGTACCAGCAACGGTAACAACACACGCGGAATGTTATATATATATATATATATATATATATATATATATATATATATATATATATATATATATATATATATTGTAGCGATGCATTGGAACCTAGAAATGGGTTGCACTCTCGAGAGCCTTCTAGTGGGTCATCTGCAAAAAGGACGCCGCTCGCGCTGAGAGTTCGTGCCTGGCCGTGGCTGTCGCCATTACGCAGTATCTCTGAGTTCCGGCAAATAAACGCCTTAACAAATTGGTGGAGGTGCTGGGTGGAGGTGCTATATATATATATATATATATATATATATATATATATATATATATATATATATATATATATATATATATATATATATATATATAGGCCGCTTAATACCAAACGGCACTCTACATCGTTCATATGTTCCAAACGAGAATCACGAAAGCAAACTAAATATAGGCCACCATTCGTTTGCATTAGCGAAGGTTGAAAGCTCTGTTTGCAGCGCACGAGATGAGCTCGGGCTCCGACCGCGCTGGCTTGCTCGTCACGGGTTTCGGCTCCATTCAAAGCAAAGCTCCCATAACACACCCGAGTGACGTTGAAAGAGATAGGCTACTCTTAAGAAACAATCACCGGGTTCGAGCACCAGGTTTGAAGGGGCCTCATATCGAAATCCGCCGTCAACTCCTACGTGAATGAGGCAAATAACTCATCTCAGCGACTGTGCGTGAAGTCGAGAGAGCAAATGTACAAATTCAAACCTGTGGATAGAGCTACTGCGTCGTCTGCACCTTGCGCAAGAGGAGGCGCGTCATTCGCGCGCCATGCAACAGCGTTTCAGTCATACAGCAGACCGAGCCTCATTTGGAAAGACGTTCCACTCTAGAGTAACGGGAATTTAAATATAAGTAATAGTCCTAACGCAAGACGTATCATTAGTAAAGCCAGTTGGCAAATAGCCAAGAACGCTAACGAGAGACAAACTCCGTGATTTCGTCTCGGCGCAGCTTCACAGGACGCAGACTCAAACCGAAGTCAGGTGTACCGACTAACTGTATGAAGAACGCTCATATGCTTTCACGATCCATATTCGTATATACGCGGCTTTGTGCGCAGTAAAGCTTTGGCCGTAAGTCAGCGCCTAGTCATGCACTCCTGTTGTCCCGTTGTTAGAGCTCTTTCTCGCTTTCTAATTCACATGAAACGACCTACGACGTTGCAATCGTACAGCAGGCCAAGCCGCATTCAGAAAAAAGCGTCCTACCGTAGAATAACGGAAAGATCTTTTTTCCGAAATAATCCTGACGCAAGACGTCTCATTAGCGAAGCCGGTTGGCAAATAGCAAATGAAGCTTACGAATGAGACACTTGCTGATTTTGGTCCGGTGCGCCTGCAACACTTGTGCAATTAAGCGCGCTTCCTGCGGCGCGGTGTTTCTACGAACAATATTGGGTTTCTAAAGTAAATGAGCATGACAGACGCACGCACGCACGCACGCACGCACGCACGCACGCACGCACGCACGCACGCACGCACACACACACACACACACACACACACACACACACACACACACACACACACACACACACACACACACACACACACACACACACACACACACACACACACACACACACACACACACACACACACACACACACACACACACACACACACACACACACACACACACACACACACACACACACACACACACACACGCCAGGCCTGGGCAGAGATACTTGGAAAAGTATTCCGTACTACAGATATAGAAATACATCGGTTAAAGCCTGAAATACAGATACTGAAATACATTTCCCTTTGACGTAACGGGATACTTCAGAGATACTTCAGCAAAAAAGTCCAAAAAAGTATTCCGGAATACAGATACAGCAATACAGATACAGGAATATCTTTCTTTTTTCGGGGATGCTGATATTCCGCAAGGACATAATTAGTGCAACATAATGTTGTAAACAAAGTTGCAGAGCATTGAACCTTGCAGATTATTTATCGGTTTATCACAGTACGCTCAGCACCGTTAAGACATTACAGACATGGGGGGGGGATTTACAAAGTACATAATGGGTAATAATTACATAATTGCGGGTATCAATTGCAATAAAGAAATGGCTTGCCACCATAACTAATGGCTTGCCACTCAAAGAAATGGCTTTCCACTAAATAATGGCCTGCCACCCGAAAAATTTAGGCGTACTCCAGTGGCTTTGAGCGACAGTGGCTTTCAGGGACCGACAACACTGTCTCTGCGATTCTGCCGTCAATGGCGTGGCGCGCTTCACCACATGGGCCCTTCTGTGCCTGAGGGGAAACCATTGCGGCCCTTCCTATGTCGCCGACCAGCGGCGCGCCTTTGGTTGTCGTGGCACAAAAACAAAACGAAAACTTCATTCCCCCCATTCGAAGCACTGAAAACGCGGCTAGACATATCTCACAAAATAAAAATGCAACGAGGTACCAGTGCCCTGCATAGTATCGCAATACAATCGATACATGGTAAAGGTATTTCGCTACTGAAATACAAATACATTTTCTAAATGTATCTCGATACAGAAGTACAGATACTCAAAGGTATCACTGAAATACTATCGCGATACTCTTGTATCGCGATACTGCCCAGCTCTTATTTACATACATACATACATACATGCATACATGCATGCATGCATACATACATACATGCGTGCGTGCGTACATACATACATACATACATACATACATACATACATACATACATACATACATACATACATACATACATACATACATACATACATACATACATACATACATACATACATACATACATACATACATACATACATACATACATACATACATACATACATACATACATACATACATACATACATACATACATACATTGAGCGAAGGCAGGCTGAATAATGGTCACAGAAGGCTGCGACGTGCTGAAGGGTAGACGTGGCGCAAGCACAACTGTAACACGTGTGCCTAAGCGCCTTGCGTGTGCTTTGTATTCGCATTGCGTCACCTGTAACGCCGCTACAGTACACAAGGTCCAGCCCAACAGTAATTAGCTCAATGTTTCGTTCTACTAAGCCAAAGGAGAAGAGCGTTCGCTGAGAAGCCGTGTTTAGAGCTCTGGAACCGAGCAACGCTTCACAACGTTCTTTTCAAGCGACGGCGCTCCGAACAGTGCGAACCCGCACCGGATATTGTAAGAACCGCGATGGAAGCATCGTACACCCGCATTCTCACACCAAGCTTGTCCTTATCTTGAGATTTCCATATTGCTTTTTAGCCCTTAACACGTTTTATAAACGAATTAGGCAGTGGCGGCGCTAGGATATATCGAGGAGGGCGGGGGGCACTCAAAACAAGCGAGTTCCATCATTGGGGGGCCGGGGGTGAAAGACGCAGGGAGGGGCATACTGCCTAATTTGGGCCATCTTCTCGGCGCTTTTGGAGGTCAAAGGGCAGGAGAGGTAAAAAAAAAATTCAAATATTATTGCGCTATCAATTATATGGACACTCTCGGCGGATTTTCGCCATTGCCGTTGCCGTCATGTCCCGAATACGTATATGTATGTATATATATAAAAAGGCACAAAGAAAAATTTAATCAGAAGAAAAAATTCCGAAGCACCCGACCATGGTTTCGAACCAGCGACCCCTCGCTCCCCAGCGCGCCACCTTAGACAACTACACCACGCGCCATGCTTGCGCCGGCATGTTAACGGCAAGCTATTTATATACACTATTTACCGCTGGCGGTACGCAGATCTCCGAGGAGCTTGAGCGTGTTTTCTATCACGCAGTGTTCCTACATTTTCTTGAAATTTAAAAACTGCCCTTGAGACGCGCACGAAGAAGTGGCCCCTTTCTGTACCCACACGTGATGTGGAAAGAAAAAAAAAAAAAGAACGCCGGGAACACCTTGTCTCAGACGCCACCACATGGCAGGAGCCCGAAAGGGGTCACTTCAGGCACTGCAGTTTAAAAGAAAAAGAAATATCTAAGAGTGTCTGGTTCTGCATTGTCGACACTTGCAGCGCGTTGCTCAAACACAAAGGCGTAACAACTATGACAGTTGTTAGTTCACGCTTGTCCTGTGTATACCAGCGCGTTCTTGTCGAGCGTCCGTGTTTGTGCTTCAGCGGCGCGTTGCAAGCATCGAGCTGCTTGTCGTTCTTCGTGTGACATTCCAATTTCTTGCGATCGCATTCAATGCTTCGCCCTTGCGGCAAAACTGTGACTTTCTTTTTTCTACATTTAAGTAGATTAATAATGGTATTTTGATTTAGGTTATAGGAAAATGAAAATAATGATCCAGAGTGCCCCACAATGTTTGCGAGAAGCGCATGAACCACTCAAAAGGCCTTTCGCAGCGCCACGACGCCGTGGAGTCGATAGAGTTCTGGCGTTTCGAAGACCGTCGACTAGACAGCCTTCCAAGTGTGCCCGAGTGACACTGGTATAAAACGCAATTAAGATAAGCAGTTGCTTCCCTGACAAAAACAAGTCCACCTGTCTGAAAATGGTGCTTCTGCATTATAGAAGAAAAGTGAAAAAAAACCGGCAGATCCCACGCACTGTGGGGAGTCGATGTTATGCGTAGCAGTCTGCAAGGAGCAAATCATGCTGTACATAAAATTGAAGGACACTCTGTGCATTCCAAAGTGTGTTCAGCGAAAGCTTGTTGGCATTCGACTGACTATGCCATGTCTTTTTTTTACACTCTTGTGGTATGGCACACAAATGGAATATCTGTGTGTTTTCTTTTTTTTAATTTTTTACCGCGAATCGCAGCGAGACGCGAGACCAATGTACCTCATGATGTAGAAATCTGCCTCCGTTTCGCATGCGTTCGTATTCTCGTGCATTGTGCATCGTGCAGACGCCATCCGCGTCCCAGCGCTTAAATTGAGGGACGCTGTAAATTCCAAAGTGTGTTCCGCGAACGCCTGTGCCCATTGAGACGGGGTTCGTCAGAATGGAATGCGATGCGCGCGCCTCCCTCCTTGCATGATTGGACACGAAGGGCACAGCGACGCTACCACAGCAAAGTGCGAGCGCTGTAGAGTCCGACGCGACCGGCGTCCGCTTGCGCGCCCCGGCGGCCATCTGGCATCGTGCCAGGGCAGGGCCGGACGGACGGGCGGGTGGATGGACGGACGTGATAATGAGGCATTAAAGGTTTTCGCCTTAATATACATGTCATGATTTACATGTTAGGACCTGTCATTCATGTTCGTCATACAGTCACGTCACGCAATACCTATTTTGGTGTATATCAAGCTAGCCAACTGGACGCAAGCGCACCATGAGCGTGGTATGTAAATGGAATAGTAGATGACATGCATGCCAAGATTTTCATGTTACCACCTGTCACTTATGTTCGTCATGCAGTCACGTCCCGCAATACCAATTTTGGTGTATATCAAGCTAGCGAAACGTCCGCGAAAGTGCCATGAGCGAGTCATGCAAGTCATGTTGCACATGACACGTCATGATTTCCGTATTACCACTTGTCATTTATGCTCGTCATATAGTCACGTTCCTCAATACCAAATTTGGTGATATCAAGCTAGCGAAATGGCCGCAAGCGTGCCATGAGCGTGGCATGCAAGTCATGTTGCACATGACATGTCATGATTTCCATATTACCACTTGGCATTATGTTCGTTATACATTTAAGTCACGGAGGGCCGAATTTGGTGTATATCAAGCTAGCGACACGGCCGCGAGCGCTCCATGAGCGTGGCATGTAAATCATGTTGTACATGACATGCATGTCATGATTGTCATATTACCACCTGTCATTTATGTTGGTCATGCAGAAATGTATGATCGTACCAATTTCTGAATAGATCAAGTTAAGAAAACAGCCTCAGGAGCACTACGCTCATGGCATGTAAATCACATTTTTCATGACAAGTTTTTCATGATTTTCATGATATGACCAGTCATTCGTGTTTGTCAGACAGTCATGCTATGCCATACCAATTTTGGTATGAATCGCATTAACGATACGGCCAGGAGAGCACAAAGTCGTAGGCGGCTAGATAGATAGATAGATATGCTCAAAGTCGCCGAAGTTCGCTAAGAAATGCTTCGCATTTAAAAGAATGTCCCCGAAGACATATATCATTAAGAGGACCGACAACTGACCAGAACGCGTGATTAGATATTGCTGGAAATGAAAAGACCGTGAATTACAGCAACAGATTCAAGGACCCGTCTCGTGATTTCAGTAGGATCATATTTGTAAATTGCGCTTTCAGGTCACAGAAACCGGTGTGTCGCACGGCCAAACGGAATAGCCTTGATGAAGCACTATGGAGTCATTCCATTTGCAGCATGTATGTATAGTCTGATGCTCGCATGCACAGAATTAAACTGCGTATGTTGTTATCCATCCCCGCTCTATTCTGTGCTGCTTTCGACGTGAAAGGAGTTGACGCTGAGAAGCGGCGCTGCCTTGGCAGAAACTAGTGGAGCATGGCGAGGTGTAGCGAATGCGCAGCGTAAACGCGAACCACCGTCGCACTAGCCAGTTAGTACGCGAGGGATTATTGGTCAGCTATCAGCTCTTAAAAAGATCACGTGCTACGTGACACCAGCAGACCGAAAAAGGTGTTCCGCACTTGCCATCATGACTACTAGCGGCGCTGACTAACACTCCCAGGTTTAAATGAACATATATACCCCATAAAGTGGATGTGGGGATGACCGCCGCTGTAGCTCAGTTGGTATATATAGGGCATCGAACGCGTTATTCCAAGGTCGCAGGTTCGGTCCCTGCTAGCGGAAAGTTATCTTTTCGTCCACTTTAATTTCTTCCCATTCATATCATGATTACCAGAGGTAACGTTCCCTATAATTTCCTTGGCTTTCTTGTCTGTTAGTTCTAACGAATGCTAGCCTTCCACTGTCTGCAGCATGTGTTGTGTGCATGCGACGTCACAGTTCCCGCAGAAAAAGAAATTCTGATTATGAAAGTTTGACGGCGTTTTCGGCGTTACCATTCTGTGATTAGACACTCCTGTCGGTAAGCTTTCTGTTGCGCTAAAAAGAAAAAGACGACAGGTACCATAACAACAGTTTTACTAATGATAATATCTAGGGTTTAACGTTCCAAAACCGCGATATGATTATGATATACGCCGTAGTGGAGGGCGCAGGAAATCTTTCGACGATCTGATGTTCTTTAACGTGCGCTGACATCGTACAGTACACGGACCTCTACCATTTCGCCTCCATCGAAATGCGACCGCCGCGGCCGGGATCGAACCCGTGACATTCGGGGTAGCAGCCGAGCACACTAACCGCTACCCCACCGCGGCGGACACGGTTTTACTGTAATGACACCAGTGCATGCAGATTGAAAAACCATTGCGCATCACTCCTTACCAAGTGTCTAGGTGAATTTAGGCCAATAAACGCAATTAAGGGGGGAGAGAGAAAGAAATCAGAAGCACATCTTCTCCAAAATGAGCAAGAGTCGTTCAGCCAAGTGCCGACAGGTGCCTAACCTAAGGAGGTCTGATTAATGTCTGATGAGAGAAGGGAGCTGCTGGGCAAGCAATGAGCAACTACTTCTCAGAAACACACACTTGTTGCTCTAAAGGAGTTTTGGGAAGGCAGCTGCATGGCCTCGCAATGCTTGTATATGAAGTTAATGCGGCGTTTTCGTTGTGCGAGTGATATGAGATGTTGTATTTAATTTAATTGTGACTTTTTGTTACTCTAGGAATCGCGTTTTTTAATAGGCATATAACTTTTGTGCTTAAGCATTTGTCACTTAGGTTCTGCTTCTTTCGCTTGTAGGGACCGTCCATTTACGTGCGTTACGAGTTTTTTTCGCATACGAGAAACTTTTGCAGCGAGACATATTTTTGTATCATAAAATTCACGCTCGGCTCCATATTTCTCTACATTCTTCTTCTTTTAACAGCATATCAAAAAGGAAACGTTAGGTCGGTATAGGGTAGAAAGGAATAAATCGAGTAAATACACGCTTATGTGCCTCATTTGGGTTGTTTGCATTTGTAACGCGCTTACAGCTGATCTAATTTGACTGATACTATAGCCACGACTGAACAGCACTACGTGATGGCACATACTAGTCTCATTTCGAGAGGGTGTTGCCGAAAAACAGGTAATTCTATTATTACCGACTACACACACAGTCATAAAAAAAAGCACATGAATGTATAACAATCTGTGCCGTCGTTATTCACCCCCCCCCCCCCCCTCAGAAAAAAAAAAGGTTAGTGCTATCTAGTCGCGATAACTGTCAAAACTGCAATGAAGATTTTCGGAGACGTATCGACAGGAAGAGCAACTGCGAATCCTCTTCGAGCATGCGGTATACTTGTTCCGGTCTGTCTTAAAAATACATACCCCAATATCTTATCACGAGACAGTTCTTATTATTTCTTTTTACAGCCCCGTACATACGCTAGTAAAAAAGCGTTGAAACCTAGGCGAGTTGGTACAGGATCATCTAACAGAATACTAGCTTACGCTATATAGTACTCTGAAAAAAAAAAAAAGAGTATTAATCGCCGAATATTATCAAGTTCGATCTGCTGGACACGACTCACCGATAGCAAGTGCGAGCAAGAGTAGCCTGACGAGTCGGATGCCCGGAGGTTGCAAATCCATGGCTCCAGGAACACCGGCGATGGAACGCGCGAAAAATTACCGAACTCGCACTTCACAGGTATAGGCAATCAGGCGGACTGCGCGAGGGGCGGCAGCGAGGTCCGGCGCGGCATAGCGGTGTCACATCCCTGGGCGGTACGCGGGAAGTCTAGGCGTCCGGAAGACGGCCCCGCGCTCGCGGCGTTAGCGCCCGGCGGCGTCACAGCGCCGATGGAAGAGGTGGAGCGCATCGTAGCGCGCGCCATCGCAGCCGGCGCCAGTCTGAGCCCGTTTGTCGCGACACACGGGCCGCCGCGCGCCGCCGGTCTATAGGGCGGCGCTGCACACAAAACGATCGCGCGCGCGCGCGTGGCGCCAAGTCTCTCTAACTCTTTCGTGGCCAACTACTCATCTAAACTTTCATCA
Source organism: Rhipicephalus appendiculatus (assembly GCA_030522465.1). Taxonomy (NCBI): domain Eukaryota; kingdom Metazoa; phylum Arthropoda; class Arachnida; order Ixodida; family Ixodidae; genus Rhipicephalus; species Rhipicephalus appendiculatus. The sequence continues at coordinate 10,072 of JALIZH010010763.1, read as the reverse complement.
TTTATTTATTTATTTATTTATTTATTTATTTATTTATTTAGTACCTACAGCGCCCATACAAGCATTAGAGTAGGGTGGGGGGGGGGGGGGGAGGAGTGCGGAAAAAGAAGAAATACGAAAATAGCAGGTTTACATAATTTATGCAAAAAAGAAAAATAACTATAAAAATGTAGATTACTCTACGCCGACACAAACACACACATCTGCATCGAACACAGCTACGTCCCAAATGCCATATGTATTGTGAAAACGAGAAAAGCAGAAGGCACATTGATAAAAGTTAATGACAATGCGAAGAATAATTACAACAAAGCACGGCGGTTGTAGATGGTGCAGTACAAGGTGCAAATGAAGCGCTAAACGAAAACAACACAGGCACAGAATAGCCCCTTCAGTCATGGAGTACACGACTGCGTGACCTACCTTTAACGCGACAGCAAATCGAGTAGCCCGGAGGGGGGTGTTCAAGCCCCATACCTCCAATAATTTTGTTCTATTTTGCATCTGTATATATATACACCCATGCATATAAACGCACGCACGAGCATACATAAAGTATGGTTGAAGACCGCCCCCACCCGATCCCTCCACCCTGAAAAAGATTTCTGGCGGCGCCACTGGCGATAGCGTTGAAGGGACCATGTCACAGAAAATGTGGTGCCGGCGGCATTGGTTGGGACTGAAAATCGGCGCTGTCCGTGAACGAAAAATCCCGATGGGTGCAAAGAATAAATGTTGAAATTCGAGCCGGAACAAAACCCAGGTATTTCCCCTCGTCAGCCATGGTATTCCACCGCACAGCCACGCTAATGCTTAACTAATTAATTGGGTTTTACGTTTCATAACCACGTGTGATATGATTATGATCGTAGTTCGCTGGAGGGCTTCAACATTTTCGACCATCTGGTGTTCTTTAACGCGCACTGACATCGCGCACTACTCGGGCCTCTAGCATATCGCCTATGCGATTTCTGCAGCCTGGATCGAACCCGCGTCCTTTGAGTCAGCAGCCGTTGGTAGTGCTTGAAATTGCTTTGGAAAAAAAAGTTTATATAGTCGTCATGTCAGGCACATGCCCAGATGCAGTGGTGTTTATCGCGAAGTGTAGAATCGTACCAGGCGTCACATCTCACGAATTACGTATCGAGTGGGCGTCTGAAAGCTGCCAACTCACCACAAAGCGCTGAGCTATGATCATCATCCTCAGACGCGTAACGGGTATTTCACAACTGCAATTGCAGGATGTACCGTATAATTCTTTACCACAGGCATTGTCACGTGCACCGACGTTCGTTCCCTCAAAGCACGGTTGAGGTGCCCACCGAAAAACGAGTCATGGCCAGCGTATGCGAACGGGCCGTGATAATGCTATCGCGTTAAACTCTTAAAGACGGCGCTTAAGTGCCCTCCAAGTTAGTTAGTTCTTTCGACTTCATCTACTTGTGGCAAAAGATTAGGCGCGAACAATGACCTTCAGGTAAATTTAATAGCGCGACTTCTTGGGCAGAGTTGGAAGTGCGTACTTGTAAGGTTGTGCTTCCAAACACACGAACACGCGTCACGTTTTATCGCGCTGTCAAAAATAAGAAAGAAGTTTATTTATTGGACAAGCAACAATTCTTGTAAAACTTGATTATTTCTTTGATTGTTTTTATGTTTACCTAATGCTTTATTGTTCTGTACCCCACCTACTTGGTCTTGAGTGACTGCAGTATGTTCCAAATAAATAAAAAGTAAATGAACAAGTGTTCTAACGGAACACGGCAGCACATTTCTAGTTCGGAATTCAATGTATTGCCACAGACGGTGATTTATAAAACACATCAACGATAGACCGTATATCACGTAGTAAACCAGGAAATTTTAATTGGCTAACAAATAAATATTTTTCTTTTTTGTCAAAATCAATTCAATATACAGAATACCTGAAACATGGTCTCGATACCTTGACTTACTTAAAATGTAATGTGCAGTACCAAGGAAAAATATTTATGACCATCAGACCCTCCTATTGACATTGAATAGAGATTGTTGCCATCAGGGAATCTTCGAGAAGAAAAAAAAACAATTCAGAACACTATTTTATATTGAGATATGAAAACATACGAAGGTAAGGTACACCTGAGCCGGCTATCCAAACTGTTTTCACAAGTGTGAGAGTAAGAAATTAGCATATTATTATTTCTCTACGTTTCACTATACTGAACAGTATGACTATGCTCAAACATTTCACATGTATATGGTGAAGATCGGCCTCTCTGAACTGAATCTTTTTCGAACAGCTGTCTAATGCATATAACCTGTCTTGGGCTCCGCCTAAGTGGCCTCCGAGTACTATGTGGTTATCACAGAAATAAAGAGCGCTAAAAATGACGAGCACACAAAGAGAAGACCAGACACGGGACAGGCGCTACTAACAACCAGCGAGTCCCGTGTCTGGTCTTCTCTTTGTGTGCTCGTCATTTCTGGCGCTCTTTATTTCTGTGATCATGGACAGCCAACTAGCCCGACAGTCTGTTCTCCTATGTGGTTATATTTCACCGAGGCAGAAATGTAAATTCAGAACAATAGTACGATCACGATACTTCGAGTTGCTGGCTCTTCTTAAGCAAAACCCTCGATTTATTGTTAAACTTGAACTGTGCTGAAGTTACACCTTGTTGATGTGCGTGACGTGGAGAGCGACGTGGCGTAGGCAGCGAGTATGAAAGACGGCAGATCGCGGTCATTATAAATCCAATGTGACTGGTGTAAGCCGTATTGATGGCGACGCAGCGCACAGCGACAGTCTCTTGTCCATGCGCGTTTCCATATGGTAAAGAGCGCAGGAGTAGCGGACTGCAGCGCAGTAGAGGAATTTCCAGTCGCCGTCGCATGCGATAGAGATTCACTTGACCTGAGCAGAAACGTCACATGTGACGTCGTTGGTAGAGCGGCACGTCGCTGTCTACTCTGGTTGTGACAGCAGCGATGCTGACAAAATAGTAAGAACCGCGAAGCGGCATGACATGGGTTACTGGTCCACCAGTGACACGGGCCAACCACTGACATTGGCGAAATAGAGATATCAGAGTCGTTCAATAGCGCTTCTGGCGAAGCGCTTCTGCGAGGCGCATTGAATGACTCTGGCGATAATTGAGCAACGCCTTGCAAAAACGTTTCCCATCATTTAATTATTGGCGGTAGTATGACGTCATGCGTGAAGTCTCAGCACAGGTCACGTGACCCTTCAGCATGCGACCGCGACGAGAATATGGAAAACGTTTCCTTTATTGCAAAACACGTGGTTACAGCCGACAGATATCGATTTAATGCACTGCCTCGGTGGTCCGGTTAACTTGTCGCTTGGTCGCACTGCTATCAGAGAATTTACTAGAAGGCAGAGAGGGCAGCCTGGGCTTGTGCGCTCTGACCAGGGGACAGATCATTCAGCACACGAGAAACTGGGAATAGGCAAGAGGTGATGCGTATGTGCAGTAACCACGTAACAGACCTGCTTTGAAATATCTTAAGCATCGGTTAAAACTGCGTTAGCGCCGCTTTAACCAGTGCTGAAAGATCTTGCAACAGCGGAAACCCGGGAATCTTTGGTTTGCTAACTTGTCCATAGATTTGCTTGCTTGCTTTTTTCGTTTGTTTATTTGTTCAGGGCACGTACGGTTAGATGGTAACGAGATAGATGGTATGTGCTGCTCGTACGCCCTAGTTTCGTCTTTAGCCCGAATTTCCAATCCTCTGAGCACGCTGATTAGAGCGAAATTCCAGTTGTGTGCACCCCAGCAGAATGATTAACAGATCAGCAAGGAGAAGGCTGTGCTTGTCGCCATCGATGCACAAAAGGTCCAAGATAAAAAAAAACGAGAAAGACATCTTCCCAAAAGGAACCCTGATGGGATGCGAAGCAGCAGCGTTGCGCACGGGTGGCGTCACGGGTTGAACGGCGCTAACGCGGGGGGTAGCGGAGCGAGCGGCGGTAGCGGACAGGTGTTGCGGGCGAACGGACGAGGCGGCAGCTGCGGGCGCTGCGGCGAGGCGAGCGCGCGGCAGGCGAGGGAGAGAGTGACGTCAGCGCGTACTGCGAGGGGAGCGTGACGTCAATGCGCAGCTGCGGCGTGACCTACTTGGCACCGCTCCAACACCTGCGGCGAGGGGAGCGCGTTGCGGCGCGTTCGTACGGACTTACGGAGGGACAGCGTTACACAGGCTAGTCAAATAGCTGCTTCGCATCTAAAAAAAAAAAACCCGTCCATAGCCCTTCTTTGCAACTGAACTAATGTGACCTGTTGAGGAATGTATACGCTATTAGGTCTCAGTGGAATGACACGTGGATTTGCATATATATATATATATATATATATATATATATATATATATATATATATATATATTGTGTTTGAAGATCGATGGTTCCGGCTCGGAATATGATTGAAGAAAAGGATGCACGTTCGAAATGTTTTATTAACGTTTCGGCTGGTGGACCAGCCTTCTGACGAAGGCTGGTCCACCATGTATATATATATATATATATATATATATATATATATATATATATATATATATATATATATATATATATATATATATATATATATATATGGGAGCACAACTGTATGTGCTAGCGCTGTAAAACCACGTACGCACGAACTGTCAGCGCGTGCAAACTCGACAACGGCAGGCAGACGCATTCCGATCGCACCCAATTACAAAAAGGATCTCGCTCGTGGTGCGCTGCTGGGATCGCGTTGAAGAATCTCCCGTGGTCCACAGTGACGCGCAGACCCGCGCGGATACCGACTGCAGTCCAACTCATAATGAAATTCTGGTTTTAGACGAGCCAAGGTACTTTAGTTCCTATTACTCGCGATTCTTATTAACTTTTTTCGCATAGATTTGTGTTTTGAGAAGACTATGAAAACTTTTGGAAACGGAAGTAAGTTCCCGACCTGAAATGGTTGAAAGAGAAACGAGAGGGTTACGAACGTGACATTAAAACACGTGCGATCACTAAGAGTTGTGAAGAAAAACGAAAAATGCATCTTACGTAAAGACACGTGACATGAGATGCCTCTCGCCTAGACCTGCACGTGTCTCTGGTTGACTTGCGGAGCTACTGTTTCTGAGCATGCGCAGATCAATATTGTGTGTGCCTTGTCTTTGTCCACTGTGTGACCTTTTAGCTGGTGTCTTTTTGTGTTTTTAAGCACTCATTTACCCGTCTTTACGGATTTCTGGTGTCGCGATAAATATTTGATTTCCGATAACACATTATTATATCCCCAATTAAAATGCCAGGTTTTACACTCCCTGACAACTTATCTGCGAATTCCTGTCTTACCACTTATACTGACAGCGCGGTGTTCGAGGTCTTGCACGTGGCATCCTACCTTTCGGCGTCAAATGAAACTGGAACATCGGCAAGCATTCGCAATGGTATAGTGCGCGCCCTCCAGACATTACCATGGACAGGCACGCATCCGGTAAGGCAGCAGTGTGCATGTATGCGCTCCTGTCCATAGCGATAACTGGAGGGCGCGCACTATACCACTGCAAATTCTTGCCGCTGTTCGGGTTTCATTTGACGCTGATAGTACCTATAACGTGCTGTGTACCACTAGGCATTAGTCTTATCAGCAAAAAGATAGAGAGATAAAAAAAAATGAGGGAAGGGCAGCGAGCCCGACCAGAGTTATAACATCCGGTTTGCTAATCTACGCTAGGGGGAGGGGGGTAACGATGAAAAGAAGAGTGGAGTGAAGAGTAGGCCCGCGAAAACAATCAAAAAAAGAGGGTTCTATTTTTAGCTGTGCTCTCCGACCAAGCTGACCAAGCTGACCCAGTAGTCACCTGCCTGCAAGCCTCACAATAATGCATGCAGTCTGCACGGTTTTCACGGATTAGCGGCTTTCCACATCACAGTGCAACTATTACTTTACGCAACCGAAAGTTACCTCAGTGAACCTCCCGACACCTGCCGATATCATCCGTCGATTTGGCGCCAAATTTTTCGCCATGTTCGACGACGTGGTCCTTGTAATATTGGCTGCTTGTGTATGCTTCAATGACGTGTCAATATATTCTGCGCGAAACAGCGTTCCATGGTGCCATAGTTCACAACTGAGTTTCTGTGAGACCAGATATGAGTTCCCTAGGCGTTAACACGATTTCTCTTACTTCTCATGCGCAAGTTTGCTTCATAGCACTGATTCATCATATTGCAAGCAAGGCGGCTTCACAACAGTACTCGGAGATCTTTTTTTAAGTGCGCAGCACTTTAAGGGCCCGGGCTGTCGTATGCTGTCGTTGCCTAATGTAGCTTGGCGTAACGCTGGCAAAACGACGGTAGTATAGCCACCAGTAGCATATTGAACGCGCGCTCACGCGGAGCATAGTTGTCTTCCTCTTGTTCTTCGAGCGCCTTGATGATTATATAAAATGCGGAGCACTTTAGGGGCCCAGGTTGTCGTATGCTGTCACCGCTTGGCGTCACGCAGGCAAAACTACCTATAAAAATAAAAGAAAAAGGGTGAAGCAGGTGAGAAATAGATAGAAATAAAAAGGGAAAAATTGAAACAAAGAGAGAAAAAAGGCAGAAGAAGCTGTAAAAGAGGAAAAGAAACACAGCGAGAGGAAAAGAAAGACAAAACCGAAGAGAAATAAAGAAGGCTGCCCAGCTCCACACTTCCTTCACGCATGACACCAGTAGGGCGAAGCTGCCTTAATTTTTTTTTTTAGTTTTTATTTTTCCGCGGTTGCTAGAGATACAGGGGCGCATTATACGCGAGAAAAAAACGGCATCGACGTAAACAGCACCTCAAAGTCTTCATACGAAGCTGTGCGTAGTCGTCGGTCGCCGGAAGCCTCCAGAGAACCTTTGCTCTGAAGTCGGCCTTGTTCTTCTACATCGTACTCAACGGGCTTCTTGGGATGTTGTACGCAGCAGCGACGTCAGACCTCTTTCATGCATGGTCGACTGTGTTGATCATAGCCAGCTTTGCGGAGAACAGCAGGGTTTTTGAGAGTTGAGAGTCGCTGAGAAGCGAACAGCGACTGTTCACGACGGGCCGATGGGCGCGACGACGAGCAATCATGGCAGAAATCATGTGATGGCAAGCAGTAGTTTTGGGGGGCGAAGCACCTTAAGACCGAGCCTTGTCGGCGTGCGGCGGCGTGTACGCTCATAGCCCAGGTGCGAAAACATCAGCCCGGCTCGAGCTAAATCACATTGATGATGATATGTAGTACAGATGACGAAGATTATCTTTCTGCTATGGATCAGAAAGAACGTAAAGCACGGCATGCGGCGGCTCAAGGACAACGTCGACAATCGGACCCGGCGTTGAGAGCGCGGGAAGCGGCAGCAACAACGCACCCTGCCAATAACGCTAATAACGAGTCAATCGTAACACAGAGAACACGTTGCCATAAAATTATCCAATGGAATCGTCATCATGACAGTGTACCTGGCCCCGAATCTCTCCCGAGGCAACGTAGAAAAGTACATCTATTTAGCAATGCGCCATTAGGAATCAAAGTACAAGAAGAACCTCTTCGTACTAGTCGGCGACTTTAACGTTGACATCACGGTCAACAACTGGCTTGTGCAGCATATGACGTCTCCATATGCTCTACGATGCATTTCGTATGACTGTAATCAATCAACAACCACCAAGGGAGCGTGCATAGACCTTGTCTTTGCCAACTTCAGGTTAGATCCGCTCGAAGAGCCATTGGCTATACATTTCACGGACTCGGTGGTAATGAAAGGAAAACGAAATCCAGAACTCAATACGACGTACGAGTTATGACCAATAAAACACATTGTATATAGTGAACACACGCGTTGTCCCTCATTTCCATGAGCCGAGTGGGCAAAATGTCACGGTGTCACGGGAGATTCTCACGGGTACCGAAAAATCTCCGTGATTCGCCCACTCATCATCATTCCTTTCGTGGATATGCGTGGATTTTTACTAGCTCCGCGCATCACCACTCGCTTTCCCAAATGCATGAGAGAAAGCAGAAAACTGGGCTAGTTGGTATGTATTCAGCGCGTTGAAGGTTTCGTCAGATATGTTTTAACACCTCGTCATGTTGTCAGTCTATTTTTTAAGCAATGTGTCATGTATGTCAGTGAGTTATGTTTTCTTCGTAGTGACGCATGCGTGGTACTATGTAATGCGTGGAACTATGTTATTTTATTGGGTTTTCCTCCATCGAAGATTCGTTGAAAGTGAGGGCTTTTGTCGTAATCTGTCTTTGTCTCCGTCGTCAGTGCGCGCTCTGCGGTAAGCATGGGAGAAAGTCCCCCCTTCATGAGGGAAGACCATCCTCTTGGGATGGAAAGCCAACTTCGTGGGGCGTTTCGCACTATTCCATGCTTGGATTTATGAAGGGTTCAGGCAATTTTTGTTTGGTGTAGCCGTAGATTTTCCGTTATACTGACGTTAAAGAATCATTGTGTTAGAAAACAGTTCTATATACAGGATAATTAGATTTATCCGAGTTTTATAGAGCCGCCTTTGACTGTACTTCATCTCAATATAGACGCTTCTGGTTCCAAATCAAGTCGCACAATACCTGACGCTTAACAGGTATGCCACCTGATATGTAACAGCGTCTGCTGAATTTCTGCATAAAAATGTCAGGTTTTAGCGTAAACGAGCCGATGAAGTACTCCAGTCGCACAGAATGAAGCAGATACGAAGGCGCGCGTTCACGGCAAGTCTATGAAACAGACGTTCCATTACTACAACATTCTCCCATCAACAACTCACAAAAACAAAGGAACTATGCCCGAGCCCTGGTCACATGAATGTGGTACCGAAGCGACTCCATCTCCCTGAACTGAAAACACACACACACACACACACACACACACACACACACACACACACACACACACACACACACACACACACACACACACACACACACACACACACACACACACACACACACACACACACACACACACACACACACACACACACACACACACGCACACGCACACGCACACGCACACACACACACACAAACACGCGCGCGCGCACACACACACACACACACACGCACACACACACACACACACACACACACACACACACACACACACACACACACACACACACACACACACACACATCCCGCGGTTCTCTGTGCGGAAGAACGATCACCACCGCCAGACTGACTATGATCTTTGTACGAAACTCAGTGGGCCCGAAAAAAGAAATACGGAAGCCTGGGCTTCGCTTTCAGATCAGAGCGGGTCATTTTACCTACGACAACATATATCGGGAGCCCGAGGCAAAGGATCCCACGATCGGAGTACAGCTGATTGATTGCCACGATCCTTTATCTTGAAAACCACGGCGAGCCGAGAGGATATTTATCTATATGCGGGTAGGGCCGTGAATAAAAGAACAACCCACTCGGAGAAAATGCGTTAGAATAGCTGGGGAGGATCCTAACCGAGTGGAATGTATTTTTTGGCTCCGTTTTCTTTCGGGTGCCGCCTACGATTTTCGACGGCGCGCTTCAGACGCATAGTTATGTAATGACTCTCGCGAAGAGTTATAAAAGCGCCATAAACGAGTTATGGCGACAGCGGCAAGTCGTCGCCTGCGGGCTGATTGCGAAGAAATAGATGGAATTCAGACGCGCGGTAGCAAATGAGGATCTACCCAACTAGCAAAAACGTTTCTTGCTTTGTAAGAACGGATCCCAGTTCTAACTGAGCCTTTGGGAGTATAGGGATGGTCGATTAATCCTTCAAATCGGGGAAGGATTAATCGTTCACGACATCAGCCATTATTCGACGAATCCAAATCGATAAAGTTCTTTCGTCGATTAATCCATTAATCGACATTCTGGGCGGGCGCACTCAAAAAGGCTGAAACAGTTTATATTCATATAACAGTGTGAGCGCTTTCACCTTCCGAATATATAAATTTAGAACCCGGGATCTATTTATTTGTGTGAGAAGTCGAACAAATATTAAAAACAATACTGCGTAACAGCTTTAGAAGTCAAATTTACGTTGTTAAATACTAGATATAACTCGTGCTACTGAATA
>JALIZH010010756.1:10000-33883 GCA_030522465.1 Rhipicephalus appendiculatus | reverse complement strand
TTCTGAGCGACCCCGTCGCAATAGGCACAGGCGTTCGCCGAACACACTTTGGAATTTACAAAGTGACCTTCAATTTTTAAGGCGAAAGCCTTTTATGTCTCATGCTCATGTCCGTCCGTCCGTCCGTCCGTGTTCTGGCACGGTGCAGGTGGCCGCCGGGGCGCGCCAACGGACGCCTGTCGCATCGGACTATACACTCCGTTTGGGACCTATAGGGGGCGCCTTGAAAACCGCGCGCAGCGCCACGAGTGGCGCGGCGGGCGTGCAACGTTGAGAATCTTAGCAGACAGCAGCGCCTCATTGCTTTGACAGCTATGGTGGCGCAAGCGCCCGTAGCCGGCGCGTTAGTGCTTCCAGCTGGATTTAAAGATATCGTCATTCTGCCGCGATGCCACCATAAATAAAAGGGAAAACCTGCACGAAAGCGGCCACGTTTTCCACGTTTCTGAGCGCCTTGCTGCGCGTCGTCAGTACTGACGGCTAAATCCGTGCGTCAGGTGTGTGTAGTGCAAGATGCTTACTCCAAAACTGTCGCGGTAAGCTGTCATTCTTTCACTCTTAGAATATTATTGGTGCGTGCCCTCTGCCCCCCTACACGCGTACTTGCAAAATACTCAGGGCATTTAGAATTATCGATGGCTCCACGGCCACTCGCCATGGAAATCACGGTGAGTGGCTGGGCGGCGTGCTCCTTTGTTGCGGCTTCGTGCCACGGCGATTTGCAGCCACCGAGTCTCGCAAAGTGCTTTGCTTGAAATTGTCGCGGCATCATCATCGCTCATCATGATCACAGTCTTTACCTCACCGCTCGCGCTGCTCTTGCTAAGAGCTTGAGGTGCGGGCGAGAAAGAGAACGTGCTACTATTTCGGCCAGAAAGGACGCCGAAGCCCCGTTTCGTCTTTCGCTTCACCTTGTAAAGTGGTGCCGACGACGGCATGGTCACTTCGGTCACCGTCACGTATCTCATTCACTACAACCCCTTGCGTTGTTTATGTTGCTTTCCGAAACACACTGACATGCACATCCGTCGCTACAGCATTCGCAAAGCTTAGTTTTTCCCTACAGACCCCGAAGTTCTGTTACTCTGCGTCTTAGCTTGATCCTACCGAGTGCGCATAGCGCTGCTGGGCGGCTAGTTGTGTTTATGGTAATGCGCTACGTAACTCAGTTCGCCCCTTAACTGATGGTCCTGTCAACCCAGCAAAGCACTAATTGACCTCGCATTGCATACCCCAATACTGCGAAGGGTAGACGGCGAGTAAATAAGGTCCATTAAAATGTCTTGAGTTGAATTATAATTCAGCTCAAGACTGATGGAATGTATGCAAGGCATTTTATAACATGCCTTGCATGCGTTTATTTTCTCACCAGGTCTATGGTAGCAGGAACATCACGCAAGATCATTGCACCTGCAGAGGTGGTGTCTCAGACCAATTCAAGCATGCAGCGGCAGAACGCGAGACGGTAGAGGGAGCGGGAACCAAACACTTTTTTCGTCGCACAGCCGTGATCCACTTATGTCGCTGCCCAATAAAGCAGGGACGAGTCGAGAAACTGGTAAACGTCGTTCCCGCAGGACATGACGTGTACCTGTTGGTACAATCGACTGCGCAACAGTTCATTGATTACGATAAACTACGTGCTAGCGGGCGTAGGAGAGCGTTTGGTTTTGCTCGGGCTCTCAACGACTGTCTGCTCTGACGGCCGCGCGGCGGCGCGCCAGTCGCAATGCACGGAGTCTATACAGCGCTCGCGCTTTGCTTGAGTAGCGTCGCTGTGCCCAGCGTGTCGAATCATGCAAGAAGGGAGACGCGCGCATCGCGTTCCATTCTGACCGACCCCGTCTCAATGGGCACAGGCGTTCGCCGAACACACTTTGGAATTTACAAAGTGTCCTTCAATTTTTTCAATGAAGCCTTTGTAGAAAGTGTTGCAAATTTTAATTTGTATCGTGCCGCCGGACAACCCATTCATATGATTCAAATATAAAGGGTGTTCTAGTAGTGACGGTAATAACCGTTGATGCCCAGCGGGAAGCTCCCCAACGCGCTGAGCTCGGAGGCAGCTTTGCAGCTGAGGTGCCCGTTGTCACATAATCACAGAGGGCGGTGGCGAGCTTTGGGCTGGGCGGAGCCTACGCGCCGCGAAGTCACTACAAGCGCCTTAGTATGTCAACGGCGCTTACCGCTACAAAACATGGAATAGGTCTATAAGACAACAGTAAGCCGTCCTGGAACGTTAAGTCCTGTCAAATCAGGAGATGGGAATGTTCGTGTTTAGAACAAATTGTTAACGATTTATAAGGTGCTATACGCCCTACTACGTGAAAGAAGTATACGCTGTCCGTGTCGCTGTTGCCTCTAGTGCACTACAAGAGATGTGTGTTTAGAACAAATGTTCGACGATTTAGAGTACGATTACAGAAAAATCGAATATTGCCACCGGTAGACGTTTATCACCGGCAATACCGGCTCATTACAACAGCGCTTGTATGTGTTTAAGAAAATCAATCTTGCCATATGTCTTTGTGTCCCCGGTTTTAGGTCGAAAACCTTAGCGTTCGGGCAAAGTTTACGCGGGATCATATGAAATCAGCAATAAGCGAAAACGATATTGAAGATAGAAACATCGAGCTTTTATATTCAGATAAGCCCACCAATGACATTAGAAGAGGCAGAGCACGCAAACTGCAGATGGTGAAGAACGCAAATTCAGTGCAGTGTTGTAGGTGAAGCCAGCACGTCCAAGGCGGCGGTTGGCAAAACACCAGCGCGGCGGCCTCCGCGGGACCCAGTCCCTGCGGTTGGCCCATGCGTTTGTGACCACTCGCGTTCTCTACGCCTCGCCTTATCTTCGCCTGCGTCGTCACCACGAGCTCCAGCTGGACGTCCTCCTTCGTTCAGTGTACAAAAGGGCTCTCGACCTTCCCATTGCCACCTCCAACAGCCGATTCGCGGCACTGGGGGGTGCAAAACTCCATTGCAGACCTGCGGGAAGCTCATCGCGTTAGCCAAATCAATCCTCTGTCGCAGACACCTTCAGGGCGCCGTCTGGTGCACAGGCTCGGCCTCAACGCGATCTCTGACCAGGACACTGCGACACCCGTACCGGAACTTTGGCGTCAAAAACTAGGGGTGGAACCATTACCCCGCAACATGACCCCTGAGCTACATCCCAGCCGTAGACTAGCACGCTCCGCGGCCCTTCAGGCGCGACACTCCGGTCGCCCTGGCGTTTTCTACGTGGACGTCTCGGGCCCGTCCGCCTCAGGTCACTTCACGGCCGCCGTGATCACAGAGGGAAACCACGTTGATGGCCTCTCCTTTAGAGCCGACAGTGCTACGCAAGCTGAGGAGGTTGCCATTGCTTTGGCCGCCTCGCATCCCACCTCACGCATTGTCCTGACGGACTCGCGCGCGGCCTGTTCCCAATACCCTCAGGGTTCTATCGCCCCGCTGGCGGCTCGCCTGCTTTGGGCAGCCTCTTGGCCCTTTAACCCTTACCCCATTCGCATATTATGGACCCCAGGCCACTCGAGCCTGCCCGGCAAACGAGGCACGAAAGCCGCTGCCCGCGCTTCTCTCACACGGGCTTAGGTCGGCAAAACTTGTGGAGCTCACTCAGGCTCACTCATGAAATATATTTTGCACTTTGGACTCCCTCGGACTCATACTTACCAAAATTTTCCGGAGCCGGACTCACTCAGACTCACACAAGAAAATTTTCTTCAGCTGGACTCATTCGGACTCAAATTCACCAAAACATTACTCAACCGGACTCACTCAGACTCAGACTAACGGCTCGATCTGGGTCTGAGTGAGTCCGAGTGAGTCGACTCATGAGTGAGTTTGCCGACCTATGCACCCGGGCCCCTCCATGTTCCGAGACGGAATCTGGCAATAGGAACCTGACGCGCTTGCGTGCAATTCCGGTCTATTACCGGGCTTCGCGCCGCCTCTACCCGGACCCCGCGCGTGGTCTGGAGAAAGCGGACGAACGACTACTACGCCGCCTCCAGACGAACACCGACCTTAGTCCGGCGGTCGCCAGGCACTTTTTGCCGAATATCAATAGCACCTGCTTGACCTGTCAGGTCCTGGCCGACACCTACCACGTCGTCGCTTCGTGCCACGCCAACCCGCATCCTCTTTCATCCCCCTTTCCCATCCCAACTAGAGAGGCTTGGGAGGAGTACCTGCTCGGCTGCTCCACCTTGGATGCTAACGCTCCTTGGTGAGGCGCGCTCGGGCCGCGGCCTGCTCCACCGGTGTGATAGAATAGGGTCTGACGACTCAAGCATGCAATATGCAGCAACTCTCCGGTTAATTTTCTGAAATAAAAATGTTCTCTACCACCACCACCACCACCACCACCACCACCACCACCTCTCAGCGTAGTAGAGTCGCGCGGTGCTTGGGGCAAGGTTTGCAGCTAAAGCTGTTATGAGATCACAACAAGGGCCGTTTTTGCGCCGTAGTTGTCCTCCGCCGCCGCCGCAGGTGTCCGGAACCACTATCGCACAAAACAAGAAAAAAAGAAAAAAAAAAGGGGGGGGGACCATTAAAGGGGCTGGTGCCACTAAATTTGTGGCTTGCGCGTTCTTCGCTGCAAGCGTTTCTTATAGCTCTAGGAAGCATGATACACGCACCAAGATTCACGTATTAACTCTAAATAATTTAATAACGCCTTATTTATGAGGACAACTTTCGGTTTCGGTTTCTCGGCGCCAAGTTGGGCAGTGACGTAGCAGTGTAGGAGACATAGAGTTTCATACAATAATACCTAGAGTGGAATCTGTCGCTGCGATCGTTGTACCACCATGGGAATGATGGGAAGTACAGGCTTCGGATTGGATAGCGTTAGCTAGCGAAGTGTCAACTGATTTTTTCTACAGTTTCAGTTTCGTTATTCGCGCAGCTTGGCTAGTGGAGTGCGGTGCAAAGCACTCAAGCAGTGCCTGTGTCGTTCAAAGAGGCTAAAGAACGCTAGGTCTCTTTGTTTGCAACGACGTTGCAGCTTTACAGGTTGTATACGACAGTTTTAGCGAAGCGTCGGGCACTCACCGCTGCACGTAGCGTAGCGTCCCATGCCAGTGCAGGATATCTCAGCGAGTTCACGTCTTCTTACGAGCACGTCTTGCCAAAACTCGTTCATATCGACTGCAAAACGACGGCGAAGCTAAGCAGACGCACCGTCACGCTCCTCTGACTCGTCTTCACAACAAAACGAGAGATGCGTTGGGGGCAGGCCACTTGGACAGACGCAACTAGCATCGCAGCAGACGATACGTTAAGTGTTTCTCACTTTGTGCTGTTATTTTCATAAATAGATAATACGTACTTTCGAGGAAAAAACAAGCGTGTTTGTTTTCAAATGTTGTAAAAAATAATTTATTTTATTTGGATGCCAAACCTGGAACACAATGGCAGTGCAATGCATACCCTGGCAGTTAAATTCGTCCAGGTCTGACTTCCATCTCATGGTCACGGAAACTTTTTGCGATAAGTTTTACGTACACAAGAATTAAGCCAGTTTTAATTGGAACTGACTTCATATCACTTTGTTTTACAATCGGAAAACAAGCGTCTCGAATCTCAAGAACGTAATCCACCCGAAGCAGATCCGAAGCCCGTACTTCCCATCATTCCCATTGTGGTACAACGCGCCGGTGAAGGAGCCCGCATAGACGCTAGCGCCAGATTCCACTCTAGGTATTATTGTATGAAACTCTATGGTAGGAGACTTGGTCACGTGACCACACAAGGCTCGCGCGAAGATGCGCAGCACTTAGCCAGAGAGCGATCGAAACTCGGCGAGTGATGTAGCAACCGATGCTTTGCCGGTACGTACGTTTCAGACGTGGCGGAGGTCCGGAGGTCACTCACGTCACTACACATCTGGTGTGACGTCACTACAACTTTCGTTGTCTTTCCTACAGAGCTACGTCAGTTTTGATGTGCTAGCGATGGGTCTCGATCGGGTGAATGGGCATTTAGGTACGCTTTGGAAATGAATTAAAATATATTCTAAACGTTTGCTGTATCCGACCCTTCGTGTGGAGTGTCCTTGCATACAAAGGAAACCCACAATAGGCTTGTTAAAGCCTCGAAATTTGATGGTACCACCCCTTTAAGCTTCGCCTTTAAGAGTTGAACGCGATAGCGATATCCTGTCCCGAGTGCGTACTTCAACCTCTTAGTGCATACTTGCTATATGCACCCACTACGCAATGTTAAGAGAATACGCGCAGTAAGGTGTGTGCCTTTTGTAATGGGTAGCCGGCTTTAAACTACGAAGACATTATGATAGTTTCTGACGCCCGGTGGCAATGTACGCTTGTACCACGCAATATTACTGGGATATTACATGTTACATTGCGACGCCTATATAAGAGACGCTTGCGTTTGCGAAGTATGATAGTTGTTTTCACTGCATTTCCAAGCAGAGGAAGTTATTTTCACTGTATTTCCATGGACAAGTGTGGCTGTGTGGTAGAACACCTGCTTGCCACGCAGAAGGCCTGGGTTCGATCCTCACTCGGACCCGGAAATGTTTATTATTTATTTTATTTGGATCTTTCTCGATTTTTTGGTCACGGACAAGATGATGATTTTTCGCTCACAACCAACGACGCCGACACCGACGCCGACGCCGGCGTTTCTGCGAAACGAGCTCTCGCTGTCGCGTTAAAACGACGCAGCGAGCGATGGAAAGGAAAATGAGAGCAGATTCCAAGAGAAGGCAAACGCGTGAGGGGGGAGACAGAAAATTAGGTGTACAGATGATATTAAGAAGTTTGCAGGTATAACGTGGCAGCATAAAGCACAGGACCGGGTTGATTGGTCCTAACTAAATAAAAAATACCTATGACAGAATAGGAAACGAACCCGGGCCTTCTGCGTGGCCGCCCAGCACTCTACCACCGAGCTACGCCGCTGCTTGAAACTGCGTTGCAAACTGACCCTATGCAGGCGTCATGTCCGGTAAGGAATCGCGTTAACGTGTGTTGTAAAGCGTTTTAGAACAGTAAAGTAACAACCAGGCGTCACACAATGCGAGTTCCGTAACGAATGGGTCGTTCAATGCTCCAACCCATTAAGCCTCAGCATAATTCTTCATCGTCGTCAGCCACAGCATCAACAAAGTGCACACAATTCGTTACAAGTGTGTAGCGGGTACCGCGCTTTTCCGAAGAATGACGAATAACGGCATAGTGGACGCTTCTCCACTACACAAAAATTATGATGATTTATGGCTTAGTGAGTACCATGCAAGTGCGCTTGTAGTAGTTGCCCCAAGAGTCTTTAAAAAAGGCTCTAGAAAGGCCGCTCTTCCAGCTTTCGCTGTGACTGTGCTGCGCGTTCTGCGCAGGTCTGGCGGTTTCTTTTTTTTTAGGACTGAAGCTCCTTAGCCTCGCACCATGTCCGTTGTCGCCATCGTCGTAGCTCCCCGTCGGACCGAAACACAGGTGTTACATATACCGTACATAGAGCGTTCATAGCTCTGTCCGTGCATCTGTCCGTCCGTCCGTCCATGCATGGACGGACGGACGGACAGATGAATTTCATAAACTTTCTTTATATCGTTTACCGATTTCGTCAATGGAGCTTCGCTCCATCATCAGCGTTCACTTCGTGTATCGGCTGCCAATATTTTTTCATTTTTTTTTAAAGCTTAGACTTCATGTTACTGTTGCAAGATTAGCTGTGGTATGTGTCAGAGAACATCTAGGTGTGGGGTGAGCTGCGTGACGAAACACTTGCCACGCTGGTTGGCTGTTTCTCTTGGAGAAGTGAACGCACGTGGCGGCCTGTGAGAGGAACAAGCGGCGTCGTCTTCGAAAATGTGCAGTGTTTATTGTGGCGTGTAGTGTGCGTCGTCGCTGAACTCTTTTTTTTAGGGGCGAAGAACCTTAGGGCCGAGCCTTGTGCGTCCGCGGTGTCCGTCAGGGGGAGATTCGTGGATGTGACACACAAGAAAAGGTTTAACAATAGACCAATATCAATCATAATTGTGACAGAACAATATAAAACACCTAGAAGCACAAACCCTTTATACTAGTCGGTGACTTCAACGTACATATTACGGCAATTTATTTATTTATTTATTTATTTATTTATTTATTTATTTATTTATTTATTAAAGATACTTTCAAGGCCCGAAGGCGCAACAGAAAGCAGTGGGAAAAACAATAAATACAAGTGCAGTTAAAAGGGGAGAAAAAAAATGAAAAAAAAAAGTCACTTCATGTCACTCTATGTCACTCTATGTCACTCAATTTACATTATATGGGGCAACGCTCGGGCAATGTACGGTTACTCATACGATACCCAGAGCTTCGCCCACTCGTCATGATTCACTTCGTGGAGGTGGATATCTTTTGTCCGCCGCGGTTGAGCAATGGTTATGCTCGGCTGCTGACCTGAAGGTCGCGGGTTCGATCCCGACTGCAGCGGTCGCATTTCGATGGAGGCGAAACGCTGGACGCTCGTGTATTGTTCAATTTCAGTGCACGTTAAGGAACACCAGATGGTCGAACTTTCCGGAGCCCTCCACTACGGCGTCTCTCATAATCATATGGTGATTTTGGGACGTTAAACCCCAGACATTATTATCATCGCTGAACTCTTTGTGCGCGATCGAACAAAGCGCGTCCCATGCTTCGCCAGTGGCTGCGCGTCATCGCTGCTTTCTGAAAAAAAAAAAAAAAAAACAACCGCTTCCCATCCCCGATATTTTCGAACTTCTGTGTTCCCAATTATCTCATGGGCTTCGTTAGTGCGGGAGTGCTTCTTAAAATCTCTTCGCTGTCGAGAGGGGGGCAAATGCATTGAACTCTATGGACGTTCGCCGGGGACGCCAGAGTTTTTTCGTTGCCGCGAGAATTTCGTTCTTGGGAGCTTTCGTTGTTGAGGGGTTCAACTGTCACACACAACGCGTGCCAAGGAAAACAAAAAAGAACAAAAAACAAAAACAATTTAACAGCAGCACATTCGAAGAAACCTCCCAAAGTAATAGCTTGTGCTGTAAATCCTATTAAAAAGAGAGTTCATATAGATAACTACAACTCAGACTCGACCATTTTGTCAAACTTAGCTTGCACATCGATGGAGCTTGCGCAACGCTGTATGTATGTTACCAAGTTACTTAACGGGGTTAGTATGTTACCTTAACGGGGTTAGTCGTGGTTGCTAAGTTCGGAATGCATATAACTTGCCTTACAGGATTCTCGTGACTCATTTAAGCTGCCGCAAACAAGGACCTCTCCATTTCTTTCTCTCAACCACCGCAATTGCATCACGAACGCTTCGGTTCATGCGCTGATATTCGCACTCTTGCATTGTTTATATAGTAATACACACAAAATTACCCGCACCAATGCTGCGGCTGATCTTCCGCGATGCGATGCAGTCCGGGAAGGAAGTATTCCCGCCGCGGAATAAGTTCCTGCGCAGCCAGTCGATCGTTCCTGCATGCGAGACTCACTTCCGAATGAAGGCGTGGAGTTATCAAGCACGGAATCGAGTTGTGTAGAGGAGCACAGCCGGTTTTGTTCTACGAGTAAACGAAGGTGGCAAGGAGGAGGAAGGGAAGGAAGGCGTTTGCGTTATTATTATTGTAGTTTTTTTTTTTTCATTTAACGTTAATGTATATAAGGGTATTACGGCTACAGGATGTATCCGACCAACTCGTAATAAAGAATCTGCCGTATACCCAGTTACGTCGCTATATGCGCACACTTGTGGTCCACCGACTGCTGAACGTAAGGCGGCGTGTTCGAATCCCCACAGCTGTGCCTGCGTTTCGATTGAGACAGAAAAGCAAGACGGCTCGTTCTTAGCACACGCGGTAACAACGGTAACACCGTGTACCGCGGTGTTACGGAATAATATTATGGGCTGCATTTTTTTTTCTGAAGTCACTGTCTATCGTGCGCAGGTCGTGGGATCGAATCCCGGCCGCGGCGGCCGCATTTTCGATGGAGGCGAGAATACTTGAGACCCATGTACTTATATTTAGGTGCGCGTTAAAGAACCCCAGGTGGTCGAAATTTCCGGAGCCCTCCACTACGGCGTCTCTCATAATCATATCGTGGTTTTGGGACGTTACACCCCAACAATTATTATTATTATTATTATTATTATTATTATTATTATTATTATTATTATTATTATTATTATTATTATTATTATTATTATTTCTATCGTGCAATTTTTAGTGCGCACTATAAATACTGATAACATAGCCCGCTTGATGATTGACTCTGGTAATATTTGGCGTAACTTTTCAGGAGTACTTAATATGTTGTTTTTGTCGTTGTTGATGTTTTTGTTAAGTACTGTCGAGTCGTTTTAAGCTGCTGGTGATGTACCATGAGCATATGACCACCAGTGAGACCAATTTATTACAGTTTCTTTAAGCTGATCTTAAAGGGGAGCCTGCGACACTTTTCCCAAGTAATCATAGAATGACTTCATAAAAGAGTTTACTGCCGCACGAATCGACAGGCGCACAATTTTTTAGGATCAGTCAAGTACGAGAGAAGTTACAGATTTGTTCCACACTGTAATTATTTTCTCTCATCCCGTCGAGCGCGATGGAAGCTAAGCAGCGAGGTATGGTACGGCGGAAGGAAGTTCCGTCATGCGCGCGCGTCATTCACATCGCACAGTTTCTTTTCTTTTCTTCTTTATTTTTTTTCGAACGCGCGGCTTACTTTCAGTGGGATCGCGGGCGAGCGTGCGGGTACGTCGCGCCATCAAGCGGCGGCCGCAGTAACTATGCAGCCCACGATGCTCAAATCAACCATTGGCTGTGGACTTTGGGTTTATGGTATCATTTGTCGAGAGAAGTCGGAACAATTTCTAGCTGGACTTTGATAATTCATTGAACATTCCAGACCACGTTCTGTGCTATAATGTTTGACTCGCATGTTCTCAGGAGCCTCTACTACCGATCGGCAGCTTTTTCTGACCATGCTCATAAAGTGTTGCAGGGCCACTTTAACGTTTGGATGTGGTCTCCATAACACCACGGGTAGATGCCTCAATGATAGGTTACGCGAACACAGAAACAAGCTTAGCAAGGAGCAGCCTGATGGGTTCCTTGCGATTCACTGCAAAAAGCGCGCGTGCCAGTGCAAAAAGTGCGCGTGCCCTCTTCAGTGAATCTATAATTTAAGTGAAAAACACAAACGAAATGATTGAACTAATAATCCAAGCACAGTTCAATGACATTTTTAAGACGAAAGCCTTAAATGCATCATCAAACATGAAGTCGGCGTCAGCACGAATGATGCTAAAAATCATCATGTGATGACTTAAAAGGACGCAAAAATTTGTGATGTCATTATGGCGTCACTATGATGTAACATGACGCCACGTGATGACGGAATCATATGACCTCCAAGATAGGAGGTATAACAAGCTTTTTGCACCTCACATGGTTTTGCAGCACCTCCGTGATGGGCCCACCATTGATCAAGTGACGATGCCATGGGACGTCACAGTGACGTCATGATGATGTCACATATTTGGTTATCTGTGACCTCACGGCGACGTCATCACACAATGTTTCTTTTTTCTTTAATTCGATGCATTTCACAGTGAACTGCATGGCACTTTGAGCGTTTCTATCTATCTATCTATCTATCTATCTATCTATCTATCTATCTATCTATCTATCTATCTATCTATCTATCTATCTATCTATCTATCTATCTATCTATCTATCTATCTATCTATCTATCTATCTATCTATCTATCTATCCGCCTATGTGTATGTACTCTCGTGATCAGCTTCTTAATTTGGGCTAGACCAGTATTAGTATACGTCGTCATACCCTTTCCTACTGACACGTGTGGCACATACCCGCATACCACGGGCCGCGGCATGTGGATATGCGCCACAGGTGACAGACAGTTTATATCTACCCAGGAACGGCCAGAACAGACGTTGGTAATTTAAATGTGAGAGTTAAGAAAAGCTGACATCGGCAGCGCTGACACGACCAATGCAAAGAATAATTATCAGGGTCCCAACAGGAATCAAACCCAAGCATTCTGCGTAGCAATCAAGGTATCCTACCACAGAGCCATGCTAGTTCTCGAAACAGCTTAGGAAAAAGACCCTACGCAGGCGTAATGTTGGCTGAAATGTCATTCGTGGTTGCAGTGCTGGCAATGTCATTTTATAAACATACATATGTACTCCTATGATAGAGGCGTCACGCTGGGTTAACGTCAATTGTACACTTAAGAACAATCCACTGAAGCTGGCCTACGTAACACTAGCCAGGGCTACCATTCCCGCAAGCGCTACACATAAGCTTACCGCTTCTGGTGTTGGTTATACCCATGTTGCGGTTGGTATCGTCACGCAACTGTAAGCAACTGGTTATATAAAACATATGCGGCTGTTCAACATATGTATGTGCGTACAATATTTGTACATATCTTTAGCGTCGTTTCATAACGTTTCGCTCAATAAAAGATTACACCACAGTCACCGCGTGCCACATTTCGAGTAATCGCACGCACTTATCTCCCCTGCACATTCTACGTCGCTTCCCAACGTCCGGATCTCCATCCACCAAAGTCCCCCCCTCTTTCGTCAATCAATTTTTCTTAGTGCAGATTCAGTGCAGTAAGTACAGAGTACTCCAACACCGCACCACCCTTCTCTCACAAACACTCTCTCCTGGCTCAGGTTGTTGGAAGCCGTGCGACTACGACTACTACCAGCTGCGCAAGGCCAACATGCTCTGCCTGGAGGACATCTGCCTGGACCCCGCTGTGCAGGTCAAAGGTCTCGTCTGCATCCTCGACTGCCGAGGCTGGGGGCTGCAGCACCTGCTCGGCTTCCCCATCTCGCAGGTCCGCAAGACCATCGACCTGCTACAGGCGAGTACACCGATGTCGAGAAGGGGAGAGAGAGAAAAATAGTTCATGCTTTATCCCTATCGGGAGAAGGTAGGGGGGGCAAGCGAACCTTGGCCTTGGCGTGCATGACCGAGTGCTTCTCTTTCTTTCTTTCTTTCTTTCTTTCTTTCTTTCTTTCTTTCTTTCTTTCTTTCTTTCTTTCTTTCTTTCTTTCTTTCTTTCTTTCTTTCTTTCTTTCTTTCTTTCTTTCTTTCTTTCTTCCTTTCTTTCTTTCTTTCTTTCTTTCTTTCTTTCTTTCTTTCTTTCTCATTGGGTAATGCTCACTTGAAGCTCTTGTCTTCCTGCATGCTGGGAGTTGGACCGTCATCCATGTGTTTACCAGCGGAACATTTCACTTGCTACCGGCTACAACGACGGTCATGCATTCGTATCCCGTTAACAATGAAATGTGCCAACGTGGAATATTAAGTCACCTCAATAATCTCGATGAAAGATGAGATATCAGATTGCCATATCAGAAGACAGCTGATTGCCGGCAAGCCTGCGATAGAGAGAGCATCAGTAATACTTATTGCAAAACGGCGCAAACAACAAATGCGAATGTGACCGGCGCACCTTCGAAGGCCACATTTGTTGACATTTGTGGGCACCGGGGTTTTTATCCTTCTTCTTTTTTTTTTTTTTTACAGTCACACCTACAACGCAACACCAACGACACTTGCGGGGTAATATAAGCTTCGCCCGAAAAACAACAACGACAACGAGATGGCAGATACTGACTGACTACAGTCAATTGTGATGTCAATGCGAATAGCAATAACGACAACCTGACGACACTCCGTTAGCGGTGATAAAATGCGCCATACATGTCAATGTGCCGGCTTGCGAGAAGGTGATTCTTGAGGGGACCAACAATAGAAATAGAAATAAAGAGAGAAATAAAGGTAGAAAAAAAGACAAAAAAAAGAAGCGAAAAAGGAGGAAGAGAAAGAAAGGAGGAAAGAAAAATAAAACCGACGAGAAACAAGGAAGGCTGCCCACCTCCGCGCTTCCTTCAGACTTGGCATCTCTAGTGCGAAGCTGCCTTAATTTTTCGTCCACTTTTCTTTCGTTCAATTTAAGTGAGAATCATAAAAATACAGTTAAGTAACCACAAATAATGTACCCTGTGCTTTCCTTGGCTTAATTGTCTGTCAGTTTCATTAGTTTATATTACTTAGCTATGCGAAATTTAGAATCGCTCCGGCGTACAGAAGAGGCGGTTGCGCTATAGCACATGCGTTGAACCTCACGCTCTTAAAACACACAAAAACACAAACTTTTATTACTGAAGTTACTGATACTCTACCCTTCGGTATTTCGTAGCAGAGTTTCTCGGAGTTATGGCTAGCAGCCACGGCTATGCGGCGAAGCCGCACTCCGTTTTTGCGGGCGACATGCCTCCCGTGTCGCCGATCGACATATTTGGCGTGTCGAAGACCGGCGATGAACTTGGCTACCGATGACTATTGTCAATCCAGTTCACTGCAGCGGAGGCGTCGAGAAATACCAAAATTGTTCCGATCGACAGCTTCAGTTCTTTCCTATGCGTGGTTGTTAGCGGCGTTTGGAAGACAGACGTCCAAATCCGCTACCTAAAGGTAGCATATACAGTAGCTCTGGTTATTACCACTGTTCTGCCCAGCGAGAGATGAACTCGCTTTTCTCCCTGGGGCTATTCGTGCGCGTGGTTCAGCTGGTATTTTTCACATTTCGCGAGCTTACTCAGTTGTGCTGAAAAAAGGTGAATGCGTGAGCTAGAAACACGTGTGTACTAAAAAAGTCAGTTTCGCCGCAGGGGTGATGCAATGAATACGACAGCAACAAATTGGAATGCTATACGAAGTAAGACTAGCCGCTCACTCCTTTAAGATCCAATCTGGCGTAACTGAGCAAAATGCTAGCGTAAGCGAATACAGCCGCCTCAGCGAGCGAAGCAGTTTTTCTTGCTGTCTGTCACTTCAGCGTCAAGCAAGCGGTGGGAACAGCCCGTGCCAAGGTGTGAGCCGTCTATTGATCTCTCTTGAAACAGCGCACGCCAGCGTGAGGGACCGTGCTTCTTGATCGAAGTTCGCAGTTGCCGCCCGAGCGACGCAGCCCGCCCACCGGCACACCTTCGTGCTCCTTTGCCCGACGGTGCCGGCACCAGGTGGTAAAAAATTAGTCCGTAGTCTCCTCACTATGGCGTGCCTCATGATCACATCATGGGTGGAGGCCTGAAGCCCCAGAATGTATTGTTTAACTTATACTGGTCGTTTTCCAGCAATGCTCATTTTCTTCCTTTTTGTTTTCATGGGAACAGGACTGCTTGCCGGCGCGATTCAAGGCCGTGCACGTGGTGTACCAGCCGTCGGTGTTCAACGTGTTCTTCTCGCTGGCCAAGCCTTTCCTCACCACGAAGAACATCAACAGGGTGAGGTGCCTCATATGCAATCACCGATCGTATTCACTCCGTACTTTGCATACCTGTGTTGCTTGAAAAAAGTCACAGTTTTGCTGCAAAGGCGATACAGTGAATGCGATAACAAGGAACTGGAACGTTATACGAAGTAAAGTTGCCAAGTAGCTCCATTAGGATCCGAGCTCGCGTATATCGACAAAACGCTGGCAGGAGAGAAGGCAGCTGCTCCAGAGAGCTAGGCGAATTTCGTACTGCCAGTCGTCTCAACTCGAAGTAAGCGATGAGAGCGAGCACGTGCAAGGGTAGGAGCCGTCTACTAATGTCAGTCGAGGTTGCGAGCGCCAGCGCCCTTTTGGTCAAGGTTCTCTGTTGCCGCCCGAGCGAAACTGCCCTATCCTCCACCCCCTAACCGACACCTCTTCATGCTGCTCCACCCGACGGAGCCGGCCGGCGCGTTTCACTTTTGCTTGAGCTGCACCCGTCTGCAGCCTTCGCAATCTTTCTCTCGCACGTGAAACGTACGATGCGGGGGACGATGTTATCGATGCTGACTTTATACGTAACATGACGGCGACGGCGGCGGAAAAAATGCGCCTCGAGTGCTAGAGCATGAAAAGCGCCATAAAGCTTGCAGTAGAGTGTGGGGGGGGAGGGGGGTCGTTGACGTAAATTGTCATACTGCGGCATTATTACTAGGCTGTGTCGTGCAATAAAATTCGGGTGGGAAAAATATTGCAGAAAAGGGCATAAGTAAGGTTTAGAGATTTCGTGCTGCGTCAGTAATCGCGCGTCCCAAAGGGACCAGATCTTTAGTTACTTTGTGCGGGGCTCTAACATCACCCGTATTCGGTTACACGAAAACGTTGTGAGTGATTCACTCTACGGTTGCTAAAGATCTCGATCCTTCATTCATACCGAGAAATTTTGAACACTGCCCCTACCGCCATTTTCTGAACTTCAGCGGAGTACACCAGGTTAACTCAATGGGCAGCGTTCAAAAAAATTCACCGCCATATCCACAAAGTGAATGATGTTAGAGGAGTTTGCTCGGAGATGATCGGATAACCCGCAAATTCTCCGTACACATCTCCCACCATGATATATAGACGTGACAACGTTGTTATGTGCACATGACATACCGAATGTTTATTAATTGACATTTGGATGCACTATATACATTTTGATGGACTATATACATTATATATACACAAGGGATGTTCTTTTGCAAAGTACAAGAAGGGCGTCCCTCAATGAGCTCGGGCACTCGTTTCCCTTTAAAGATGATTGCTTTATGATGCATGAACTATATACATTATATATACGTGTTCATGCGGCCGAGCGGTAACGAAGAGTGTTTCACTGCGTGAGCTCCCGGCGAAGAGAAAGGAAGCGCACGGGCTGAGAGTGGTGTGAGTCGCCTTGAGCGGCGCCGCCATCTAGTGAGCATTCTTGAAATCACCGGAAAGCCGGCGCCTTGAGCGGCGTGTACACGCCGCCGCCATCGCCGCTGCCGGACAAGGCGCGAGCTTAAGAAGCTTGCCGAGCAAGCTTCTAAAAAAAAGATAAAGATGCTTTAAAATATCGTTTGTGGTTCACCTTGTTTGTTTGCAACGTCAAGAGGGTACCTCCCTGTATAACGACTTACGCATTAACGGTAGCCTAATTAGTTGCACCTTTGCTCCGCGTTACTTGAACTGAGGTTACTTGCGTAACGACAACTACTGTTACCGCTGGTTGAGTGGTGGTACTTATAGCTTACGTAAATACAACACACACGCATGTTTGAACATGTGCGCCCACCTGATAACTTTCTGTGAGAGCACCTACATGTTTGGGGAGTCGATTTGACCAGGACCCGATAATGCATTAAAATCTGTGACGACACAAATACGAGCTGTAGCGAAGGTTTCAAGTTTTGGTGAGAAATTCTATAAAATGGCCGCCATCGTTTCGTTCACTAGCAATGGCCCTTTTCTCACCACGAGCTTTCCCTGTTCTTCCCTTTCGCGGAAATAATCAGTTTATATACATTTCAAAATGGCTACCTGTAATTGGCACTCTTTCATGTAGTCTTCAACAAGAATAAAAACCGAGTGACTGAATGACTAATTGATTGATTGAATGATTAATTGATTGATTAGCACCGGAAACGTCACCGTGTGTACTTGCGATAGCGCTTTCCGCAGCTTGCTTGAACATCGTGCCTGGTAAGTCCTCGGGACAGGGCGGCGGCGCTAGCCGCCGTAAGTCTTCCTGAATCGAATGGGACCCGATCATATTGAAACTTATTTTAACAGAGCTCTAGAAATGGTCGTTAAGGACCTCTTGCCTGTCCGGTCACGTTTACACGCCTCACTTAGCCATTACTTGCCAGTAAACGTCGCGTTTCGTTTGTCGAAGAGTTCTATCCGATCACATTTGCATATCCTCGTTTACTTGTGGCCTTCCCCTTCTGTGCCCCAGATACACATCCATGGTTCGGACATGGCCTCGCTGCACCAATACCTCCCGCCCGGTATCCTTCCCGAGGAGTACGGCGGGGTGCACGGTCCCTTCGACAACACCAAGTATTGCCAGGGCCTGTACGACCGGGAGGACAGCTTCGTCCAGGACCTCAAGTACGGGTACCACACCTGATCGGCGAGAAGAGAAGAGAGAGGCGCACTAACGCACAGTCGGATCGGGACCGCGCTCGGCTCGGCCAAGAGGCGCACTGACTTCGATGCGACACCATCGCCGAAATCTTCCCGCGCCTCCGAAGGAAATTGTGCTGCAGCTGCAGAGAGCTGTGACCAGTGTTCTATCATTTCTCAGTTCTTGTTTTCCTCTCATACTCGCCATTACAACCTAAGAAAAAGCTTAAGCTCCGCCCACAGTCATCGCTGTCCCTCCTACAGAAAATTAACATAAACGCTCCGTCCAATAGCGCCACTTATTTTAGTGACGTCAAGAACTGCAGCGCTACGGATGGTTGGCTTCAGTGTACGTACACACGTTTGTGTCGCTGGTTTCAGGTGGGAAACTTGAACGTCCTGGTAAATTTCCTCGGGTATAATGACATCGCTGCTCAGTGAAACGCAGTGTTTTAGGTGATAGCGACGAACCTTTAACACTCCACATGCGTAGTATTTACATTAGCAGAGAAAAAAATACTTAGGTTCGAGCGGAAATAAGCTAGCACGACGGTCTAACGTGAAGGGCAGACGCGCCGCGATTCTGTGGGCGGAGCCTACATTTTTTTTTTCTGAGGTTGTAACCGAGTATATTTTATTGTTTATTCCAGGGCACACGTTCATTTTTCCAGATAAAAAAAAGTTTGAACTTGAACGTGAGGCACTAGAGGGGTATAGGTGGCGCTGACTTCTGTCGGCTCGGTTGAGCGTGTGTATATATACATATTGACGTTCGTATGTCTCTCTTCGACTGTCATCTAGTACGTTAGTTCTCAGGCTCAAGCGCATCTCGACCTTTGGAGACATCAGACATGTTCTTAGGCACTCTTACTCAAGCCGAGGAGTTGTTTGATGAGAAGAGTGGAAATCTGGGCCAGTTGGTTCATGATACTTGAAGAAAGCCAGCAAAAGCACGGGACACGAGAAAGAAGCAGACGCACACACCACTGGAAAGTTGTTTCATAAAACACACGTTAAGGCGAAAAGTTCGTGCGAGCAAAGGAAGCAAGTGAGCAAAAAACGTTGCATCGCTCAGGAATGGCAGCAAGTTGTAACCTTAGCACGATGATCACTTTCGTTGATGGGTAGGCGCCGCGATCCAATTTTTTTTTTGTCGGTATGGCGTGCATAGTGGAGGAAAGTGCCTTACGCCATGGAAACAACGAGTAACGCAGTAAATTTTTTTTTGCGCCCTTACAGCTGGTGGTTTCTCTTCATGGTTAGCACCCTTGGGGTTCACTGTGCGCACCAGCGAGTTGGGATTACACTCTCGCGATTGGAATTATTTGATAACTGCGTGCTAATCTTACCACAAGGTGGGTGCGACAGTTTGATGGCGACAGCTGAGCAATTTTACTTGGCGCGGATTTCGCGTCGACAGCCTGCAACTATATCATCGCTTTCACTCGTCGCCACAAATGATTAATAATCTGTCAGATTGTCGCGAAATACGAAACAATGCGACCCACAAGGATTAATTCGGGGCCGTGCACACATTGCAGATACGGGTACATATGTCTTAACATTCCATGTGCACCAGATAGTTGCTATACAATGAGCAGGCACATACGAGCTTGATCGCGTGCTGAAGATGAATTACTCAATTACTCACGGGGTTATAAACCAACGTCATGAACTTATCATCCCTTTAGATCCTTAGCCAATAATTCTTCTTTCGTTTGCTTAATCTTTGTACATTAGGGAAGTGGGCAGCCGAATAGATGTAGACAAGAAGGTGCCCATTTATCGTGTTCTAAACTGCGCAAACTATTGCTCGGCTGAACAGTTTAAGGAAAAGCGAATCGTGCGCAATCTCTTTTGTCCATCATCTTTATCAGCTGCTATCATTCCTCGCCCGTTGCACTTTCAAGGCACTGAAGATCAGAGCAGGGACATAAGGTGGACAGGGATTCAAATGCGTAGAACAATTTTGTAAGAAACTTCATTGGGAAAATTATGCAGCATAAATATTACCGACGAACTGCATCTTCTACAAGCGGAACTCTTCAGGTTCTCTCAAGACTATGACTATGATCCTCAGATATGTCTTGGGACCCACAAATGGAAATAATCGGGCTACAGAAGGCAGCTCAGAGCGGTAAACGTTCTATCGTGATCGAGCCCGATCGAGATCGAATTTATTGGTAGCGAGTGGTTCAAATGCGCAGCCTTAGGAAAGGAGCCAGTCGGCCTTGGTCGGGAAATCTGTTCCAGATCGGCCTCGATTATGAAACTTGCCGTGTGTCACTGGCTTGAGCTACGTAATTATTCAAATGATTACGACGAAGCTGATGCAAAACAATACATTAAGAGAACGGAGACATAAATAGCAAATTTAAATAATCCGTTAATAAGAAGATATCAAGAGCCGCAGTTACTTGAAAAAAGAATACAGGAACAAAAAAAAACAAACTTGAAGAATGAAACTTCACTAAAATAAATGTTGAACGAAATAAAGAAGAGTGAGGCACAATCAAGCAAGGTTGAGCCTACAATCAGTCTGATTCTTGTCATAAATTAAACAGACGGCTAGAATGATCCCCGCGATGTAGGTTCCAAAAGATAGCCCGACAGCAGTAGCGTAGCCAGAAATTTTTTTCGGGGGGGGGGGGGGTTCAACCATACTTTATGTATGTTCGTGCGTGTTTGTATGTGTGCGTGCATATATACGCAAGCAAAACTGAAAAATTTCAAGAGGGTTTGAACCCCCCCAACCCCCCCCCCCCCCCCTTGGCTACGCCACTGCCCGACAGAACTACTTTATTGTAGTCAAAGCTGGGAAAGTAAAGTTTGACCTTGTGGCATGTACACCGTCAGCTGTTTAAGAGGAATCTACATATTTTAATTAATTACACATACGACACAAGAGAGGCGTCATCAGGCTAGCTCTACGAACGTTAAAATTTAATTGAGGGATTCTCCAACGTACTCGTACGGGTAGGGTTCATTTTTTTCTCCCTCCTTCTTTGCTGCAAAATAGTTCTCCTTTCTTTTCGTTATTTTCTCTTCGTGAAAAAGGAAGAGCACGTATGTCCGCGCTGCCGGGGTGAAAACGAAATATTGATGTTTTTTGTTCAGTGGCGGGTGTTATTCGCTTTGAGGCGCCAACAATGAAAGGCGTTGAAGCTAATTCAGATTCCAGCTGAGATGTCAACCACTTTCTAATCGACGTCGATGCCAGACGCTGAAAAGAAATGTAATAAAATATCATACCTCATTCACCAACACTTTTGTCTTCACTGCCTTCTTAAAAGAGATCTTTTGCACCGAAAGAAGAGAAAGACATTGAGTGATTGCGAAATGAACTCAACCACTTTGAGTCGCCTTTATGCCTTCACTGTATTGAGAGTAAATCTCTCGATCACTTCTTTCTGACGTGCCGAAGGTTTAACATTCAAAGGCTACTAGAAGAACCCCTTCGAAAGATGGGCTTGAATTTGACACTTCCGGCGATTCTTTCATTTGTTGCTACCATACTTGGTTTGAGCCACAGGAGCGTTTTCGATGCTGTATCCAATTTCCTGCGAGAGACTAAAAGAATGGAAAGTTAAGTGCAAGTTATGTCGGTTTCATTTTCGAACATTTATTTCCTTTATCACATATGTACATATATAGGTATTTTTAGTTGTTTTCCTTTAGATGTTCTTTTTTAATTTTTTTTAATCTTACGAGGTTATGTTGTTAATGAGGAACGGCTAAATTATTCATTTCTCAACCCGTTCCTTCAGTAAGTTAACAAATTATTCGAGGCACCGTCCGATTCATGGCCTATCCCCCCAGGTGAGTTGTGCCAAGTAGTTGAACAACAACATTTTC
Organism: Rhipicephalus appendiculatus; assembly: GCA_030522465.1. NCBI lineage: Eukaryota > Metazoa > Arthropoda > Arachnida > Ixodida > Ixodidae > Rhipicephalus > Rhipicephalus appendiculatus. Next base: position 12,073 of record JALIZH010010756.1, on the reverse strand, counting down.
ATTCATTGTTTTTTTTAATAAGGTTCCATTGGATGTTTTTAGATTCATAGCCATTTACCTTAAAGATCCTGCCGCCTGGTTCTTGGCAAATCCCCCCTTTGTGGGTGAGCGCCATCAGAGAGAAGAACATCATCATCATCATCATCAAACAAGGTACTGCGTGTTGCTCCTCTTGGGGAGCAGAGTTGCCAAGAGCACCAAGTGACCTTGTTACTCTTCCAAGCCCTTCAAGTAGAGCACTTACTACCAGATTTCCGAACATTCAGAGGCTTTCCAAAAATAAAACTCTATGGTTCTAGTTTAAGTTTAGTGTTATATTGGATACATACAATATCGGAGCGTAAGATTATTTAATACTAAGGTCACACGGGCACTTTTTCATTGCGATCAGGGCCAATCCAAATCGGACTTCCTGATCGTGATCAAAAGTAGTGGCTGCTGCACGGTACAGAGTAATCAGGGTCGAGCTTGGCGCTGAGGCTAGTCAAATCATGATCTGGGAGACAGACCGCGATGCGTTGATTGCGAGAGTCTCGATCCCGATCGGGTGTGATCGCGATTAAGAGATACCATGTAGCAGCACCTGATTATAATCTGGCATAATCCGGATCGGCCCCGATCACGATCGAAAGTGCCCGTGTGACATCGGCGAAAGAAAAGGTCTTCAACAATCGGCGCAGAAACGGACAAGGGACAAGAAAAGGAACAGAGACAAGCGCCGTCTTCCAACTGAGGATTTATTAAAAAAGACGCACATGTATGTATGTCAGCTTACCACGTCACGTGAGCGCGCACAAAGAATCTCGTAACTATCGTCAACACGTTAAACAGAAAACACTTACCAGACATGTCGAAGTACACGATGAACAAATGCGCAAAAAAAAACCGCCAGGCCTGCGCGGAACGCGCAGCAGTGTCACAGCGAAAGCTGGAAGAGCGGGCTTTCTAGAGCCGTGTTTAAACACTCTTGGGGCAACTACTACAAGCACACTTGCATGGTACCCACTACGCCATAAGTAATCATAATTTTTGTGTAGTGGGGAAGCGTCGACAACGCCATTATTCGTCATTCGGAAAAGCGCGGTACCCGCTACACACTTGTAACGCATTATGTGCACTTTGTTGATGCTGTGGCTGACGATGGAGAATTATGCTTGAGACTTTTGTAATGGGTTGGAGCATTGAACAACCCTCTCGTTACGGAGTTCGCATTGTGTGACGCCTGGTTGTTACTTTATTGTTCTAAAACACTTTACAACACATGTTAGCGAGATTCCTTAATCGAAATGAAGCCTGCATAGGGTCAGTTTTCAACGCAGTTTCAAGCACCGGCGAAGCTCAGTGGTAGAGTGCTGGGCTGCCACGCAGAGGGCCGGGATTCGATTCCCATTCTGTCATAGATATTTTTTTATTTACTTAGTTTTTAGGGGCGAAGCTCCTTAGGGCATAGGCTAGTCCGGCGTCGCGTCGTAGCCACCGTATAGTGGAATGTACCCACTACACGTGATAACGATGACGATGACGCTGATGACCATGAAGTATAAGCGCGTTCCAGACCACACATTCTCTTTCTGCCATGGATGAAAACGATCGTGAACGCGCTCTCGCCCTCCAAAGGCAAAACGGCAACGCCGACAACAAACGTTCCCCTGAGCTTAACGTCATACATGAGAAAAACAAAATCAGGGGGAACCCCCATCCTTGTGGTCCGTAGAGCTCTTGAACAAAATCATCATCTACCCCCACATGTAAATAATAAAACATTGCGTATATACTTTATCAATATGTAAATAATGAAACATTGCGTATATACTGTATGTATAATCACACCACACCCCCGCGTTTGTGTGTCAGGTCTTTGTATGATGATCGAGTGGGCAAAATTTACGGAGGATTGACGGTTTACCAGATTACCTCCGGAGCTTCGCCCACTCATCATCATTCACTTCGTGGATATGGCGTGATTTTTTTTTTTTTCGTGCGATAGTGGTTACGGACACCGGCGGCGGCGGCGGCGGCGGTGGACAACTACGGCGCAAAAACGACCCTTGTTGTGATCTCATAACAGCTTTC
>JALIZH010010756.1:0-5000 GCA_030522465.1 Rhipicephalus appendiculatus | reverse complement strand
TACCGGTTAGATACAGCTGTTACATACCTTCCTTATGAGGGATAGTGTTCCGTATAATCGCTATTAAAACCGGCCTCACGTACATTTCGTTCCGCGCAAGTAGGTATGCGGCGCCGTGGTCATCTGCGCAGCAGGTATCGCACTGTGGGTACTTCCACTTCCTCTCCGCTGTAGGCGTCCTTGCCCGTGACATGGAGAGTTAGGGCTAGCGTTCCACTGTCGATCTCGGCCTTGGATACTCGCTCCAGGACTTTGCTTACGCTGCAGAAAGCCGTCGTCAACGCTCCCGATAAGTAACCGATAAGTTAAACAATCGCTTCAAATTGCGATCGATGCGCCTAGCACGAGTTCTAAATGAGAACGGGCTCTCTCTTCTTTCCTTTCCCGCTTACCAAAGTAAACATTTTCTAACTTCGAATCAAACGGTATGGCATTACACAGTATTGCCACTCGGAATGCGAAAGCATGCCTGCGTATTAGATAATGAATTCATATTGAGAGAACCACTACGTGGTCGAAATTAACCCAGAGACCTCCACGGTGCGCCTCATGAACATGTGTTTTGGCACGTTCAACCTCATACGTTAGGTTTTCGTTCGTGTGGTCTTTAACCATACAATCACTGACGTACCACTTATGCGACATTTAGTTTAAAACGTCAGAGCTTAAAGTTAAGCACGCCTAAACTGAACTATAGTATGTATAACAGCGTTTCCGACATTTTTTTTTTTTTGTTCCCGACATAGGGTGTACCCGTCTGAAGATGTCTCACCGTTGAGCTTCAGTTAACTGTGGATAGTTTTAGGAATGTATTACCAGTTAAATTATTCCTACAACAATAAAATTCTCATTGAAAGGTCATACGTTTTTTTCTTAAATTGTTGGTACAGTTTAACTCCCCATTGCCAGAAATTTATGTTACTTTATTTGGGCAGCTATGTCAAGATATACATACAATGTTTAGAAGAGGGCATTCACGAATAGGGATAGGCCTGATAATGTAACAACTGCGCGCGCGCATCGGACAGGCGACGGCAGCTACTATCTATATATCTAGGGGACGACGCAAGTTGAATTGAATGTAAAGGCTATTTCTCGTTGTTATAGCAACCGGATAAATTATTCCTACAATAAAATTCTCATTCAAAGGTCATAAGTTTCATTGTCTGTTGGTGTCATTGGGTTGTCTGTTCCTCGTTCGTATTCCGAAATCGTCATTGCCCCTCCATGATTGGTCGAAACGGTTAAAAATTTCGAATTCAATGACAGATGGGCGCACGCTTAACCAAGCGCGCCTGACCAGTTGTCGGACGGCCCAAACAAGATTCGAAGACATTCCCCACTCGATGGGCCTTCCCAAGATCTGCCGGGCCTTGATGCAGAGGGCCCGAAACGTCGCTGGAATCACAGTAGGGACCCTTGCAAAGGGGGTTCCTGTCACGCTCTCCTTCCCTCGCTAGTCGCAATTGATAGCTTGCACGTGACGTCACGGACGAGGTTTGCACCCGTACTCTAACAGTATTCTACTGGTACTCTAACATGCCGTCACCCAGGATACACCCAGCCAACAATGCTCGCAATTGATAGCTTGTACCTGACGCCATGGACGGGATTTGCACCAGTACTCTAACAGTATTCTACTGGTAGTCTAACATGCCGTCACCTAGGATACACCCACCGTCCACCCACATCCGCCCATCACCCACCATCTGTCCACCATACACCCATCATCTGTCCATCAGCCACCATCTACCCACCGTCCGTCCATTAGCCGGTACAATAATCCACCAAGATAATGGATGGTAGGTCCCATCATGCCCACCATTCGACAAATTTTCAATAGGGATGACGACGTCAAGGCAGCGTAATCACGTTAGGGTTGACAACGTGACAACGACGCAGCTGGAGCGTTATTGACCTCTGTGCACGAATAACGAAAGAACTTGCATGCGATGTACTGACAACGCTAACGTGTCATCGCAAATATCGCGCCCTGCCATGCTCGTACTCCAGCATGGCGGTTTCAGCGACGTCAGCACAAGCCATCCATAACCGATATGGACGTTTTATTCCCTCTTGGGCGTCTTTATCTCTCAGCCATATTCGACATACTTTTGCCGCTTGGCTCATTGTTTCGCATATATCCCGAGAAGCGCCAGTTGCTATATAAGCAACAGGAGATAAAAAACTTTGCGGTCTTCAAGCTGCGTGTCCCCGCCGATAGGTGGTCGCTGCCGCTAGTACACTGACGGGCGCACGTGGCAAGCAGTCAAGCCGTGAAGTGACCTCTCACTCCTAAAGATTACTTATTTTTAGACCACAGCTCATTTGCCGATTACAGAAGGTAAAGCATTTCACTTACGCGTGCTTCATGAGAGCACGCGAAGGGGGCGCTTTGGCGTCGTACAGGATTTGGGCTCCTTTCGACACGCTCGTGACTTCGACTTCGTGCCTGAGCTGAATGGAAAAAAAAAAACAGAGTTACGAGGGCTTGTCTGAATAAGTGTTATGAAAGTGTAATGTAGAATCAACGGCACTTTAACAGGACAACATGTGATGCGTAATGGCGATGCTTTATAGATAGATTGAGGGAAACAGTGAGAAAGACGAAAGACCAGGGCAGAGAAAGACACAACAGTCTTTCTCTGCCTGGTCTTTCGTCTTTCGCGCCGTTTCCCTCCAATATGTCGTACCAACAGGCCCAAGCAACCACTTTAGAGATAGAAATGTCGCGTCCGAGCCGTTTCGTTCGCGGCGTCTAATTTCGTGCTTGTCGAGCCTGATATGGCCTTGCATACCTATTCGGCCTTGCACACAATCCGCTAGGCCCGGGTTCGGGTCTCCACCATACGTCCTTTTTCGATTTATTCCAAGCAGAGTCACGCAAACGCCGCAATGAAGAAGTGAACGCGCAGCTTGCGCACCTAGAGCCACGCTTGAGATGTCACGTGAGATTTTTGTACGACTTCGAGTCGACGCCTCGGCTTTTCGCTCAAGTCTACCATCGCATGAGGCATATAATGCTTAAGTAAGAGAGAAATAAAGGCAAATGTAATGCCTTCCACGAAATGCGCAGGATTTGGGAACAGTTGTGTTTAACGTTAAAGCGGTCAAGGGTCGGCGTTAGCTTAACTCTGTTCCCCAAGAGGGGAGATTGATCTCGAGCTCGTTTCAATCGTTAGCTTCGTTGTCTGATAGAACAAGCATCACTTACCCTGAAATACTCCAGAAGCTCCGCGAGAGTCAACTCGCCCTTAATATCGAAGCAGTTCCAGAAAGAGTACTCTTGGTTGCGGAACTGTTGAGAAAAAAAAAAAACGAACACGACGCACTAAGAACGAAATGAAAAACTTGGATGACGCTTGACCATCGCCACGAAGAGTAGAACGGGATAGCGTAATAGGGCCCCTGTGCACATCGCCTTCAACCATGCCGCAAGGAAACGAACGTTTGTGCGCGTAACACTGGCCGTTTCAACCTACCCTAGAATGTCTACTGGATGTGCAGTTGCTAAGTTTGCAGTCGCAGTTGCCATAATTGTTCATTTTGCAGATTGGCGACGTACCCGCCTACTCGTCCCAAAGATGCCACGCGCGCCTGCGAGCTGCACCCTTTGTAAAGGGTGGGCGGCTTTAAACGGCACACGCGTTGCGCAATTCACTTGTTTTAACGCCTGGTCTGATTCTACTGTTCTGCCACGTTAAGGAGACCCCGCCCACTACATGACATTGTTATAGCTTTTTTTTCTTCTTTTTCTTTTTTTTTAATGAGGCAGTTTCAAGCACTGGCTTGGTTACGTAGTATAACGCCTGCTTGCCAAGCAGAAAGCCTGTGTTTGATTCTTACTCGGCCGAACATCTTTTATTATTTGTTTATTAGCATCTATCTCGAATTTTCGCCCCTGAAAACGCTGATTTTTGGCTCACAGCCAAACACGCTGCCTCCACCGCCGACGCCACTGGAATTTCTGTGAAACGAGCTGTTTAACGCTCGCGTTAAAATAACTACCGCTAAATCCCCGTTGAAATATCGAAAAAGGCCGAACTTTACAATCGTACGGTAAGTAATTCGAAACGCTTAGATCATAAATTACACACTGAATTGCCAGTCTATAGCATCCATGTTTTAGCTGTAGTATGTACACAGAGCAGGAAGCCAACCGAGGGATAGGACTACAGCTGAGTGTGCAGGGACAGTGTACAGTTAATCCACTCACTATTGTGATCCACCGTTGTAGGTGGCGCGAAACCTTACCACAGGACACACACAAGGGGGACCAGCCCTAAGCCCGAAGCTATATATATGGTGGGATTTGCAGAGAGGTGGGATACGAGGCCTGTGCGTGTGCGTGTAGAATCGGGAAAGCGTGGGTTGGGGAGGGGAAAGAGCGTTTCTGGTACGACAATTCTTTGGTAGAATAAAGGAAGGCTATCTTACACACACGCTGTCTAATTGATAAACAGCCCGTGACGTCATGAACGCAGGTTCTTAACGTATTGGTACTCCAACATGGCGACGTTGAAAACGTCGAGGACAACATAATCACGTGGCGGTTTAGCCGGCTTCATTGTGGTAAGAGGACGTTTTTGGGGCTCTGTGCAATGAACAACGAAAGAACCTGCATGGGATTTACTGATAACGCTAACGGTCGCATCACAATCTTCACGTGCCGCCATGCCGGTACTACAACGTGGCGGTTTTAGTAATGTCATTGTAAGCAGTCTATAGACTGGTATAACCAGGCAACGATAGCAGAGGAGGGAAAGTGTGTTTCACGTCAAACATGAGCTCTGCGCCTGCGCAGTGTTTTCTTTCTCCTTCTCCGCTCCCATTCTTTCCACTGCTCGGGTTGAAAGCGAACGCAAACTCCCAATTAAACGTTCCTTTCTGTTTGATCTGCACGCACCTGGTACTACGCGTGACGTGCCTATGCTGCAGAAGGTAGGCGGATAATGATTAGCTACGTTTAATTGAAATCTTTGAATATGAAAGGAACGGGG
>JALIZH010010754.1:0-31905 GCA_030522465.1 Rhipicephalus appendiculatus | reverse complement strand
AACCGTAGGTATCAGATAAGTCATACAATTATAATACCTCACACAAAAAAGCTTAAAAATTGTATTTTATGGTACATGCACTCACATACCCCGCCCACGCACGCACGCACGCACACACACACACACACACACATATATATATATATATATATATATATATATATATATATATATATATATATATATATATATATATATATATATATATATATATATATATATATATATATATATATACCGTGTGTGGCAGAAGTGCGTTCAGACTTCATCAAAAATAAGAAGAGTGGATTATTTCCTCGCCGCCATCTTCATACCATTTTCTGTGATTGGGCGGTATTTCAAGAGTATTGGACACAGCAATTACGTTAGTAATTCCGCAGAATAAATAAACTTTTTATTCTGCGGATACATGTGGTTGGGTGAAATGGGAGCGTCGCTGTCCATCCTGCGAAGATGGTATTTCCACTTTGCGATTTTGACAAATTGGCCTCTGGTAATTATTGTAGCGCACTCAAATTCGATGCAATTCGATGGCGAAACCGAAACCGAAGCCCTGGTGAGCGTAAATAGCTGACGACCAGAATTACGTCACTGTTAACGAGGACCATTGCAGTATTGTTGGCTCTTCGGCATTTATTAACGCCCGTGTGCCATGGGGGTTGTAATCGCACGAAAAAACCGAACGACTACAAAGCGTGGTCTATTGATCATTGGTTGAACGACGCTCGCTCATTCTGTAAGTCTCGGAAGAGAATGGTAGTTGCACTCTTTCGAGTGTTGGTTACGGTTTCACCGCTGAAATCAGTCAATTTTCATTATTCGCTAATCATTGCCACTGGCTGATGTGGCAATATATATATATATATATATATATATATATATATATATATATATATATATATATATATATATATATATATATATATATATATATATATATATATATATATATCTGTGAGTGGGTCTCATTAGAGTACCATCGTGACATGCCATATAAAAATAGCTATAAAAGCAGTAAATGTGGGAAGCTATAACATGTTTTCTAGTATTGTGTACGAAAGGTAATACAAATACACCTTATATGAGTACTTTTCATATTAAGCCCAATAAGCAAAGTAGACAATAGTTGAGGTGGAACAGCCTCCACGGCGAAAAAGCGCCGGTAAAAAGATACCAAATTCGGTTGTAGTAGGGCCTCATCAGTAGTTTCACGTTCCTGTTCTGTTCTTACTGTAATCAAACTGTAAGTTAAAAGGAAAGTCCTTTAAGGCACGTTCTCACGTAGCTTAAACCAAAACATGTAATGAACTCTCGTGAACCCAGCTGTTCTCAAAACACCTCCGCATTTTTCAAGAGTACTACTGCAAGTGTAAGACTGATGCTTCGACAATCAAAGTTGTGTTTTCCCAGAAATGAATTTAGAATATGCCTCAAATATAACAACTTGGCGTTTGTCACTTCACATATACGCGACGTGTCAGCCCTGTTGTGTGAGCCCTGTATCAGCCTTGTAATTTCTTAGATATGATCTGCCATGAGAAAACTGTCATGATGTTTCTTGTGTAATTGCAACCGCGAAGAGTGGTTACCTCTTTTTTGTCCTTCTCCGCTGTCCAAAGACCATATGTAGGTAGCTGTCTTTGCCTCCGGGTCAAAGTCCTTACGTAGAGCCGTCAGACACTCGAACTTCTTGTCTCCCTCTGTTTCCATAATGGCGACACCGTAAGGGAAGAGCTCAAAGATCTGCATTATTTCAAATAAAAGAAAAAAAAAACAATCCATGGTCACTGTATATCAGAATGATTCTCGCAATAGGTATTCAATGACTGAAGCGTCAAGAGCATATATCTTATTTTATCTTCAGTGCAAGTCTCTTACAGTGACAGCCACTTCCGCTTTTTGGACCAACAAACGAAGTCGCCTGTCGTAGAATAATTTTTCATCAATCCACCTAGGCCTCTATGATCTTCAATTGCAAGTGCACATCCATTCTCCTCAAGGATGTTGTGCACGGTTAATGGATTAGTCATGTATCTTATCACTCAATAGGTTATTTATTCAAGCTATTCATTCGTCTTAATGAAGCCTCATCTGCACATACTATTTACGTCACTGCCCTCATTAAACTACTTCTTATATAATTTGAAGAAGTAGGTACATTGGGGTCAGCTACGCTGGATCAACAAACTTTAAAAGAGTGCTGAGCCACACTTCGTGTTTGATGAAAAGCCACATACTGCGGAAAAGTAGACGCTGCTGTGAAACGCTCAGCTAAATCTTGCACTTGTGCGGCAAGGAGAGATTACAAGGGGCGCCCGAATTTACCACTTTCTCAAGCGCACTCTGTTTTCACAAAAGACCTTCCTTAATCTCTTCGGAACTGCCGGCGCCAGATCTATTTGGAGGAGTCCTCTCGCATGTGACGCAGGCAGGAGGACATGGGTTCCGTTCAGCGTGCGCACGCTCGCTCCACAATGATTGCTTGAAGCTCCCGGCCAGTCTGACCTACTCGAGTTATAGAAACATTAGCGATCAAATTCATAAAAAAATTACCATGAATGTTCAAGCTAAATGCTCTGCGAAATCCAGCTGAGTTGCCGTGAGGAGCCCGTCTGTCGTTGACTGCCCCTGGTATCGACTGCTAGCCGCCAATGCGCACACGTGCATGGCGTGGACTTGTTGTCATGACTCGTCTATATTCCTGGTACACTGATAATGAATTATAAGCTCGTTTTCGGTCCCTGAATGCACTCTTTGGGCTTCGGTTTCAGTGTCAACGTTGTAGAGCAATGTTTGTATACAGCGTTCTGCGCTTGTTCTTGCGCCGCATCGAGTACGTTGTTCGGAGTTTGAAGCATATGACGAACGAGAACCTATCATTATGTCCGAATTTTCAGCAGGTGCTTTTTAAGAGCATCGTAAGTGCTTAAAGTTTAGGCAAGACAAATAGAAGGCCTGCGAGCCCGCAAAAAGTGGGTGCAAGACAGTGCCATGAAATAATGACAGACTTTTCCGGTGTTCTTTTGTGCAGTATGTTTGACTCGCGACGTTGAAAAGGCGGCCTTGTCGAACTCGTTCAGGGTCGTCCGAAAGTACGCTGAACAAAACAATTTTAAAAAAGTGCCACCCCACTAACGCAAATAAACCAAAAACATTTCGCATTGGAAACACGTAATACGATGTATTTGTTGCAAGTTGTCGCAAATCACTCACAATCGTTGCGTCCTGATAGAGCGTTCTAAGACCACGGTTCGAAAAAAAATATGCAGTCATGTTATATCGCGGTAAAAATGCGAATAAACGGCCCACTAGGGCTAGAAAGATGGAAAACAGCGCTGTTTCACATTTTCATGGCCGCTTTCGGAAATTCTTCTTACTTTTCACGAAGCTGTGCTATTGGCGTCAAATGGAACGCGAACAGATAGCACGTGGTTCAGGCGTCAACAACGATAGAGTGCACACCGTCCAGCGACCACCCTTGCCGGGACGTCATCTGGTTAGGCGCGACTGCGACAGGGTGACTCGAATAACTGCGCGATGGAAAGCATGGATGCGTGCATGAGTGGCAAAGCTCATGAGCGTATCTATACATGAGGGTGCAAACCCGGCAAACATACTTATGTGGTTGCAGTCTGTACCACGCGTACCGCTGCTCACATTGGATGCGGCTCCGATAGTACATGTTACAAATTTTCATCGGCACTACCAACTCGCGAAATCTAGGCAACTTGTCCACAATAAACCGATTGTCGGCTGAACTTATCAATTCTGTTCTGTCGGCAAGCGTTTCCCGTACGCATGTCCTCATGACTACCATTGTGAGTAAAGTGTGAATTTATGTTCTGCTGAAGTGCTCCTTGTAGACTGCGTAGACTCGATGAGCTCGAAAGCTGCGTAGACTCGAAAACTCGCTTTGCGAGGTGTTCGAGCTTTGGGGTCAGATATTTGAACACCAGCTAGCCGGATAAGTTACGCTAACTCGGGGGCATGATGCACACCAGGATGGTTGTGGGTACGTTCTTTTTTTATTTATATATGAAAAAAATTTGGGATGGTACGCTACTTAGAGCCGGCTATCCCATCTTCATGGCAGTGATATTCAAGACACACAAAAAGATCAGAAAAATTTACAAGAATGAAGGAATAAGAAAAAAAAAACACGGCTGATCCCCCCCGTCACAGGAATTGGTATAACACAAATGTTAAACGTGTGTTTACAGATGTGGTTGGTTGTTTATACACTGTAAACGCAAACTAGCCGAATTGGGCGTTTTAAGGCCTTAATACTACCTTCATTTGGGACCGTACTCCCTTAGGGAGTATTAAGATCGTTGTGATAAAGTTCTGCGTCCTCAATTTTACTTCCTTGAGAAATTATGGGGACAAAAGGTGGAAGAAAGGAGGTAAATTCCCGATCTGACGCCATTTTGTCAAATGGAGTTCAAGGACAGAAAACTCCTATATCACTTTCTCGGGCATATCTTCCCCTTATTTTATCCGAAGCTATAGTGCCTTCAGTGCTGGCGTGCATGTATGCAACTAACTGCGCGGGCGAAAGAAGTGTTTCTCAAAGTGCTTAATAAATTCATGAACGTGCTAATCAACGATTGCTTCGTCTCGTCGTCTGATGCACATTGTTGTACGGAATGCACACTACCGCTGGGCTCGGTTTCACGATGCATTTCGACCACAGAATGACTTCGCTTATGTTGTTTTACCATCAAATCGAAGTTAAACTAAAAGTAGGAGCGGGTACACCCTCGATGTGGCATATCGGCACCGCATGCACACTCAGTATACCCCTTTGGATGACGAATTGGACACAGGCGGCGTGCCTCAACGCACGCAATAAGATCCGGTGTTGAAAAAACCCGGCGAAAAAAAAAAACAAAAAAAGAGAAACGAAAGAAAAAACGCGACTCTCCTCAAGCGGCTGCTCTGAAAGGGACGAAGCGCCGTCGACCTTCGAACGGCGATAAGAGCGGAACAACCATCGCACGCATGCGCGCGCGGAGGGGAAAAGAGAAAGCAAAAAGAAAGAAACGCGAGAAGAGAGTCGCGAGAAACGCGAGAAGTTCCGAAATGACAGCGGTTACGACCGCAGGCTGGCCCCAGCGGCGTGCGTGAGTAATAGCGAAGCGAAGCGGTCATGGGATAACGTCGGTTTTGTGAAGGACGCCTTTCAACTACGCTGCTATGCGTCGATCATGTGTGCACATTTCATGCCGGCAGCCTTACTGTGTTCTCGTCGCGGGACGTGAAATGTGTGGTTTGACGACAGTGCAACGTGCACTGCGTGTGCAATGGTGTGGCAATGGCCCGGTGACTCAAGCGAGCAGCAGCTGATGGGCGCGCCGCGTTCGCGGCACATTCAGGAACACAAATGGTACGTAATACTTATGTTTCCTCTGTTTACGCGACCTTGTCGCTTGGGCAGCAGTAGGTGCTGTTCTGCAGATTGCGTCGCGCTCAAAAGCGCAATGAAACGCGAAAAAAGAAAGGCCATTAAGCTCACATAACAACGATGTGTGATACGTGTTTCGAATTGGCTGACCGCTTGGCGTGGCCAGCCAATTCAAGCAAGTGCGCCTTAAAACAATGTTTGTACGACATAATTTCCTTGATTGCGATAAAGCATGAATGAAGCAGTGCTTCCAGGGAGTATACACTTAAGCAAAAAAAAAAAGACAGCTGTTATCACGCTGTCATCTGGTAAAACGTGCATTAAGGCCAGATTTGTTTTCTATTTATTCTGTTCTCATGCGCAGATTATGTAAGAATACTTTTTGACGACAGTAAGAATACTTTTTGACGACAATTTTGCATTGGGCACTTTGTCCGTCTCCTAGACAAAAAAGTTAAATTGCATATTAAGGCACATTGACATCATGAGCTTGTATACATTTAGCTAGAAAGAATAAGTCATGTTAATGACACATTATGATGGCCATATGATGTGTAAGACATGTGCTTAGTTACAGTGTGTTTGCTGAAGCACATGCATTTTATGGTATGGTCACTTCATAGTCACATATCAGCACTAGAACTTGCCAAGGTTACATGTGCATATTAATGGAATTTAGATGTGTCACTTGTGCAAGGCTAATTTAATCACATTGATATAAGTCAGTTGAATCTGTTCAACCTCGTTGTTGAATCACCTTGTTCCTTCCCTCTGGTTATTTTGTTTTACTTTTTGTTGCCATAGTGTTTATGATCAGCACACAGTATTCTGACTGTTGACACAATTTCTGACAAGGTAAACAGGCTGGTACTTTGTCCACGTCTTCTATTGTTGTCATTACAAGTGCACTGTTTAATTTTGCCATGAATCAATACCAAGTCGCCCAATCTTCAGTCCTAAACAGAACAACAGAACAGCTGTGGTTGATGAAGAAGCTAGTGTTCCATGTGTTGTAAATGATAATAACTGTTGGTGCGTTACGTCGCAAAACCACCATACGATTATGAGAGACGCCGTAGTGCTTCGGAAAGTTAGACTGCCTGGGGCTCTTTAACATGCACCTAAAGCTAAGTACGTGGCCCTCAAGCAGTTACACTTCTATTGAAATGCGTTTAACTCCAAGGTTAATCCTACTAAAATTTGCGCCCCTTTACACTACAATGCTAACTTCACTGATAGCTAGAACTACTCGAATGATGGTACACAGGACAAAAGTACACTTCTGGTGCTGTTTCGCATTTTATTACAGTTGTGTACTTTTCGCACTCTGTACTTTAAGTGAAAAGTTCACAAGAAACTACTTAGCAGCATCTCACTATTGCATTTGTTTCGTGTTCTGTTTGAAGGTCTGCAATAGTATAGTCACGTGTTAGTCTTTACCAAGACATTCATATTTCTGGATATGGAAAGCTTAATGGACTTCTTTTCTATTATTTTCAGGAAGACATTTGTGGCAAAGCTGCAAGAGTTGCTTACCCACTTGTTTGTGTACAAGACACTGTATTTTGGGAACACTCCCCTGTGCCTCACTCTACACTAACGAGGACCTGAAGTGTAATGAAAACCACAGAAAGATATACACACTTAGTGGGAAAAAATTACAAAAATAAAGAACCATGCACTCACAGAATGAGTATGAACGTGACTAAAAACGCCATACACGTGTTAAATTTCAGTTGCTAGTACTGCGTTGTCCTGTTCCCTACATTTCTATTTGCATGTGTGTGTTGCTGTTTTGTTTTCACACTTTCACTATGAACTCAATTCCTGACTGCTTTACAGGCTCTATAGATTCGTGGTCAAATTCTATTCAACCACATGGCATAGCAAGCCCTAGGATCCAATATGCCAAGCCACCAGCCACTACTTGTAGGAAATTTTTAATTTTACGCATGTGATTGCCTAATTTCAAGTTGACTTTGCAGCCATGGTAGTGGTATTAACTTTCAATGTGGTAATTATGCGCAAGCCATGAAGTGAGGAATTAAAGATGAAGAACTTTTTAGGTTGCAGATGGCAGTGGCTGGCATGGGAATATTGTAAACATAGCTGTAGTAATTATGTATAATAGAAGTATTGGTATATTGCAGTTGTGTGATAATGGCGACAAATTCCCAAGTATATTTCTAGAAAACTGCGTTCATTTTCAGATATTTGTGAGTAAGTATGTGCAGCCATATATGAATGCAATGTTGTCATTTTGCTGTCATGGCTGAATGCCTTTACGAATTGTAGGTAAGTGGATCTACAATCAACACCACAGGTCTATTTTGGACTTTTCTGCAGAAAACAGAACTGTATGATGATGTGTGACATGTCTTGATGGCAGAGGGAAACTAATTCAATTGAAAATCTACAACATGCCTCCCTGCATGGTTGCATATTTCTTAAAAGTAATGCTAGCCTTATGTACTAACTTAGTTGCCTTCATGTGCAGGCTGACACCAAGTTGCTTGTAGATCCCATTTCTCTGGATTGTGTTTACAAACTAGCACTGTGAAGTGCACATGTCAGTGGGCATTATGATGAGATTTGCCACACGACTTTCATGTTGCTTTACTGTTGTGAATTATATATAGTGCTTGGGCTGTACTGTATACGTTCTTATTGATTTGTATTGGGTGTAGGTTCCGTGCAAGAAGATGGAAATATACATATGCTTACACTGATATGAGAACTGCTACTGTTTTGATTCCAATAAAATATTGCGAACACTGTTTTTCTTATCATTCTTATCACAGCTGTTTCATTGAAGAAGACGGCAATACTACATTTTTTTTTTATTCTTGCTACATCATCTGTGGAAGAGGAGTGCCACATACACATGGACTTTCACAAGGGCGAAGTGCATGTGCATTAACTTTTTTATTTAACGGGAGGCCTGTCACCGCTAATTTGTGGTGGTTGTACTTGACATTGGGGCATGCGTATGCATTCGCTTTAATGCATTTGTTTGATGTTTAACAATGAAGGTTAATTAGTAAGATTGTAGGTAGTCTCCGAGTGTGAAAGCGACAAAATACTGAATTTGATTTATAGAATCACTGTGTGCCCCACGAAAGTGCTAATTGTGAATGTAGCTTATCGTTCAGCTACTCTGTAGGCGCTGCTGCACCTCCGTTTGTTAGGCTCGCGAGAGTACGCGCACAATAAATGCACTTAGTGTAGGCGCGTTACTATGTCCTTGTAACTCGGGCATCTGCATAGGCGTGCACACGGGGAGGGGGGGGGTCTGCCCCGTGCATTGACTTAATAGGGAGGGTGGGCGCAGCGACGAGCCTTCGTCCCTTCCCCCCCCCCCCCCTTCCACCTAAAGAGGCACCCTGCGCACGCTTGTGGGCATCTGCGTGAGTAACTTTTATATGCAATGGGAGTCGTAGCGGTGAGCGCGCCGGTGGATGACGAGAACGATGGACACAGGCACGCTCTCGGCTCGCGCTTAGGGGCCGCTGACAGTCAGTCGCGGCAGAGTTTTGAAATGATAAAGATGTGTTGCTCAGTGTTTCGTCCTCATCTCTGAGGGCTTCCGTGCGGCGGGAGGCACAGACCCCATCAATGGAAACACAGGCGGTGTCGTACAGCTCAGAACACGCCGCTGCCATGGGACGCGTGCACCTCGCGGCAGAAACAACGAAAATAGCTCCACATCATACGCCCATGGAATGCACATATGTTCGGCCATCTGAGGATACCTTTTGTCACGCTGGTATCCTACGAATTGCGGGCGAGTGAAACAGTGTCGAAGTACTCAAGAGGGCACACGTTTACAATTTTTCTAGCGGCACGACACGACGAACCGAATAGTTCGAAGCTGAAGGTGTTTACCTTGGCCTTCGTGACGCCCCTGAGTTTATGTACTGGCCTAGCGAAAGCGCGAACTCATGCCGATGCTACGAGAACAAAAGTTTGAGGTGTCGCCGACGGGTTAGTAGCCGCTTTGTAGATATATACCCCCGTGAAAAACTATGGCAAGCTAGGTGGTGGCGCTGTGGTGTAATGGATATGATGTTTGCTTTCAGTGCGTGTAGTCGCGAGTTCGATTCCTGTGGCGTGCGTGCTTGTATGCATATATCATGTATGTGCATGAATACATTAATGTCCATTTTCTAATATGTTCCAGTGATGAATAGTAGCAAGAAATGCCTCTAATACGCTAGTATTGTGCCTGAAATACTTTTTTTTTTCGCGCTCTCTCGGGCCGCGTATAAAGGGGTGTTTTAAAGGCTCTCAAAAGAAGCAGAAAAACTTCCAATGCGCTCCATTCAAAGCCCCCCGAAATGAGTTAAATAAAAACACCAAAGTTACCTCCCTCTTTTCCCTCTTTTTGACTCCGTTTACTTTGTAAACAAACCTTGTTAAGGCCTTCTGCACCGCAAATCGACTGTGTATCTCGAAAACGGAGCTATTTTATCGGCAGTATACGCTTAGCGAAGCCTCATTACTCAAATCTAAATCAAATACCAGCATTATTTCGGGAGTGAATGAGTTTAATAATGCAGGCCGACGGCTAGAAAGATTCGAAGTGGACGGCTGTCGCTTCAACAGGCACCGCCATCTTGCCCTGCGTACCCCCCTAAAACCTCCTTTGGTAGGGGGGTTTTGCGTAGTACCTTTAGGATGCAAGTTAAGAGCCGGGCCCAAAACTCCCAAAAAGGCTCAAACCCGTTTGCTGTGTAGTGCATTAATATATGAGAGCTAGCGTAATGTCTGTTGGCGTTTGGCAGACATAGCACCGCTTGATATGGAGTAGAGCACTGCACGGGCCGTGATTCTCGGCCCGAGCCCGGCACGAGCCCGGAATTCGTTGAAGTTTACCCGCCCGAACCCGGCCCGGTCACTCAAGAGCTAAACCCGGGCCCGGCCCGAACCCGACAAAAAGTATCACTTACCCGGCCCGGCCCGGCCCGGCGTGACCGCAGATCGGGCCCGACAAAGCCCGAGCCATGAATCTAGGTGGTGTTGCCCGAACATGGAATCGACAGCAAGGCGTTTTAAGGTAGCAAATGTTGGCGCACGCTACTCTAACATGTATGTTTTATTCTACGGTAATCCCTTGTACAAAAGGGCCCCACTGTCGTAACAGTTGACAGGGCATACTGGGTACGATGAACGGCTACTCAGTAGTGGTATACTGTGCACATTTTTTTCAACAAAAAATTTACACCATCTTCCCAAAGGGAACCCTGATGGGATGCGAAGCAGCAGCGTTGCGCACGGGATGGCGTCAGGGGTTGAACGGCGCTAACGCGGGTGCTGCGGTGAGCGCTGGAAGATTCGTTTGAAGCGATGGCTGGCGTAGGTCTTGTCGTTGCGCGTCAGGCGGCAGCTGCGGGCGCTCCGGCGAGCACGCGGCAGGCGAGGGAGAGAGTGACGTCAGCGCGCACTGCGAGGGGAGCGTGACGTCAACGCGTAGCTGCGGCGTGACCTACTTGGCACCGCTCCAACACCTGCGGCGAGGGGAGCGCGTTGCGGCGCGTTCGTCCGTACGCACGGAGGGACAGCGTTACACAGCCTAGTCAAATAGCTGCTTCGCATCTAATACAATGGGAATCATCAACAGCGTTTGGTAGCGGATATGACCATCGGCAGAATTTTGTCTTGGGCTGTGCAGTGCAAACTCGTGTTGCACCACGGTAGGGGAGGTGAGTAGTGCTTGTGTGGCTTGGGTAGGAAACAAGGGTAGGTGAGCTTGACTTTCGCCCGCCCCTACCAACGCCCGCGGTAGCAGATATTGTAGCAAAAAAAAAGTGATTTGCAGCATGAGTTCAGTTTCAGCAAGGAGCGCCATAAGAGCAGAGGAGACAGAGAACAGAACGCTCTCTTCACTTTGTTTTTATTACGAAGCATGCTTTACATTAAACCCAATCATGCACCCTTCTGGATATGTAGCACCTTTCTTCAGCATAGTGGCACCTTGCACCGGCAAGAGAAATACAGAAAAATAGACATATTTATTACCTTTGTTCTAAATACGCTAACCTAGATCAACGTTATAACGAACTCCGCACACCACGTGCACTTTTCGAAATACGCACAAACAGCCGAAAGGACGGGAAAAAAATATTTACTATAGCGTTATTTCCATATACCGCACCACTCCTAGTATATACAGCCCTATAGGGACGAAGAACTCGTGTATTTATTTATTGTTTGCTGTGTTTCTTGTTTGCTTTCACTTCTGATTTTTTACTCACTTCCCTTTGCAATGTCTTTGGCCTTCAGGGTATCAATAAATGAAAATCAAAGGAAATAAGTTTTTGTGGCATAGTTCACAGTTCATTTCTTTACAAGTCATTGCGCAGGAAGTCAAATTATCAAGAGATTTCGGCTGTAAGCACGTCATGCTCTGTTGCATCAGATTGCCGCGCTACAGTCTCTTGAACTGTTCGCGCGAGCCGCAGGGGTCTTCCTTGCGAATAGTGAAGGCGTCGGCAGGTCGTAGTTATCAGACCTCCCCCAGTGGAGCAAATTTCGGACGTCTCTGCGGACTTCTGCAGAATGAACATAGCTTTCCTGCTGATCGCTTCATTTCTATTGTTCCCGAACGTCGTGCCACTCTTCAATATATGTAATCTGTAAAACTTCTCTTTGAGGGCTTCTCCTTATAGGTGTCAGCAAGTATGTTACGCATGGTTTGTACTATGCTCTTTTTTTTTCATATTATAATATGTATGCTATGCCAACGATGATGTACCGATTGAAGGTGGCGATTGGACTACGGGGGGCAGGAGTGGCAGGAGTTAGACAAAGGAATTTTGATCTCTTTTCGGGTTTGGTTCCAGTTTGGTAATAAAGGCGTAATTAAGCTTCTCGACCCTTACTCATTGTATGCATATGGTTCGAGGTAAGAGGACATAACCTAGTGTGGAATTCGTAATTGTCTTTTTTTTTTCAAGCCGGATATATCGCCAAGGGAATATAATATGCTCAACGCCTTGTTTAATGTACCTATGCTATTCCAAAGACATTCTAACCCTGTTGCGGCAGTATCATGCAGCTCTCGCACCATATGGCGGAACACGACGAAAACTCAAACGTTCACTATGTGGGCACACAAAGTAGGCTGCGCCTGCCCAAGTCGCGTCACATGACCACTGGGAGCCGTGACGGAGCTCGGAAAAAGAACTTGGCTTTTTATAGTGGTTCTATGTAACGAGACTACGCGCAGACCTTTCGTTTTAGTAGACTGCAGGAACTTTCAAGAAAGTTGCCCTGCTTTGGAGCTCTGTGATTGCTCTTCCGATTATCAGTTAAAGATATAAATTTATTAAATAAATTTATCGTATTACATTTATTACTGCAAGTATAAAATAGAATTCAGTGTATAAAATATAGCCAGTGCAATTAATAAAGCAAAGAATAGTGAGATGTTAACAATATAAGCGCCTAGTCTATCAAGTAGCCCCATATGTAAGAAGCAAAGGAAGTTCAGTACGTGTCCCTCAAAAAAACGTCTCCAAATAGCTTAAATTATAGTGACACACAATTTTTCTATTATACAAAAATTACTCTTTCTCAATTCCAAAATCACCGCGCTTGCCGCGACAAGACTATTTGTAATCGAGAAAATTTCCAAAAAAGAAAATGCTGATGGTGACGCCACTTTGAAGTTCGCGGACCAAACGCCGTGACGTCATACATTTTCACACATAACTTTGGGAAAGGGACCCCAACCAACTTGTTCAATTAAAGTAATAACATGGTTTTACTTTAAAATGAAGAGTCCCGACGTTTCGGGTCCAGCTCGGACCCTTCTTCAGGGGTGACTGAGTGGCACCAGGGATCAACAGAGTTTTTGGCGCCTTCTTCTCAAGGCGGGGGGGTGACGCTTGTTTTCACCGACGTGCCGTAGCCCATTGTAGTATACACTCGGGAGCGCGCCAGCCGACCGGTTCAGGTTTCCCGGAGTTGCCTGAATATGCCACGACTCCACGAAAAGCCGCTTGTGGAAGCTGACCTCACAGTCGACGACGCGGGAGTTGTCAAAGGCGATGCGGTGGTCGTTAACCTCGCTGTGCTCTGCCAGCGCGCTCCTTTGTCGGTCAAACTTGCGGACGTCGTTCCGGTGCTGTCGCAGCCTCTCTGAAAGGTTTTTTGTCTCGCCCACGTACGACGCGCCACAATCCGCACAAGGGATAGAGTAGACCACTCCTTGCGCTCTCTCTTTCGGTGGCCTGTCTTTTGGGCGCGGGAAGAAGCGGCCGAGAGTTGACGTTGGCTTATGCGCCACTTTTATTCCCTGCCTCGAGAGAACACGTGCGAGCGCTTCGCTGGTGCCCTTGACGTAGGGAATGCAGACGCGCCCATGCTTTGGAGGCGACGGGTCAGTGCCCTCTTGAAGGGGTCGGGGGGGAACGGGCCTGGCGGCTTGCAACCCTCGCAATGAAAGCTTTAGAGTAGCCATTGTTTAGGAGGTCGGATCTGATCTTCTGTTCCTCATCTGCCCGTTTATCCTCCGAAGAACAGACCCTCTGTGCACGGGTGAGTAGAGATGATACTACCGCTGCCTTATGGTGGAAAGGGTGGTTGGAACTAGCGTCGAGGTAGCGACCGGTGTGGGTTGGCTTCCGGTACACCGAGAATTGCAGCAAATCTCCCATCTTTGTAACTAGGACATCAAGGAACGGCAAACAGTTGTTTCTTTCCCGTTCCACTGTGAACTGAATGGCCGGCTCGATAGAGTTCAGGTGGGCTGTGAAGGCGTCCACGGCCGAAGTTTTTAGGATGCAGAAACAGTCGTCGACATACCGTAAAAAATACCTTCGGAGTGAAGCCAGCCGACTGCAGGGCTCTTCCTTCCACCGCTTCCATCACGAGGTTCGCTGTTGTTACAGACACAGATGTCCCCATCGCTGTACCAGTTAGCTGTTTGTAGTATTCTCCGTTGACGGAGAAGAACGTGCTGCTGAGACAAAAGTTCAGCATGCGGCACAGCTCGTCAACGCTCAGGCTTGTTCTGGCTTTGAGGTTCTCGTCACACTCAAGGGCCTCACGCGCTGTGGCCACTGCTAGTTGGATGGGTACGCTTGTGAAGAGGGAGACCACATCAAAGGACACGAGGCATTCGTCTTCGTCAACAGGTACTGTAGAAAGGAGCTCAACAAAATGGCTGCTGTTCTTCACGTGGGTGGGCGTGTTTCCCACGAGAGGTGCCAGAATCTTGTGCAAAAAGCTCGACAGGGCTCGGAGTGGAGAAGATGTGAAATCCACAATCGGTCTCAAAGGAACACCGGGCTTATGGGTCTTGGGAAGCCCGTAAAAGCCGGGCGCACTGCCGTTCCTGCACATCAAGCGAAGGTGCAGAGCTCTGGCCTCCGGGTGTTTCACGAACACGTCCCTTAGGAGCTTGTTGAGGTCTCTCTGTACCTGTGCTGTAGGGTCCTTCTTTAGTTTGCTGTATGTGCCACTGTCAAGGTGGTCTTGAACCTTGCGGTCGTAGTCTCCCCGGTTAAGGACAACAGTGGCATTTCCTTTGTCCGCAGGCAAGATGACAATTGCGGGGTCCTCGCGCAGCTCCCGTAGGGCTCGTTTTAGATGTGAAGCATCTTATGGCGAAGCTTAATCCGGTGGTGGTGGTGGTGGTGGTGGTGGTGGTGTGCCGGCGTGACCACCCTTACTGCGCATGCGCAAACCTTTCAAAAAATAAAAAATAAAAAAAACCTCCTCTCCCCCTCTCTCTCCTCTAGGCATCCCTCCCCGCGGCAACCACACCCTCACTGCGCATGCGCCTCCCCTCCTCTCTCCCCTCCTACGCTCCCCCCCCTCTCTCCTCTAGGCATCCCTCCCCGCGCTCCCACTGCGCATGCGCGTCCCCCCCTCTCTCTCCTCTAATACGCTCCCCCCCTCTCTCCTCTAGGCATCCCTGCCCACAGCGTCCACACCCCCCACTGCGCATGCGCCCCCCCCCCTCTCTCTCCTCTCCTACGCTACCCCCCCCTCTCTCGCCTCGAGACGCCGACGCAGGCAGCGTCTGCTAGCGAGTTTCTTGGTTGAAAAAACCGACTGCTCGCGCTGCACAACCGTTCATTGTCCATCCCGTATATATGGCAATGGATCTTGACCTCCAATGTGGTGCCGGTGGGATATTTCTCCTGTGCGTTGTTGAACAATAAAAATTCGCAGCGTGCGCGTTAACTAAAAGCCGACTGCGGGTCTCTGTGTCCAGTCGGAGTCTTCTGTCTCTCATTGCCCATTAGCAGCGATTGGCATGTTCCAGTAGGAAACACCGCTCCATCACTGCGTGCTTTGCGCCTCCTCAGTTTTCTCTCCTGCGCAACGCTGCGATAGCGCCAGCGTCAACGCCACCGCCAGTGTAAGCGTTAGCGCCCGCTGCTTCACATCTACACATGGTTCCCTTTAGCGGGAGATGGTGTAATTTTTTTTCCTCGGTAGAAAGATTGGATGGTTCCCTCTTACTGAGGCCGTGTGCAAGGATGCCAATCGCCTTCAGTCTCACAGATTCCCGGACACTGGAGTCAAGATGACGGATCCCGTCCTCCACGGCTGCCGCGAACTTCGCCAGGGGAGGTCGACTTCCCGACATATTGAAGCCGTGGCCTTTAGCAAGGACGCTAGTCTCTGGCAGCGACAACTTCCTGGACGAGAGGTTGAAAACAAAGTCCGGGGCTTTGGAGCTCGGTGGCTGCCTTGGCCGCATCAGAGCTGAGAGCTTCTTACCCTGGGAGGTGCGCTGTTTATCCGCTGCGCTTGAGGCGACAGAGCACGCGAAAGAGTTGACAGCGGGAAAGAGACTACCAAGGCGGTGCTCCAGTTGTCGACGAAGAAAGAACAAGTCCAGATCCATCCTTCTCACCGCTGCTCTGCATTCGTGGACACGGGCGATCACCAAGCGGCGTTCGGCTTGGGCCAACACCCTGTGACCCTCGCTGGTGTGGACGAGAGGTTTGATGCGAAGGCTCCGGGGCACCAGATTCCGGTCCCGGCATGTAGAGAAGAAGTCCAGATGCGTCTTGAACACAGCGATGCTGCGTGTGGTGTTTACGTAGCGTTTTGCGGACACTGCTGTCTCTGGGCCGAAGTCAAGGCGTAATGATTTAAAGGTGAACATTTGAGAGACTTCTCTCTGGTTGGGAAGGAAATAACTTTGGGAAAGGGACACCAACCAACTTGTTCAATTAAAGTAATAACATGGTTTTACTTTAAAATGAAGAGTCTCGACGTTTCGGGTCCAGCTCGGACCCTTCTTCAGGGGTGACTGAGTGGCACCAGGGATCAACAGAGTTTTTGGCGCCTTCTTCTCAAGGCGGGGGGTGACGCTTGTTTTCACCGACGTGCCGTATCCAATTGTAGTATACACTCGGGAGCGCGCCAGCCGACCGGTTCAGGTTTCCAGGAGTTGCCTGAATATGCCACGACTCCACGAAAAGCCGCTTGTGGAAGCTGACCTCACAGTCGACGACGCGGGAGTTGTCAAAGGCGATGCGGTGGTCGTTAACCTCGCTGTGCTCTGCCAGCGCGCTCCTTTGTCGGTCAAACTTGCGGACGTCGTTCCGGTGCTGTCGCAGCCTCTCTGAAAGGTTTTTTGTCTCGCCCACGTACGACGCGCCACAATCCGCACAATGGATAGAGTGGACCACTCCCTGCGCTTTCTCTTTAGGTGGCCTGTCTTTTGGGCGCGGGAAGAAGCGGCCGAGAGTAGACGTTGGCTTATGCGCCACTTTTATTCCCTGCCTCGAGAGAACACGTGCGAGCGCTTCGCTGGTGCCCTTGACGTAGGGAATGCAGACGCGCCCATGCTTTGGAGGCGACGGGTCAGTGCCCTCTTGGAGGGATCGGGGGGGGAACGGGCCTGGCGGCTTGCAACCCTCGCAATGAAAGCTTTAGAGTAGCCATTGTTTAGGAGGTCGGATCTGATCTTCTGTTCCTCATCTGCCCGTTTATCCTCCGAAGAACAGACCCTCTGTGCACGGGTGAGTAGAGATGATACTACAGCTGCCTTATGGTGGAAAGGGTGGTTCAACATAGAGGAGGCGCTGTCTGAGGCATCACGGAATGCCGCGGATGAGACCAGAACTCATGTAGGGCAGAAGAATATCGTCTTTCGACGACTTTTGCAGCGAAGCACGTACATACGCGGTAAATTTTTCGTTTACGGATTTTTTTCTTCCCGTCAGGTCAAGTTTATTTTTCTGACGTACTTCCGTGACGGAAATACGTCGTGAAAGTCTTGGTAGATCCCAGCATAAAAATACCTCGTGAAAGTCTTCGTGGACACCAGCATAAACCACTTTCGTGTTAAAGGTAATCAGAAGCACCATGTACTGCAGATGGTACACGAAATATAAACTTTTGTTAAGCTCCCGTAATGTTCGCGGTCACCTGCAGAAGTAACTATAGAGGAAAATACGACCAGCAGTGGAGGAGCTCCATGCTACACGAGGAAATCGTAATGAAAATGGAGCTGCTCTAGCCAAAGCCTTGCCGACGACAAAAGCCGAATCCGTCTGCTTGCGTCACCGACACGCCTTTGGCAGCGCCACCATGGATGGTACACAAGACGAATAGAGCACTGCTGGTATTGCAGTTGACTTGCAGCGCGAGGACACATCGACAAGAAACAAGAAGACACATTGTGCTGTCTTACTACATTGTTTATTGATGCAGCAGTAAGATATGTTGTAAGGTAATGCAGTGTGTTTTCTTCTGTTATCTCGTTGGGTTCTCGCACTTTAAGTCCGATGTGATAGATTTCCAACCATCTCAAGCCTCCACCTTGCTGTTATTGGTCGATACCCGAGTGTCATTTTGATAAAGTTCGCTCCTTGCCTCAGTGTGCCGCCACGTTCCGGTGCCACGCATTACAATGCGCTAAAAATACACAGTGGCAACACTTTCGAGCATCGAAATTATATCAGCAGTGGCCGAACGTGTTTTGTCTTTCACTTGTGTCACCTCTCCCTGTGTAGCTTCTAGCAGGCTTCTATAGCAGGGGTCTCAAACTCAACTCAGCCAGCGGGCCGCAGTGACGCAATTTAGAAAAGCGGGGGGGGGGGGGGGGGGGGCGTTGTTTGTAGAAAGTGCCAGCAAACATTACCATTTCAAAGAAAATTCCTCCCATATCTCATATACGGGTCATTTCTGGAGATTTAACGCAAGGATTTCACCATGTCTACTCGGATCTCCAAAATCACTAAAATATGGACGACGATTCTGAAATAGAGTTTTGGTTTCGCGGTTCTGCTATTTCAACACATGGTGACAAGACGGGGTGCCTCACAGAAACAATTCTTTCGACTAGACGCCTATGTAGCTCACGATGATTTTATTAAGAAAATAAAAGTAAAAAATAAAAAAAACCAAATAAAGTAAAGAAATAAAACATAAAAAAAATTTGGAACGAAAGTGATGTGTGGGCCGCGGGCCGCAAGCGAGAGGTTCACGAGCCGCATGGGGCCAGCGGGCTACGTGTTTGAGACCCCTGTTGTATAGGATGAAGGAAGAAAAAAGCGCCCAAAGAACGCGACGAGCTCTCGTAACTCCGGTTGTCCTTGACAGATTCCAGAAATCTTTGCGGCATTCTATTTGTGAGTCAATAAACTCTTGGTACTGAGGTCATTCAACGATCAGTTGAGAAAGTATTTCAGGACCTTTTTAAAGGCAATACACTACATCCTTTTTTAGCTACATTCCTTTATAAGGAACTGTAAATTCGATGGCTGTGAGAGACACAGTAGCAATTTTTTGCATATATTGTACGGGCATTCAGTCACAGGGACTACAATTTCTCAAGAAATATGAACAGATTTCAACTGTCTTAACTTCATGTTCGCAGGCTAAAATGAAAGAAAACGTCTCCTCAATCGTGTGTGTTTTCTAGCAATAGGGCTTGTCGAGGTATTCCCCCCAATATTATTTAACGGTTTCTATCTATCTATCTATCTATCTATCTATCTATCTATCTATCTATCTATCTATCTATCTATCTATCTATCTATCTATCTATCTATCTATCTATCTATCTATCTATCTATCTATCTATCTATCTATCTATCAATCTGTCTATCTATCTATCTATCTATCTATCAATCTGTCTATCTATCTATCTATCTATCTATCTATCTATCTATCTATCTATCTGTCTGTCTGTCTGTCTGTCTGTCTGTCTGTCTGTCTGTCTGTCTGTCTGTCTATCCCTCTATCGAAGAACCCCATCTGTGTGCTCTCCAGGTTGAGTTCTTATCTTGGTTAAGCTGTCAACGTTGACCATGTTATTACCTTATGAGTAGAAACGAGCATCATTTAATCAAGGGACTCCCACAGTTCGCAATTTTTTTAGACGTGTTCGAGTTGAGCCCAGATAATGTGTATTAGGTACACGTTCCACAGCTGTTTTCACATCTACCGGATCTACCGGTGATTACACTGCTGTCAGCAATCAACAGGAAATTTATCAACAGGAACACCCCTGTGGTCCCCCCATTCCCCCTTATAGTCGTGACTTGGATTCGTGACAGTTATTTTTTTTTGTTTGCCCGACTGAAAACAAAGCTGGTGGAATGCATTGGGAGAACGCGAAAAACATTAAAAAAAAGCATGTTGCAACGTTCCTGAGAGGCCCTGCTGTCGTGGACTTTCAGGGCGCCTTCCAGGCGAGGCAGACAGGTCTCCGCAGATCTATTAATGCAGGGGGGACATTATGTTGAAGAATTGCAACCATTTGTACAGATCCCAGAAATAAATATATTTTCCCTAGAAAATGCGCATTACTTTTATAACAGACTCTCTGCACTCGGTTCGTTGATGCACTTACATGGGTTATGTCTCGCTTCTCATGAGTTACTTCATGCCTAAGAAGCTGACGCGGACGTAAGCATTGAAGGGCGCCTCAACCATTCCGAGTTCAAAGACGGGGCAATGGTTTTAGATGTGAAGCATCTTATGGCGAAGTTTAATCCGGTGGTGGTGGTGGTGGTGGTGGTGTGCCTCGAGGCCTCACTTACTGCGCATGCGCAAACCCTTAAAAAAAAAATAAAAAACCTCCTCTCCCCCCTCTCTTTCCTCTAGGCATCCCTCCACGCGGCAACCACACCCTCACTGCGCATGCGCCTCCCTTCCTCTCTCCCCTCCTACGCTCCCCCTCTCTCTCCTCTAGGCATCCCTCCCCGCCCTCCCACTGCGCAAGCGCGTCCCCCCCTCTCTCTCCTCTAATACGCTCCCCCCTCTCTCCTCTAGGCATCCCTGCCCACAGCGTCTACACCCCCACTGCGCATGCGCGTCCCCCCCTCTCTCTCCTCTCCTACGCTACCCCCCTCTCTCGCCTCGCGACGCCGACACAGGCAGCGTCTGCTAGCGAGTTTCTTGGTTGAAAAAACCGACTGCTCGCGCTGCACAACCGTTCACTGTCCATCCCGTATATATGGCAATGGATCTTGACCTCCAAGGTGGTGCCGGTGGGAGATTTCTCCTGTGCGTTGTTGCACAATAAAAATTCGCAGCGTGCGCGTTAACTAAAAGCGGACTGCGGGTCTCTGTGTCCAGTCGGAGTCTTCTGTCTCTCATTGCCCATTAGCAGCGATTGGCATGTTCCAGTAGGAAACACCGCTCCATCACTGCGTGCTTTGCGCCTCCTCAGTTTTCTTTCCTGCGCAACGCTGCGATAGCACTAGCGTCAACGCCACCGCCATTGTAAGCGCTAGCGCCCGCTGCTTCACATCTACACATGGTTCCCTTTAGCGGGAGATGGTGTAATTTTTTCTCTCCTTCACTACCCTTGTTATGGGCGATGTTTCTTCCCTGCTACTTATTTCTTCATAAAGCACGTGTATTGTACACGTACTGCATTAAGGGTTGAGCCTATCAGGAGTTTGCGCTTGTCGGCTACATGCTATCTCCGCTTGCGCAGTCGGAAACGCACTAAATGAAGTGAAATCAGTTGATAGCACATATGATAGTCACGCGAGACAACAAATATCGGATGGGCAACGGCAAAGCAAACTATAGGGTACAAGACGATTCGCAACTGATATTTCTCGAATATGAGCAATCGAGACTACGTAATCTATTGAAGTTACTTCAATCAGTGATCTGACGTCATGAAGTGCTCCAAAAACACGAGCAACGCGAAGAGTTAATAACGCCCTCGTTTTAAATGCAAAGCATTTCTTTGCGTACTGTAAGCACTTTTGCGTTTCTATATACGTGTCTATCTATCTATCTATCTATCTATCTATCTATCTATCTATCTATCTATCTATCTATCTATCTATCTATCTATCTATCTATCAATCTGTCTATCTATCTATCTATCTATCTATCTATCTATCTATCTATCTATCTATCTATCTATCTATCTATCTATCTATCTATCTATCTATCTATCTGTCTGTCTGTCTGTCTGTCTGTCTGTCTGTCTGTCTGTCTATCCCTCTATCGAAGAACCCCATCTGTGTGCTCTCCAGGTTGAGTTCTTATCTTGGTTAAGCTGTCAACGTTGACCATGTTATTACCTTATGAGTAGAAACGAGCATCATTTAATCAAGGGACTCCCACAGTTCGCAATTTTTTTTAGACGTGTTCGAGTTGAGCCCAGATAATGTGTATTAGGTACACGTTCCACAGCTGTTTTCACATCTACCGGATCTACCGGTGATTACACTGCTGTCAGCAATCAACAGGAAATTTATTGCAGCGAGTGATTCTCGTAAAAATTCATTCGGCCATCCACCGTGATCATTGTTCATATGGAGAAATTAGCCCTTTAGTTTGTTTCACTAATGTTAAGGAGCCCGTTTATCGCTGGGATCAATTTATACTTTATAAGATATGGTAGTTTGGGAAAATGTACAACGATATTGTTTACCTACCTTCAAGGCATCGGCAACGTCTCGTTGCAGCTTGTGGGGTCCGTTGTACGCTTCCAAGGTGCCTAGAGTTACAAGGTGCACCGTGATTACAAATAATATTGGAAAGCGGGCCATATTTTGATGCTGCACGGGCAAGTTGTCACTCCTTCCGTAGCTTTGAGTGTGCAGACCTGTCGCGCCTAACCCCCCGAATTCGCCTGCCGATTTAAATGCTTTCCTGGAAGCTTCCAACAACTGCGACATCTGTGAACAGGTATGGGCACACGCCTGGATGATTGAGACTGTCATACGCAGCTGGAAAATTATATTGACCTCTTCGGGATGACGTCGCGACAATTCAGTATGTAGGACAGACGTAGATGTCCTGTCTGTAATGCACGGCCGTAGTGAAGTCGGAAGGACACGAAATTAAATTTGGTCTGCGGTCACTGACTCAGTACGAGCCCTCTCGAATGAACATTTATTGCAGCTCGCCCAGAATAAATTATACCAATGGCTGGCAATATATAAAGGAAAAAAATTACGCGCAGATCTCTGTCTCTCTTTTTTGAGATATAACAAAACGAATAGCGAGACTGAGTGGTTGTGAATGAACGCTAATTATTCAAATGTCGCAGTCAATGTATTTTTCTGAGGAGGCAGAAGTTTCTGCATGGCTAACAAGAATGTCAGACTCATCGTTGTATTAGAATCCGTGTCATTATTAATATTATATTATTAATAGCGATCGTCTGAGGTGGGGAGTTACATATATTCAGCTAAGCCTCTCGGATCTCACGACGATAGCAGCCGCATTGCATTTAGCCAGGAGGAAAGAATTCATGCATTTTCTGAATTTTCTCACATATAATCTGAGTATGAAGGAACATATCAACGCCTGCGGGTTTGATTTTTAAATGCGAAATATTTCTTAGCGAACTTCGGCGACTTTGAGCGTATCTATCTATCTATCTATCTATCTATCTATCTATCTATCTATCTATCTATCTATCTATCTATCTATCTATCTATCTATCTATCTATCTATCTATCTATCTATCTAGTCGCCTACGACTTTGTGCTTCCTGGCCGTATCGTTAATGGGAGTTTATACCAAATTTGGTATGGCATAACATGACTGTATGACGAACATAAATGGCTGGTCATATCATTAAAATCATTGACCAACTTGTCATGAAAAGTATGATTAACATTCCACTCTCATGGCGCGTTCGCGGCCGTTTCGTTAGCTTGATATACACCAAATTTGGGATTGAGTGACGTGATTGTATGAAGAACATAAATGACAGGTGGTAATATGCAAATAATGACGTGCATGTCATGAACAACATGATTTGATTTACATACCACGCTCATGGCGCGTTCGCGACCGTTTCGTTAGCTTGATATACACCAAATTTGGGATTGAGTGGCGTGACTGTATGACGAACATAAATGACAGGTGGTAACATGCAAATAATGACTTGCATGTCATGAACAACATGATTTGATTTACATGCCACGCTCATGGCGTGCTCGCGGCCGTTTGGTTAGCTTGATATACACCAAATTTGGGATTGAGTGACGTGACTGTATGACGAACATAAATGAGAAGTGGTAATATGGAAATCATGACTTGTCATGTGCGACATGACTTGCATGCCACGCTGATGGCGCGCTCGCGGCTGTTTCGTTAGCTTGATATACACCAAATTTGGTATTGAGTGACATGACTGTATGACAAACAAATGAGAAGTGGTAATATGGAAATCATGACTTGTCATGTGCGACATGACTTGCATGCCACGCTCATGGCGTGCTCGCAGCCGTTTCGTTAGCCTGATATACACCAAATTCGGGATTGAATTACCTGACTGTATGACAAACATAAATGGCAAGTGGCAATATGGAAATCATGACATGTCATGACCGACATGACTTGCATGCCACGTTCATGGTGTGCTCGCGGCCGTTTCGTTAGCTTGAGATACACCATATTTGGGATTGAGTGACGTGACTGTATGACGAACATGAATGACAAGTGGTAATATGGAAATCATGACTTGTCATGTGCGACATGACTTGCATGCCACGCTCATGGCGCGCTCGCGGCCGTTTCGTTAGCTTGATATACACCAAATTTGGGATTGAGTGACGTGACCGTATGACGAACATAAATGACAAGTGGTAATATGGAAATCATGACTTGTCATGTGCGACATGACTTGCATGCCACTCTGATGGCGCGCTCGCGGCTGTTTCGTTAGCTTGATATACACCAAATTTGGTATTGAGTGACATGACTGTATGACAAACACAAATGAATAGTGGTAATATGGAAATCATGACTTGTCATGTGCGACATGACTTGCATGGCACGCTCGCGGCCATTTCGTTAGCCTGATATACACCAAATTCGCGATTGAATGACGTGACTGTATGACAAACATAAATGACAAGTGGCAATATGGAAATCATGGCATGTCATGACCGACATGACTTGCATGCCACGCTCATGGCGTGCTCGCGGCCGTTTCGTTAGCTTGATATACACCAAATTTGGGATTGAGTGACATGACTGTATGACGATCTAAATGACCAAGTGGTAATATGGAAATCATTACTTGTCATGTGCGACATGACTTGCATGCCACGCTCATGGCGTGCTCGCGGCCGTTTCGTTAGCTTGAGATACACCAAATTTGGTATTGAGTGACATGACTGTATCACGAACATAAATGACAGGTCCTAACATGTCAAACATGACGTGCAAATTATGTAAAGCATGATTTGCTCCTTCCTGGCGGCTTCGCATTACATCGATTCCCACAGTGCGTGGGATCTGCCGGCTTTTTTTTCATGCAATAGTGGCACTATGAACATTCGGGAAAAGAAATGAATTACACTTATTTCGCAGCAAGAAATGAGTAGTAATGTGGCAATAATGTGAGCGAAAGCACACCACCAATAGAATTGAAAGAAAACGTGTACTACATGGCCCTCTGCAGATAGTTTAGAAATATACAGTATATTTCGTGCCTAATCCATAATTATTCCGGTCTTTGGGTAAAGTTTTGTAATAATAACGCCCCGGGTTTTGCTTGCCAAAACCAGAAAATGATTATGCGGCACGTCGTAGTCGAGGGCTTCGGATAATTTGACCATGCCGTGTTCATTAACGTGCGGTTAAAACTTCGTGGCAAGATCCTGATGACGACATGCATATGTCCTGTGCATCATTACTGCATTCGTACTCTCTGTATTGGCGCCGTTTTCAATAAGCAGGATTGTGATGTAGTTCGTTATTAGGACTCGCTGTTGGGCTAGTTGGTGCACGTCTGAATTCAATAGTCAATTACGCGCAAAAATTACGACCACACGTACGAAGAAACACATGAGCGCCCGTCCTGCCTATGTGTTTCTTGGTATCTGTGTTCGTAATTTTGGCGCGTAATTGACTATTGAAATCTTTATTAGGATAGCTGAATGTCTTACGAGCCAGAGCTACAACATATGATAAAATTCAACGGTTCGATAGTTCTAGAACATGAGCGAGTGATCTCGCAAATAATTCTATTCAAATGATGATGACCACATATTTTCTGATGAAGCAAGCAAATACCTCAAAAAGTAAAAAAAAGTAAAATTGAGGGGTATGTATGGAGATAACTGTTAGATGATAAAATCGATAAATGCAACACAGCAATATTGACCTCGAGATCGAACAGAGTCGGCACCTAGCGGCGAGCGGACGAAACCCCGTAGTCTGGATGGCTCCTTGAGTCGTCTGCTAGCCACAACGTGTTTGCATGTGTGCGAAGGTGGTGGACGTCCTCAGAGGGTAGCTTATTCCGTTGTGTAAGCCCAGTATCAAATGCTAGTACGGAAGCCTACGCGACATACACAAGCTTTTCGCCTTCCAAGGCTTATCTGTACTCTGATAAGTGAGTGCATGCACATGTTGGTTTGGCGCTAGATGGGATCGTCGTACCATCCATACGCCAAGATAATTTCAATGTGGGTGCCGCTTTGTCGGTTCAATCACGTCACATGGTGCATTTGGTGTCGTCCTAAACAAAAGAAGTACTTAATATCGAGGTGTGAATGCAGAATTTCAGTGACCCCATCTACTGAAGTGTCGGCGATTTCGAAATCATTGTGCAACCATAAAAGCATGAACCAGCCTCTGCAAAGGCCGGTTAGAATTATAAAAAGGGAAAAAAAATTGCGGATGCGTATATGTGCAAGCAGGAAAGCAGAGTGCACAAAGTTCTAATCAAACTCATTACGCAGATATACAGGCTGTATTCTTTCTTTTTTTAGCAGCCGCTCAAACAAGACGTCAATTATCGGTTCAGTCACGCACAACAATGCTACCGTTGTATAGGCAAAACACAAGCTAAACACGTACAAATAAAACAGGAAAAGCATCAAGCACAGTGCGAAAACACTCGACTGTCGCCGAAGGCCAGCACACCATTCATTGGCAGATTGCGCTTATCTCACGCGTAATAAGAACGTTAGGCCGGCTTCATGCATTAATCTGACAATTGGAACATTACATGCCACCGAAACTTACAGTGGGCTGCTCAAGCACAAGCGACTAACGGAAAGAACACACACAGAACGAGCGCGAGGTAACAACTGTCGAAGTTCTTACCTCTTTGTGTTTGAACAGCCGCTCCTTTAGCAAACGCGGCCGGTACAGAAGTGAAGTGGCCTTCGTGCACTCTGTAACTTCCACGTAACCTTGTGATGAAAGCACAAGACGTACAAACCACTGCGAACACAAGGTAAGCGCGAGCGCACGGGCGATGATATCCTGGAGGGCGAAGTGTTGGTGGAGGCACGCGTGCATGGCAATGAGCGCGGCGACGGCCTTTAAAGCGCGCCTTTTGCGCTCTTCGCGCCATCTCGCTGGTGATAACGAAAACAAGTGCCTTCGAGATGTGCGTGCCGCGAGCAGTGAATGGTGTATATAAATTGCACGCCGTTAGTGTGCTGGAGAACGTAGCCTTTGTGGCCAAGTCATTTGGCGTCGAGGGGTCGTGGGTTCGACTCCAGGAAATGCAACTTTTTCTTCTAAGTTTTTTCTTTCACATCTGAAAGTATATATCTTAGAACGTCATATCTGTGACTGAAATACGTTTGTGAAGTCTTGGTGGACCACTCATAAAACACTTCCATGTTTAAAGAAAAAAGTGGGGAGGGTGAAGCATGTAGGGAAGGGTGTTTCAGCTCCAGTAACGTGAAACCTGGAAAGGGGCGAAGCAAGCAGTGCTTTGAGGGAGATTTCTTTGATTAGGCACTAATGGTGCCAAGGCTAAAACCGGGCATGCATGTTAGGGTGTTTCCACTCCACTAACATCGCCGCAAAAACGGCGTCGGAATGCAGCTTGCCTTAAGGTGCTTCATCTCCTCTACATGCCCGGTTTCAGTTCCATACAACGTGTAGGGAAGGGTGTTTCAGCTCCACTAATGTCATCGGCTACTTGTTGGGCTAACTGTTGCCTTCTTCATCTTTAGCTGACCGGTGGCGAGTAGTGCGATATAGTTAATTTTTGTGGAGCATACCCGTTTATGACGGACCGGGACTACATACGTAACACACCGTGACATTAGACGCCTACAAGCCGAGACTCTAATGCAGGGGTCCCAAACACGTGGCCCACGGGCCACATGTGGCCCGCGAACCTCTCGCTTGTGGCCCGCGGCCAACACATTACTGTCTTCGTCCCACGTTTTTTTTTTTTTAATTTTTAATAAGTATGTTCATGAGCTACACAGGCATGGCAGGTCTAAAGCAGTGTTTTTGTGAGGCATCCCACGTGGTCAGCATGTGTTCAAACATGACCGTGAATGAAAAACTGTAGTTAGAATCAATGTCCAGATTTTAGACGATTGCTCTGGACATGTTGGAATCCTGGCACCAAGTCTCCTTCAGAAATGATCCGTATATGGCACATGGGAAAGGTTTCCTCTCAAATGGTAAAGTTAAGGGACCAGATATACAAGCTCCTACACCCCCCCCCTCCCCCCTCCGCCCAGCTCCTGCTTTCTTCATTGTTCCGGCCCTTGAGGGACTGAATTGCATGACAGCGGCCCGCTGTCTGAGGTGAGTTTGAGAACCCTGCTCTAAGATGTTTCGCCCCTGAGAGAAAATAATTGGGAAGCATCGCATTTGCTGTGGGCGCTTCAGCGCAGTGTATTGTGTTGACGGAATAAAAGTTGTCTGCTGGACAATGCACAAGGCTTGATATCGAGATTTGCACATTTCAGGAAAAATCTGAGTTAGAGAAATTTTAATTCCTAAACCACGTTTGCATGATAGTGTGACATCCCTATTGCAAAAACCAGCGCCCCCAGCGTGATACCAGTACGTTTTTTGGCGCTGGATCGCACTGGGAACACTGGTACACGCTGGGATTCACTGGCACTTCGGTGAGCGCACTGGGAAAGAGCTGGGTTGCACTGGTAGGGGCGCTGGCTTGGCCGCTGTGACGCTGGCGCGTACTGGGAAGCGCTGGAAACGCTGGAATTTTCACTGGAGTGCGCTGGTGCACACTGGAGCCTGCACTGTTTCTTCCAGTGCGGCATGCAAGTTTCTGTAGTGTATGCGGCGGAATGTTTCGGTATGTTTGAATATAAAATGTTTGATTCGATGGTACCAATGGATGCTACCCTAACAGGCAGGCCCGTAGCCAAACAATGTTTTCGGGGGGGGGGGAAACACCGATTTTTATTATTTTTCCTCGGTAAACATCCCCTTCCACCCGGATTTCGAGGGGCCCCTAGCCCCCCCTCCCTTGGCCAGGGGCCTGCTAACAGGTACCAAACATTTTCACAACTTCTAGCTTGGCAGAGAAAGAGAATGAATGATAAGCGCAAGACATTATGTGATATATATGCGAAATCACCGTCATTTTTATTTTTCCATTTGGAATGCAGAAAAAAATGCGTTAATAACACAAAGGAGCCAACGCTGATTATTTTGCTTTTTAGCTTGATTTTTTTTTCTTATTCACGCAGATTCAATAATGGCGTTAATTCTTGCGAAGCACGTAGCAGCGATGAATGCACGTTTTGTGCATGCGCCGCACATATACCAGTCTGGCATAAGGGATTGGTTGTTGTAATGATTCCATTTTGCAGTGTTTATAAGTCTGGAGGCGCCGGTCCTACCAGAAACAGCAAATCGTTACATCGTCGCACAGTTGGCGAGAAGCAATTCAGCTCTGGCTTCGCAACCCGACCCAACGGAGGCCAGAAAAACAGCCGGCGTTCGATATCACTATACCGGAAACGCATCTCTGCCACTGTTTGCCCTTCCACTTACTTCCGCTGAGCTTTAGTTAACCATTAGAAAGGTTCCGAAGCTTGAATGCAGAAACTTCAACCATCGCAACTGCGCTGCGCCGAGACCGGTCCTACCCAGCGAGACTCCCAGCGAGCGTTAGGCCTAGTGTGCCGGCCGTGTCCGTCTACATGTTACCGGCGCTTCGTGCTTTAAGTACACGCAATTCTAAAGCGTAAGGATGACTGTAAAGTACAGTTTGGACATTCGTCAACCTAAATGAACCATTTTTCCTTGTGTACGGTGTCCGCACAAGGAGCGATGACCATCGAAGCGACGCGCTTTCAGCAACGCGCCCAAGCTGTCACCGAAAGCTGCCGGCCGCGCTAGCCGGTACTTCTCGTGACTCTAATGTAAGAACGCATAATTTTCAGTCGGTAATTTGGTACGCCTTAGTGAACTAACATAGTGACATACTCCTTTACCGAATTGTATTTTTATTTAGTTGGGCGGTTTCCTAGTTATAGGTATCGATAGAACTGCAAATCTGTACACTGGCACGCCCGCTGTACTGGCGTGTCATCGCTTGCGCGATAACACTACTCAATACTCAATCATGTACGCACCTGTTTATCTAACTAGTCATCATAAAATCTCTGTAAATGTTGACCAGTAGCAAGAGCGAGAAACGGCTATTAAAAAAATCGGCAGTAACAGCCAGCAAACAGTGCCTGCTCTACGTGTATTTCATATTTTTCGTAGTTAATATGTGAATTCTTAAAGAAACTTAGCGCTCTTGCCATTATCGGCATGTCATTCGGTACCGGCCGCCGTTCGTTTGTGTCTAATAAAGACGCAGTTGTTATTTGGAAAGGAAGATCGCGTCTGTCGTGACTGTGCGGCATGTAAACATGAAGCCGAACCGTGTGTTTGTGGGTTAAATAGTTGTTTTACGCACAGTTTAGCATGTTCCGGCGTGGCGTAGTGGGTAGAACACTGAGTTCGGGGTCGGGAGGTGGCAAGTTCGAATCCTCCTCACGGCGATTTTTTTTTTCTTATGGCTTTTTTTCTTTTTTTTTATTGCGTTAATGCGTTCTGTAATACTTCTTGCACTAATATATTTATTTTTGGCTCATAGGCACCGCTATTTCAACGCTGTAGAGCCGCATTGCGCGGGAGTACCAGCGCCTCCCAGTAAAATGCCGCTCCAGCGTCCCAGTATCCAGCGCGATACTGGGCCCATAATCCGGCATGGCACTGGACGCTGGTACCCAGCGGCGCTGGGTTTTGCAATAGGGTGGTCGTGACGTGGACGAAGGCAGCGGGCGGTGTGTCCAAGATGAAACTCTTTATTTGGCCGAGCTTGTGGCCGGGAAACTGAAAGCCAGACTGCAGCAATCCACACTGTATACACTGATAGCGACGAACTGAGCCTCAGCCATCGATAAACTGATCATCGGTGGAACGCGCCGTCTTTTATACATGACACATCGAACTTTCCAGCGTTATCGCTGGGGCTCGCGCGAGCTCTGGAACAAACTTGAATTTTTGGGTTCTGCGCCTAATCTTAAAAAAAATATTCTGAAACAACCACGAAGCTTCCCGAACATTGCGACGCGGCCCAAGCCGAGCGTTGCTAAGAGTTTTTCTGGGTGAAACCCGAATACATTAAAACTGAAACAAGAAACGCGCGTGGCAATGCCGCGCTCGGAAAAAGCATCACCCTGATGATTAAAACAGAACATGGAAGTAAAAAAAATGCATTAAAAAACAAACAACAAAGCAAGTAAAAACTAGTGCCCGCAGGTTTCTTAAGGCGTGTAGAACGGTTTAAGGCGCACCACATGCACGAGCTCGGGACGTACCCGGCGTCACTGAGAGTTCGTGATGCCGTCGGGAACAGCCTCGTAGTCGAGTGCGCCGAGACGTCCAAGTACCGTGTACGGTCTGAAGTATCGTCGCAGAAGTATGTTTTTCACTGAGCTCACTTTGCCGTATCGGTGTCCAGACCAAGACCCAGTCACCGGGCTGGTATTCTACATGGCGTCGCCGAAGGTTGTAGCAATGGCTGTCAATCTTTTGCTGGCACTGGATGCGCAGACGGGCCAGTTGTCAGGCTTCTTCGGCGCGCTGTAGGTAGGCGGCGACGTCGATGTTTTTCTCATCGGTGTCATTGGGCAGCAGGGCGTCAAGCGTCGTTGCCAGTCTTCTTCTTTTAGCACGTGGTGTGGTGGCACGCGCAGTCCGCCGGTGCATTGCGCGCTTTGCTTCTCATTCGTACTACATTTCTTCATCGTGCTGAGTACACTTGGGCTTCGGGGATGACTTCGTAGTTTAAGGTACTT
>JALIZH010010750.1:27500-29523 GCA_030522465.1 Rhipicephalus appendiculatus | reverse complement strand
GCGAACAAAAAAAAGCTGTTGTGCATCCTACTTGGCCAACTCCCTTTAGTCTGTATGCTGCAGCTGCATCCTCACTGCTTCCTAAATGACGGAGATATGGGTTGAAGATTGTTTCTCAAGTTGTCTTAAATTTCAGTTAAGTAAATAATAAACATCGAAATCCTTACAAAGCTGCAAACACTGACGAGTAGCTAATCTTTAATTCCTGAGGGCTGCATGATCTTTTGTAATTTGCTTGTGAGTAGATAGATGTTAAAGAAAGCACCGGAGTAAAGGAAATAGATGCATTGTTTTTAGTTTATTGCTACGTTTTCCTAATGTTCTTCTGTTCACCAGCAGTCTAAATTTCAGACCTGGCATAGTATTTAAGGCTTCGTAAACATTTTCAAAACAAAAGGAAAAAAAAAACATGATTGATCCCTCCGTCTTTGGAATCGCTATAACGCGAAACTAAAACATGCCCTTACAGAAGTAATTGAATGTTTGCCGCACATTGATATAGGAGAGCTTGCACGATCTATGTTGGTGTTTGGCAGCTAACACCATTTAACATAGATGCATCGACGTTGACGCTTGGTGGTACATCTCCATCCCGACGACTAACGTCCTTGATCAGGGAAGAAACGAACCATTGTGGTAGCTGCAGTAGTAAACGGCGAGAGCGTAATCAGTGAAAGAGGCGTGATAGCCAGGAGAGCGTCGTCTATTGGACGCAGAACTTGGGCTAAGGTCACCATCCCACGGCATGTTAAAGTGTGAATGAAAACCACGGCTGGCCAGACGGAAACGCTCAGGGCGTCGTGCCACCCCTGTAGCCCCGTTGTCATTTTTCTCAAGGCGAGCGTAGGCGAGGTACGTGGTGTTACAGCCAGGGGAGGCAGGCGCGCGCCGCTGAGCTATTTTTGGTTTAGACGATTGCTGTTAGTGAGGCCGAAGCTTGGGCTAATGTCGCCACCTCGCGGTCTGTTAAGGCATTGACAAAATCACTCTTCTCTTGAAAACGCACTGAATGGGGCGGACGCGTATCAACACGCGTTGCAGGTGCTAATCGCGGAGGCCACAGTAATGACGAATTACTTTACTTTACCACTACCAGAGGGCGACACACCTCGCTGATGAAGAGCACTGTGAGAGAAAAGTGCGGGATATGAAAGGCGCGTTTGTAAAGAAATTTGTGTATGTGAACATGGTGTAGTGGATAGCGTGCTCG
The DNA here is from genome assembly GCA_030522465.1 of Rhipicephalus appendiculatus. NCBI lineage: Eukaryota > Metazoa > Arthropoda > Arachnida > Ixodida > Ixodidae > Rhipicephalus > Rhipicephalus appendiculatus. The sequence goes on along the minus strand of JALIZH010010750.1, from coordinate 28,313 downwards.
CCATCTGTTGCTGCGGACTAAGCGGTCGTCGGTTTGATTCCCGTTGACGGAACTTTTTTTTCTTTGACATCTGATCGTGCACATATTTTTTACCTCATTTCCGTGGCGGAAAATACCTGAGTTAAGTCTTGGTGAACCCCTTCATAAAACACTTTCGTGTTAAAATAACAAGCATCTTAGAGTGCGTAAGGCTAACTTCTCAAGGTCACGTCGCGCACGCGTTTGGCACGCAAGCCGCACACTGGCGCACCTCTACGACAAGAGAACGCACTTATCAGGCTGATATACTTCGTGCCCTGCGCCAGGCCATTAACGGAGGGAACGAGGGCTAATTACAAAGGCGAGCGACCACAGCTGCGTCCTACTATCTTCAGGGTAGTTCCCTTCACCCAACAAGGCTTCCCAATATCCACCATTTTCATTCACTCGCCAGTGAACTAGACTTCGATGGGTAGTTCGGAAAACTTACCTCAACGGTTGTGTACTTGCGAGAGCAGCCGCTTCGTATTCCGGGAAATTTCCGAGCACAGCCATGTCGCCCGCACGTGGCGCAATACAACAGCTCGATAAAACCAGGAAACAAGTTCCGAGGCAATTAATTGATAATTTGCTGCTCTACCTGTCGAGTGGTGAAATATCCAAAGCTAAATATGGACCTCGTGGGTAGGCACCGTAGGGATAGCATTTTCTTATTTTCATATGATAATTAGTAAACGTTTTTACCCTGTCTTTCTCGAAATATTTCTCTTACTTGAGAGTGTACACACCCCTCTATCCAACTTTGTAAAGTCTTTATATCTGAGGCTTACTAAG
>JALIZH010010750.1:0-25000 GCA_030522465.1 Rhipicephalus appendiculatus | reverse complement strand
GGGGCGCGCATGCGCAGTGGGAGTGTGGACGCTGCGGGCAGAGATGCCTAGAGAAGAGAGGGGGAGCGTAGGAGAGAGAGGTGGGACGCGCATGCGCAGTGGGAGTGTGGACGGCGCGGGCAGGGATGCCTAGAGGAGAGAGGGGGGAGCGTAGCAGGGGAGAGAGGAGGGGAGGCGCATGCGCAATGAGGGTGTGGTTGCCGCGGGGAGGGATGCCTAGTGGAGAGAGAGGGAGAGAGGAGGTTTTTTATTTTTTTTGAAAGGGTTTGCGCATGCGCAGTAAGGGTGGTCACGCCGCACACCACCACCACCGGATTAAGCTTCGCCATAAGATGCTTCACATCTAACACCTGCCGGCGCGCACACCTCCTCAACCTATCCTCCTCCTCCTCCTCCTCCTCCTCCGCGGACAACGCCGCACAACGCCAACGCCGGATGCCTGACATAGCCCGACTATGAAATGCATTCGCATTTAAAAGAATGCACACATGGACGGCGTTCCGATCACAGTCATTCGGAGAGACCAGTTCGGAATCTCACGAGACATTTTGCCCACCCGCTCAGGGAAATGAGCGAGTGGGCGAAAAGTCACGGGAGATTCACGGTTACCAAACAATCACCGTGCTTCGCCGACTCATCATCATTCACTTCGTGGATATGCATGGAGTTTTTTTAGATGCGAAGCATCTTATGCTCGGGGCTCTGTCCGTCCCGTGTCCCGCGTCCCGCGTCCGGCCACTTTCATGAAGTAGGGAAGCACCCTATATGCGAACCAGAACACTGTAGTAATATGAAGGCCGTCAACCCTACTACAATCATCAGAGTCATGGCCGAGAGCACAGAGAGGCTGCTTAGCAATGGCTAGGCAGGTGGTGTCTGTCGCCCAGGTTGACCCCATTCCTTGATCTTGCTTGCATGTGTTTGGAGGGGGCTTAGTCCTTCCCGCGTCCCACAGCGCATGCGCGTCCCCCTCCCCCGCTCTCTCCTACGCTCACCCCCTTTCTCTCCTCTAAGAATCCTCTACTCTACGGAGCGGCCCCCGCGTCCCACACCCCCCACAGCGCATGCGCGTCCTCTCCCCCTATCCTCTCCTACGCTCACCCCCTTTCTCTCCTCTAGGAATCATCTACTCTACGGAGCGGCGCAAGCGTCCCACAGCGCATGCGCGTCCGCTCCTCCTCTCTCTTCTAGGAATCCTCTACTCTACAGAGCGGCTCCGGCGTCCCACACCCTCACAGCGCATGCACGTCCCCTCAAATCAAATTTTATTATTTCACAAGGCAGTGTACAAGATAAGGATATACAGAAAGAGGTCCCGTAGTATGAACTGAAATGGGACCTCCTATGCAATATAAACATAAATATTTGATAAGCAACGACAGTAGCAAAAATAGCAAGATTACAAAAAGTTATAAATAATGAGATAAAGATACAAAGAAATGATGATAATAACATCAACTTTGTCTCTTCGGAAATGTAATCTAAGTATAGACCGCAAAAAAGATGAAAAAAAAACTCCCCCTCTCTCCTATGGAATCCTCTACTCTACGAAGCGGCTCCCGCGTCCCACACCCCCACAGCGCATGCACGTCCCCTCTCCCTCTCTCTCCTCTCCTACGGTCCCCCCCCCCGTCCTCTCCTCTAGGAATCCTCTATGGAGCGGCGCGCACGACAGGTGGTGTGACAGCTGCGTACTCCGCTGGGTTCGCCGCGGTAGTTCCGCGCTATGAAAATGACGGAGCGCGCGCGCCTCATTCTCTCTCCTGTGCAGCGCCGCGATGAGCGCCCGGACCGTTGCCGTGAAATGAGAGGGGCGACGTTCCTCCCGCTCAAGCTAATTATCTCCCCGCTGCTTCGCATCCACACATAGTTCCCTTTAGCGGGAGATGGGGAATTTTTTCTTATCGTTGGGCTTCCAAATTCTCACGTGACCCTGCCTCCTATTTATCTTTTAACGCGACAGCGTTAAAGAGCTCGTGTCGCAGAAATTCAGGCATCGGCTTCGGTGTAATTGGTTGTGAGCGAAAAAATTATCATCTTGTGCGTGACCGAATAATCGAGAAAGATGCAAATAAAATAAGTAATAAAAACTTCCGGGTGCGAATGAGGATCGAACCCAGGCCGTCTGCGTGGCAAGCAGGTGTTCTATCACTCACCTACGCTTCTGCTTGGGATTACATTGATAATAACTTCCTCTGCTTGGAAATGCAGTGATAATAACTTTCATGCGTTACAAACACATGCGTCCTCTATACAGATGTCACAATACAACATGGAATATCGCAGTAATATTGCGTGGTACAAGCGTACATTCCCATCGGGCGTCAGAAGATGTGAATATCATAACGGCATTGTGGTTCAAAGCCATCCACCCATTACAAAAGGCACAAACATTACTACGAGTATTCCGTTAAGACTCCGTAGTGGGCACATAGCAAATTCGAAAACGTTTCACGCGCATAATTGCTCGTGGTTTAGAGCATGCTGGTCATTACATAGTATGCACTAAACGATTGAAATACGCACTAGGGACAGGATATCGCTATCGCATTCAACTGTTAAAAGAGAAGCTTAAGGGTCCCCCATTCGTAGCGGCGAAGCACCTTAAGACCGAGCCTTGTCGGCGTGCGGCGGCGTGCACAGCACATGCAAAGTACCCACTATACGCCGGGACGATGACGATGACGCTGATGACGATTAAGAATAAGCGCGCTAGCACGTGCAAGGCACACGATTACGACCATGGAAGATTCTCTTTCTACCATGGATGAAAACGAACGTAAGGCGCGAGAAGCAGCGACAAAACGACGAAAACGCCCAGTGGACTCGGAGTTGAGGGCGAGGAAAGCAGCGACTCAACGGCAACGCCGACAACAAGCTGCTACCCCGGAGGCGAAAGCGCGGCAAGCGGTGGCAAAACGGCAAAAACACCAAGCGGACTGGAGGGCGCGGGAAGCGGCGGCCCAACGGCAACGCCAACAAGCTGCAACCCAGGGCGCGAGAGCTCGGGAAGCGTTGGCTAAACGGCGAAAACGGCTTCTGCAGTTTATGACGTCTTGATGCGCTCTACGATGCATTTCGTATGACTGGAAACAACCAACAACCACCAGGGGAACGTGCATAGACCTCGTCTTTGCCAACTTCAGGCTAGATACGATCGAAGAACCACTGGCTCTACACTTGAAGACCACAAAGCAGTAATAATGAAGCCAAAACGAAATCCACAACTCAACACGGCAAACCATTTATGACCAATAAGCATTGTATATATGTACACCGCTTTCTCACTCATTTACATGCGTGAGTGGACAATGTCACGGATGATTTACGGTAACACCAAACGATCCCCCCTGCTTCACCCACTCATCATCATTCACTTCGGGGAGATGCGGTGATTTTTTTCCTAGACATCACTACACAATGAACACTACTTTAGTGAAGACACCTTTCCCTTTCGTATTATACCGATTGTTATGACGGATGGATCAGCCATGTTTTTTGCCCCTTTGTATGCTCACTTTTTGTTTAGAGAATGAGGTACCAAAACAATGTGTTTTTTTTACCGTTCTTTTTATTGCTTTGCCGGATCTCATTTTCTTTGTAATATATCTGATCAACGTCAACAAACGCATTGCACCACCTACGTTTTGCCTGTGGGAATGTAAGCACAGTGAGTAAGGAATAACAACAGGGAGCCATTGTCTTCTGGGCCCTCGGGTAAGCATTGCCACCAAAACATATATGCAGAACCCGCTGGGAAATTCGGGGCATAGTCGTTCTGGCAAGCAAAGACTGTTTTCCTTCGAACCAATGGCCCAATAAACTTAGTTAGGGTCCCCCCTATCAACGCTTTTTTTTCATGACTTGTTTGTTCTCATGGCACAAGCAATCGAAAAGGAGGCCAAACAGAACCGCTTTATTCTGTTATCCATGTACGTAGCCAAAGACTTGAGAGGAGTAAAAATGGCGGCGAATCGTAAAGAAAACCAGTGGACAAGAGTGGTTTTTGGCATTCTTTTGAGGCACCTGACAGAGTTCAGTTCTGAAAGTGAACGCCCTTGGCTATGTGGGCGCAGTATTCCACGTAGTCTAGGTGAACATCTTATTTGCCATATGTGCCTTTCGTATTACTCTGATAGTTTGATGGTGCAGTGCTTCTCAGAAGAGCAAATTAAACAAAATTGTAATACAAGTTGTAACTGGAAAGCAGAAATAGAAGAACCACATACGTTAAACACAGAGAGAAAATATAAAGTTCTCAATTACACTGGTAACTTCGTGTCGACAGAAGAGGTGTGCGAATATTCGAGTTTCGAATCTGAATCTAATGATACTTAATCGAATAATTGGACTCGACAATACTGCCACTCAGCACTGTGACGGTGTGTGTCTTCGTTATGTGTATGTGTTTCCCCCCTCTATTTCTCCCCTTCTTTGGACATTTTTTAAATCTTTCCAGTCCCTTTCGCCTGTGCAATGTAGTATACCGCTTATGCTAAACTGTTAACTTACGTGCCATCCCTCTCTATCTAGTTTTTCCTTTCTTCATTTTTCTTGACTGCACAGTGTGTAGTAAAATCCTGTTAAATCTTACTGCTGCCGAGCAGAACCATAGAGGGACTATTAGCAGCATGTAAGAAGTGGTTTCTTCTTATTTTAGATGGAAGAAAACTTACTTTATCATCGAAGAAACGTCTGTTGTGAGGCGCTGTGTTGATCATTTTTTATTGACTCCCAGTGCCAGTTAGTACTTCATGCATGCATTACCGGCCGACTCAGTGAAATTTTTCGAACAACTTATACGTCTAAGCAAAAATTCTACAAAAAGCAGATATAAGTAAAACACCTCCGTTCATCACACATAAACAAATTTAGAGTATAAAGTGAAACTGGAATGATAAATAAATAGCTTTTTAGCATAATGCGATTTTGGGCCAGATTGTTCGTGCTTCCAGCGCAGCATCAGCGCAACAAACTGCGCGGGAAATACTACTGTCGGTCTATCATCATTTATTCCAAGCAGTTATCTGAGCCAATACTACGTTTCAGGAAGTATTTACCCATCCTATATGCGCCTTTTGCACTTCTAATACTTATTCTAGAGCCACTGCAGAAGCATGAAATACCTTGCTACAGCTTATTCAACTAGGTGAAGTCGACACGACTTTGTTGGTTTGTTTTAATGGCTCGAGAAGGACAAATACACAACCTAAGGTAATATCATTTCTTTGCCTCATTTATTTGTTCTATAGCTGTCACAACACAACGGCGTTGAAATGCATAGCTGGTAGCGAGAAAATGGCGCGGCGGTATTGATGTCTTGCCAGAGAACATGGTTATTACACAAAGAAAAATATGGCGGCTACGTGCAAGAAAGCAAAAAAAAAATGAGAAAGTAAGACACCTTGCTATTATGGTTCTCGCTCTCCGGGTCATGCGTCTCTCGGGAACAGGCGGGGTTCAGGAGAATTGTTTCTATACTTTCTAGCAGTAGCAACCTCAATCCATCGACTACCAGACACAATGAAAAACGAAACCACGCCAAAGGCAGGCACGAAGGAATAATAAAGTTGTACGAGAAGGCATAGTACCGACTTCGGAGAGAAGGCAGGGTGGGCAACTGATATATTTCTTCGAAACAGGGGCATGCGATGAAGCTATAAAACGTTAAAAGGGTGCGGGAATGCCCAAGAAGTGTTCGCCAAGCAGTCATGCCATCTATCGCTTCCGTGGGCGTGACCGAAAAAAAATGCCGCTGTCAAGATAGCCGCGATGGCACGCAATGAATGGCAGGCATCGAATATATTCTGTAAGGCATAGAAGTACGTTACAATAGCATGACTGCTTTTTTGTAAAAAGATCGCTGTCTTGGTATAGTATTTTATTTTGTGTTGTTAATTTATTTTCGTTAAAATGTCGAAAAAAACCATCGCATGATGATTCTACTGCCACTTCATAAAAAATTGTAAAAATTCGAGTCGTTGCATAAAAAAGCTTGTAATTTGTATATTTTCTCGCAGGCTTATGTCACTTTTAAACACTTTATTTAATTGTACAAGTTTAAAGTAGATGTCATTGGAAAGTATGTTATAGTTATTCATGCGGAAGAAAACAAGAGGACAAGTGGAGCTAGCTAACACCAGACCATGTTTGGGTTCTATCCCTCTTTTCTGAAAAAAAAATTGATCTACAAGCACATACAACAATATACTAGCTTATATGACGTAGAAATATGAAGGTTTACCTGCATGTTCGACGTTATATATGTTTGCATTTTGTTGTATTATTTCTAGTAAAGCTTAGATTTAGATCTACTTTTATGGGCTGATGACCTTTTCATGATGATGACCTTTTTAAATAAAGCTACAGGATTGTGCTTCCCGCTGATATTTCACGTTTATGTTTCAAATGGTGTCAGTGACGACTGTTCTTGGCTTCTCAAAGGATTGCCTAAATACAAACACATGTCATAAGGTACATATTCTTCCATAATCTTGCTACAATGTTTTTTGTTGGTCACCTTTCTATTGCATTATTAAACTTCAGAATTGTGTGCAACGAAGGCGACGGCGTCAGGAGCTTCGGGTCATCGTTCTTGTTCTTGTTCGCCTAGTCTATCGGCTGAGCCACATCATGTGTCTCATGTCGGTTTGCTGTACCATACTCCGGTACAGGTTTCTGCATTTCAGCGTGAGCTCACTTTTATAAGGCTCAGAGCTGTGATTATTCTTGCAGCTTTATTCGACGTTATTGTCCTTTTCATTGTGGAACACGCACATTGATGCGTAGTCGTTGTCTTGCAAGAAAGTCTGCACAGGTTGAGAAAAAGCATCGTTTTCGATAATAGTTGACGTAATATCCCAACGAACTACCAAGCTGCCTCTAAGAATATTGATTTTACATCCTATGAATCTTAGTATACATAAAATTTGTTTCCTTTCTGAGGTTCATAAGGAAGATCGTACCGGCACGTAGCCTCTATAATATATTCCCGACAAACTTACACGGCGCTCAAGAAACTGGTTTGTATAAAGTGGCACCTACAAGCGCATAAATAAAGAAAAAAATACGTGAAAAATTATTGGCAATTGCAACCAGTGCATTCACAGAGGAAAATGAAGTAGTCAATCAACCCAGCGTGTTGCAACAACTATAGTGATCATACAATCCATCTTCTCCTAATGCGAAATGAAACGACGAAACGCGAATTACACACAAATGTTCATCTATAATTGGTGGAATGGCATGCAATGTGTAATAATTACATTACCAAATCTTGCAAATGCAGACGATGCGAAGTACTTGGCTTCAACGCAATATTGATTGTACGAACAAGAAGAGGCAGAAACTACCATTATAAAATACAGCCGATATTCCTTGGCGTTTCTCGCCATAGAAGAATATAGATAAAAAGAGGCTCAGTACGGAAATGAAATCAGATGAAGGCTGTACCACTCGTAAAACAGAGGAAGTGTTTTGAGAGCGAATAATCAAAATACAAATCACGAACAAGTCCCAAGTGTTCGAGTAATCGAATTCTTGCGCAGCTCGCTCTGAACGCTCCAGTTTTGGTGACGCACGAAGTAAAACAAAGGGGACATAGAGCGTAATGACAAAGATTTGCATAGGGAATGAGACATCTTCATCGGTGGGGAGACGGAACAAATTTGCAAAATATACAAAACTCGGGGAGAACAAAATCATGGTCGATATTCAGACAGCGGTGAATTCGCTGATGGTTTCGCTCAAGCATATTATCAACGCACGTATCGTATAATAATTCAAACTAGCATTGAATAGGGAGAGAAAATTGAACTGAAAATGGGGCGAAATGCACATCTGGTCGTTTTGCAAGTCATCTGTGAGGAATATATTGAGTCCTATAAATTATCTACTCGATAGTATATTCTTTTTCAGGTAGGGTCTCTTCTCGATACCAAGAAATATGCGAGTAAGCCTCCGCGAATTATAATTTCTGCGAAGATATCAGGGGATACTCATAATGCTTGATGCTCCGGCAACACTGGGCACGTCCGCCATTTTTTGTTGGGCACCATCGCGGAATCCTCTGCTTGCGTCTCCATAAGGAGAGGCCACGGAGAGCCTGCGCAGCAGTCGTTGGCGTGCTTTCGAAGCAAGAAAATGCGGCCGTTTCTTTCGTCATCCAGCGCCGAACGGTCAGAGGTTTTCACTGTGTTAAGGCAAATTGACAACGCAATGTCAGGGCTCTGCGCGCATGAAAACTCATCCGGAGGGCAGCTGCACGAGGCGCACCGCATCGCAAAACCGAGCTGTTGTTCTGTAGTGGCGTGCGCTTCCGAATCTGAGTTAGGCGTTCAAGAAAAGTGTACGCGTCTACAGAAAAAGAAATATTTCGTGTGAATATGACTCATTATACCAAGTATTCAAGAGCAACATGAAATGATTTTTTACGGATACACGGCAGCTATCGGCAAGTAATTTCAGACGTTCAAAAACAGAAAAAAGCTTCCGCCTGGCTTGTCAGCTAAGTCCTTCTTAACTGATTGTTTTTCTTTTCTTTTTCCTTATGATTGTGAGCCTCTGATGTCGTATCCAATTTTTCGTGTTTGAATAGCTCCTTCTCACGGTCCCGATGTTATTCGTGCTCTTTTATTATTTGTGAGAAGTCATTTTTAAGGATTTTGTTCTGACGAGTAAATGGATACATTGACGCGCGTTAAGAGCGACAATTGAAGCTCGCCGCATTCATCCGGTTAAAACATAACAGCGAAACTTGAAAAGACCATTTTGTAGTTGAAAACAAGGGCGAAATAAAAGTGGAAGCATATTAACCCTTTACTGTAATATTTACTGTTAAGTCATGATCTTATTCATGGAGTTACACAGAAACAAAACAATGGCTGTACCACCATCGAAAATAAATTTCGTGGATTTCTACAGCTTTTATTGGGCTTAGAAAGGTGCGTTGCATATTTGCGACACGAAGCAAATGAAGAACAAGTGGACAGGGAAAAGTACTCCGTGAGATTCCAACTCAAATATTTAAATGGGTATGGCAACGATAGGGTGCACTAACATTGTAGTGTGGTTCGAAAGAAAGAACTTGTTCTTGCTTGTTGAACAAAGGTGGTTTCCAGACCTTATAGTAGGTACGTCATACAGAATCCCGTGGAACCAGGGCACTTACAGCGCATTTCCAGATCGTGTTAAACATTTAAAGGAGGAAACAGATCGTGACAATACGAGTGAAAATTGTAGCGCCAGATTTAAAGGCATCCGTAGAGTAAGCAGGTAGCCGGTGTAATACAAAGGAGGCAGAACCACTTTTATTGCACGTTCCGGGCTCGTTCAGGGTATAAAGAGGAAGAGGAGGGCGATGGCACTAGGAGCGGGGACGCTCGGAACGGAGGGCAGGGTGGAACTTGTAATAACCCAACACCAGCATGCATAGTCTTTTTGCGGGATAGCCCAAAATTTATTACGTAGAAGCGCAGGCGTTAGTTTACATCCTTCATGAAGCGCCACTGTTGCGCGCGAGTACAACGATCTTCTAAGAGAAAATCTTGCCATGCAAACTGGAAACATGCGGCACATATATTGAATCATTATAGAGTTACACTCGGGGTTCGTTCTCTCTTCTGGAAAAACCTCTGTTTCCACTCTCCGAACGAATTACTGGGCCATAGAAACGTTTATGGCCCATTTCCACTTCTGACTCCATGTTCTCTATGTACACGTTGCTGCATTTTAGCAACAAAGCAACGTTTCGTTTGCAGGGACAAACTATTCCGAGATAACAACGTTTATTCCGATCTGCACAATCGGGAGGATTTGTAGCAGGGCGTAATAAATTTTCCCGCACTTTATCGGAGTGAGAAATGTGTTTATACTTGGCAAAACTTACCTGTGTCACAGCTCGCGTGCACACTCGACGTGTGCCATGAATTTTTTGGGAATCGTTGGATGGTATGATCACAGATGGCAGCACAAGACGGCGCGTGTTTCTAATCGATGTTGCGGCACTGAAAGAACTCACACAGGGAGCACTTAATGGGCTTGCTATTTGTATTGATGATCATTTATTTGGAATGTTGCGTGAATGCAACGAGGCGCGGGTGAAATAAACAAAATAGTCGTCCTGATATACTATTTTTTAAATAAACATGTATTCCACCTCTGCCTTCCTTGAAAAAAATGCAATTCTCCTTCGCTAAGAGGCAGCTGGTGGGTCGTTAGCACTGATATAAACGCGAGATTTGCATGTAATTTGGCACGCTAGTTTAAAAAAATAAAAACGAAAGTGATTTCTGTACAAGCGCGCTCTGCGCTTTTGGCGCTTCATTTACGAAAAGGCCGGATAACCAGCCGGCAAATGTGCAGCGAGAATACCCTGCAGACTGCAGCGCCCCTAATTTCCGGATACCTTGCTCTGCCACCATGAACAAAGTAAACGCAGTCGTATCTTCGTGTTCAGATCTCTGCCCTGAAAACACATACGCACACACAGACACACGCACGCATGCACGCACCGTGTTAGCTCTCCCGCAAAACTCAAGCTGAACAAACACAATTTAGAAGTTGTACGAAGCTAGGGAAAACAAGAATTGGATGAGCACAAACTGCGAGTTGCGGCCCGGCGGAGGTTTCTTTCAACTCGGAGAGACAAACACGATGCCCTGGCGTACATCCGGGTTGCCGTGCCGAGTCTAGAATGCAGCGTATTTACTCGTGAAAGGGTTTGCGCTGCGTCAGCAACTAGGGGGAAGTGCCCTATAAAATTGAGTTAGATGCAAGACTGCAGGAAGAGACGAAAAAAGCCGACTTCTCGTTTTGTTCAAAGAAAAGTCGAGGCAAGCACGAAATATTTCTTTTTTCTTGTCCCTTTACCTGGAACGAAGCTGGTTCGCTTTACCGGGGCGTATACGGGCCCCGTCTTATTTTTCTATTTCTATTTTACATTTGCGATTTCTCCGAAGCTATGCTTTTACGTTGCTTCGAGATTTTTTCTCAAGGCATGAAAGACTCGTACTTGCAGGCGACAATGACAAATGTAGGACATCATCCGGGCACCGCGACCTTGCTTCTTCCGGTATCCTCAGTGAATTGACAACAAACACCCACGTTACTTCCTTCAGCAGTATATAACAGCCTTACTCACGAAAGAAGACAGTCCATTGTATACGAATTCCTGTTCTTCCTATGCCGTCATTGAAAGCTTCATCCTCGGGTTCTCTTGAGTCGCGTTAGCTACTTCCAAAGCAGATTTGTTTTTGTTGTTTCTTTTTTTTTCTTTTTTTTGCCACCTTCTTGCTCTCGTAGTCTATAAGGAAATATATGGTATTGACTCGCCATCAGTCACATTTTCCTTGGCTCTTCTCAACACAGAGATGAGGGGTGCCTTTACGTTTATTTCGGATATCTTGATTCCTGACTAAATTTTCTTTAAAGTTCGTTTGTTCAAGCTTACACCTAAGCGAGTGCTAACGCTGGTTACCCATTTCTCTCGTCGCTGTGCTGTATGGAAGCCCCAAATTGGGTTTACCTTCAATTCCTTCGACTGCTCGCAATTTCCGCTTTTGAACTATACAGAAAATAGCGCATCGCTTTCATTTAAGCACGCAGCGCAAAGACTTCTGAGCACCCAACCGACAAAAAAAAAATCTTAAAAAACCTCTTAAGTACAGGCAGTTCCGCTTTCACATAAGGGCGCCCTGAAATGCAGGACCTATATGACATATTGTAGAAACCCATCAGACGATATTTTATGCGCTTCTTTCAGCTCGTCTAACAAAAAGACAGTGCATAAAAAAGTAAAGGAAGCTAGAAGCAAGTTGGGAGTGTACTGTGATATAACATGGATAAATGCGTATAGGTGCGCCCATACGGCTTCCTCGGAATATTGCGCTGTGCGGTGTTTCACGTCTAATTTATGCATGCGTCAGAGTTATGTATAAATGTTCCACGTCAACGTACGGTTCCAAACTTATCCACTTCTTAAGGAATGCGCATACGTATGTCGATGGCGTTTGCCACGGTTTTAAATATTTGTTTTTAAATAATTGAAGTCGTGTCGCGAGTTACTCTTTCAGATCACTGTTTTTTTTGTCTAATACTTGTACCAACTTCATAACAGACGCTCCCTTTATTTTCGCTCTTCCAAACCTGCTCATGTAACCCTATTCGGGGAAAAAATGCGTATTTCTTTAATACCGTTGCTGACTACGTCACAAGCACTAATAATGTTAGCCTGAAACTTCCTAACATTTGGTAGACACGGCTTTTTCTCTACCCGTGACACATTAAGACCAAACAGATGCATGGCACGAGCTAATGTACGGCAAAAAAAGGTGACGATTACTTTAAGAGACCATTGTAGAGAGGAAAAACCGTGCGTGTGCAACCAAATCAAAAGGATGCCGAGCAATACGCAAAAAAAAAAAGATGTCAAGAGTAAATAGCTCAATTTTGACAAGATCGAAATAGCTGACACGAAGCGTGATACGAAGAGCTGCGGTATGCGATAATTTCAGTCGTGTTCAGCGTTTATGAACCATACCACAGAGATTTAAATTTTTGTGGTTTTGGGTACAATATTTTAGGTGTAATAAAAAAGATATATGACATTTCAATGTATACGTGCTGTCAATAAACTGTGGATGGGTTAGTAGATGAATAATGCATTTTTTTTTAAATATAATTCGCAGTAAGTTCTTTATTTTTCCATGATTGAACAAATGTAATATCATTGCTTTCGGGTCGCCATAATTTGAAATGCAGTTTTAGTACATCGAAATTTTCTGAAATAGTTAATAATGTAACCTAGTCACTTTTTAGAATTGCTATTGCATGTCTGAACTCACTCCGATGTGCGATATTATTTAATTATTAAGCATCAACTCAAACCTACGTTTCTCCATTGCTCGGTTACCTAAGCTTGATATAAATCGAGCTTTTCAGTCTCTTCCGCGCTTTTTTTTTTCACCAACATTACGCCCGATATTTTCCTGTCCAGGAAGACATGGGGCTTGTTCTGAATGTTTTTCATAACCCACTGTGAAGTATAAACACTTATCGTACCCGGGAGAATTCAATTGCCCCAGGAATCCTTTGGGATGAGACATAGGGTACCAACTTCGAAGGACGTCGATGCTCTGTGTTCAATTCTCGCACATGTAATAGATCAATGTACTTGCGTTTCCTGTCTTTGAAGGATTCAACTGAACTGATATTAGTAATCGGCCCATGACACTATGGCCACGAAGTTCACTTATCGAAAAGTTACTGCTTATGTGCCATAGCTTAGAGTTTTACCGTGGCACTATTTTAACAGTGAAGCTGTGAAAGCTCGAGGTAAAACGGATTACCACAAAAAATTATCATCTCGAAGAGGTATGTGCCAAAGAAAAAGGCAAATCCCATTACTCGCCGCTGCTCCACTAAAAATGAATAAGGCTACAGTTAGCCCAAGAAATGGCTGCAGAGCGACAGCGGCGCTTGGAATCAACCTGGAAACAACCTAGCGTCACCTAGCTAAAGCTCCCGTCCAAACCTGAAGCAACCTAAAAACAACCTTGTGTCACCTATCTTAAGTCCAACCAGATCATACTTTAGAATCGTCCAGTTTCGCTGTTTGAAGCCTCGCAGGGCTTTTTTTTAATAACATAAAATGTCATTTAAACAATCATCGTTGCGTGTACTAACTCTTTTTTTTTTTTCGTGCAGGACAGTTGACATCTGTGCTGGCGTTTAGACGTGGATACCGGCAACACTTTTAAGGCGCACGTATTCTGATTACAAGCTCGCGTCACTTGCTGTGCGTCACTGAATACACGTCACTGAATAGCTGTGCGTCAGTTAAATACATAAAAGCATAAAACATCTCCTATATATTCACTGATTTCATTATATCGGCTACCTTGAAACGGTTGTGTCTAAGAAAAACAGGCCCTTCGTTGATCTCTGTCCCCCCTTCATTTTGTTTATATATATATATATATATATATATATATATATATATATATATATATATATATATATATATATATATATATATATATATATATAAACATTGGAATTTCTTAATATATATGGGTCATTCCATATCAAGTGTACCAGGTCAATTTTCGACCATCTCCGATCATGCTGAAAAAAATTGCCCAGGTATATGTGAGTGTGATAAGTAGTTATTGAGGCGTTATTTTTCGCAAAAAAAAATTGTGTTGCCTAGAGGGCACTTCGAATTTTGGGCACCCAAGTGAAACTGTGTCACGCTAAATAATTTGTATAAAATTACTGTTCTGAGGAATTACTACGAAACATTTTTTTTCCATAATCTTAAGGCGCTGATCTTTCATGACAATGATAGTTTATTCATTTTAGTCTTAACTTTCTTTATTTTTGGTTTTGGCGAAAAATTGTAATATGCTGCATGTTTAGCGTATTTTATAAAAAGCACAGATTTTTTCGCGAGTAATATATTCACATTATGTGTTTCATGGGTTTCTATAATAAATGATGAAAATACTTCGGGAGCTATGAAGCAAAAAACATTGCCACAATATTGTGACAAAGTTGGAAAAAATGGCATTTTGACTCATATTAAAGCTTCATTTTCTCACTGTAGCGGTCCAAGTAAAAATATGGCTTATATATTGTTGCATAGTATGATCTGTTAGCAAGACATACAGAAAGTTTCAAAAGAGTAGATTTTGTTTTAAGGGAGAAAAAAATTTTCCAGCTGAACAACTGCAAGGTAGTAGAAAGTTTGCCTCGCCTTCACTGCATAGCAAGTCAGCGCAAGATTCTAGCGGGGGCTTCTCGGCGGCGAATAATGCAAGTAATACAACAGCTTGTCACTTCTATTGGTAATACTGCTGTACAGAACGCCAAAAAAATTGACGGCAGATCCACGAGGTGAATGATGATGAGATTGGGCGAAGCTCCTGGAAGTAATCATCGGTTAAACCGTGAAATTTCTTCCGTTAATTCGCCCGATAAAATTGACGTGAGACGATTGATTAAATGTTTTATCAAACTTTTATTGCTGGTTTCCGTTGTCCTTTCATTATGACCGCTTTGTGGTCGGTGAAATGTAAGCTAAGTGGTTCTTGCATACGAGCACACACCGACGGCAACGTGCATCGTCAACTACAAACATGTATCGCGATATGGTTTTGATTATAAAACCATTGCTTTAGAAAACACCTGGCGTCTTTCGTTAAGCAGCTGGCGTCTTTTCGTTTTGCTTTAGAAACATCTGGCGTCTTTTTCGTTTTGCTTTTAGAAAACATCTGGCGTCTTTCGTTGGTTTATTTCTTCAATCAACGGCGTTTTGAACAAAATTTTTATTGTTTAATCACGCACAGGAGAAATCTCACCAGGCACTACCTTGGAGGTAAACAATGGCTGCTACTGGGAATGAGAGACAGCAGAAGTCGGCTTTTAACACTTCTACTTCTACTAACGTTTCCTACTGGAACATGCCAATGGCTGCTAATGGGGAATGAGAGACAGAAGAATTCGGCTTTTAGTTAACGCGCACGCTGCGAATTTTTTATTGTTCAACAACGCACAGGAGAAATCTCCCACCGGCACCACCTTGGAGATCAAAGCGTAAGACTGGTTACGCACTACGACTACGACTACGACGAGGGACGAACGGGTGCCGCTTTAAGAAGCTTCGCCCCTAAAAGGGCAATAGTGCTAATTTTATGGAACGGTATCTTCCCCCTTGAACCACCATAGGGCAGGTTATACTCAACCGCTTCATAGTCCCAAGGGGCAGAATTATTATGCAGTCGATGGCCTGCAATTCAGTATTGGGGCGTTTTCTTTGGCTTCTGATAATTAATGCACCTGGTCTTAATAATAATTAACGACATAATTAAGGCATAGTTTACTTAGGATATTTTTATGATGTAACAGGTATAGGCCGATGCGTGATCGCTTATCAGTGGTCTGCATGATGAAATGATGTATGCTAGGTGTACGCGTTAGAGATGATTCGACATCGTGCCCATAAATGGCACTTCAGTCACCATTTCCGGAGGAATTTGAATATTTTCATCACCCTATTTCTTAATTGTCCGAAGGTGCTGAAAATGTTCTAATCTGTCCGGTAATGGTGAGGGGCTTTAAACATAATCAGCACCCTAGGACCTTTAAGAAAAAGGTGGATGAAAATTTTAAATAGCAGCTGGAAAATGCGCATAAAGTATCATATATAAGCACGATATCGAATCATCTCCACCGCGTACACCCTAGGATACATCATTTCATCATGCAAACCAGTGATAAGCGATCACGCATCGGCCTATACCTGATACATCATAAAAACATCTGAAGTAAACTATACCTTAATTATGCCATTAATTATTATTAAAACCATGTGCATTAATTATCAGAAGCCAAACACAACGCCCCAATACTGTATTGCAGGCCATCGACTGCATTATAATTGTGTCCCTTGGGACTATGAAGCGGTTGACTATAACCTGCCCTATGATGGTCCAAGGGGGGGAACACACCGTTCCATAAAATTAGCACTATTGCCCTTTTTGGCGTTCTGTACAGCAGCATTATCAATACAAGTGACAAGCTGTTGTATGACTTGCATTATTCGCCGCCGAAAAGCCCCCGGTAGAATCTTGCGCTGACCTGCTATGCAGTGAAGGCGAGGCTAAGGCAAACTTTCTACTACCTTGTAGTTGTTCAGCTGGAAATTTTTTTTCTCCCATAAAACAAAATCTACTCTTTTGAAACTTTCTGTATGTCTTGCCAACAAATCATACTATGCAACAATATATAAGCCATATTTTTACTTGGACCGCTACATTGAGAAAATGAAGCCTCAATATGAGTCAAAAAGACATTTTTTTTTTCAACTTTGTCACAATATTGTGGCAATGTTTTTGCTTCATACGCCCCCCGAAGTATTTTCATCATTTATTATAGGAACCCATGAAACACATAATGTCAATATATTACTCGCAAAAAATCTGTGCTTTTCATAAAATACGCTAAACATGCAGCATATTGCAATTTTTCGCCAGAACCAAAAATAAAGAAAGTTAAAACTAAAATGAATAAACCATCACTGTCATGAAAGATCAGTGCCTTAAGATTATGGAAAAAATTGTTTCGTAGTAATTCCTCAGAACAGTAATTTTATACAAATTATTTAGCGCGACACAGTTTCACTTGGGTGCCCAAAGTTCGAAGCGCCCTCTAGGCAACGCAAAATTTTTTTTGCGAAAAATAACGCCTCAATAACTACTTATCACACTCACATATACCTGGACAATTTTTTTCAGCAGGATCGGAGATGGACGAAAATTGTCCTGGTACACTTGATATGGAATGACCCATATATATATTAATTTAAAGAGAAAAAAGATTTGTCTTACAAAACCTGCACTCATCTTGGTTAAACGCAGACCATTTATTGCGTAACCTCGCAACGAAGCGCGTTAGAGACACTACATAAGCTTTAAAGAGCAAGTCGGAGATGCTTTCCAAGGAACCATGGACATGCCGCCTCGGGTAACTTGCGTCGCAAAGACTGGCTTGCATATCTGACAAGAAAGGAAGCGCACGCTATGCATGGCGCACAAGAAAAAAAGAAACAGAGCTGACTGCTTAGCGTGCGGTCTGGCTACGCATCCATTATGCACCCTTTTCTATTCTTCCTTAAGAAGGCGGGATGTCAGACGGAAACAGTGCCGCGGGCAGAGTGTGGTGTTCACAGAGCAATGTGCGGCCCCCCTCTGTTCTTCATTTAAGACTGCCAGCGCGAACCTTGGGTTATTGCATTTGCTTGGAGCGAATAAACACTTTATGTGCTCGCAGGGAGCCATCTGCGTTTAAAGTTGCATGTTGAGTGGTGACTCCTCATTAAGCAAGCCTTCACCACAGTTTTAGCGAAACAGGCGTTTTTCATCTCTTTTTCTTTTCCCTGCATTTCATCTCGCTTCTCAAGCAGAGAGAAATTCAACAGCATGCCTGCTGTAAGAGAGAGTCAACATGTGTTGCAGCCCGTGATTGAATGTTAATAAGCAAGAGTTTCTGAGTGGAGGCGGAGGTTATACGAACG
Source organism: Rhipicephalus appendiculatus (assembly GCA_030522465.1). NCBI lineage: Eukaryota > Metazoa > Arthropoda > Arachnida > Ixodida > Ixodidae > Rhipicephalus > Rhipicephalus appendiculatus. Next base: position 6,927 of record JALIZH010010750.1, on the reverse strand, counting down.
AATGCAAATGGGAAACTTTCCTAAATTTTAATTACAGGATGAGGAGTGAGGAGGCAGTGTCTAGCTTATGATGTACTACAACGGAGTTCGAGTGTAACTTCAAGTCTTAATTCTGGAAAGTTATTCACTCTTTTTCAAGGGAGAAGCTGCAGTGTAATGTGCATTACTTGGCGCTCTTGAAGAAACGGCTTTTTTCTTCCTGAAACAGTTCACTTCGGCCGTAATAAGCTTGAGTGGTGCCCGTTGTGCGTGCTTAAATTTCAAGAAACACGTGGAAGTGCGTACCACGCATAAGTCTGCGTTTTTTTTTGCTCTTTCTTTTAACGCGAAAGCGTTAAGAGCTTGTTTCGCAGAAATTCCGGCGTCGGTGTCGGTGTCGGCGTCGACGTCGTTAGTTGTGAGCGAAAAATCATCATCTTCTCTATGACCGAAAAAATCGAGAAAGATGCAAATAAAATAAGTAATAAAAATTTCCGGGTCCGAATGAGTAGCGAACCCAGGTCGTCTGCGTGGCAAGCAGATGTTCTACCGCTCAGTCATGCTTCTGCTTGGGATTACACATAAAATAACTTCCTCTGCTTGGAGATGCAGTAAAAATAACTTTCATGCTTTACAAACACACGCGTCCTGTAGGCGTCACAATACATGTAATATCGCAGTAATAATGCGTGGTACAAGCGTACATTGCCATCGGGCGTCAGAAGATGTGAATATCATAACGACATTGTGGTTCAAAGCCGTCCACTCATTACAGAAGGCACACACGTTACTGCGCGTATTCCCTTAAAACCACGTAGTATACTATTTGATTCGAAAACATTTCCCGCATTTTCCGCGCGTAATTTGCTCGGGGTTTAATGCATGCTACCCATTACATAGTGTGTACTACTAAGTGATTGAAGTACGCACTAGGGACAGGATATCGCTATCGCTTTCAACTCTTAAAGGCGAAGCTTAAGGGTTCCCCAATTTTTTTTAGGGGCGAAGCTCCTAAGGGTGTGGGTCTGTCCCTCCTCTGTAGTAGTAGTAGTAGTAGTAGTAGTAGTAGTAGGTAGATATCCACGTATAGTGGAATGTACCCACTCCACGTGATAAAGATGACAATGACGTAGTATAGTGGACTGTACCCACTACACGTGATAATGATGACGATGAAGCTGATGACCATGAAGTATAAGCGCATTCCAGACCACACATTCTCTTTCTGCCATGGATGAAAACGATCGAGCTTCACCCACTCATCATCATTCACTTCGTGGATATGGCGTGATTTTTTGTGACAACAGCGAAATGCAGCTCTCATAGCCCGTGAGTACACTGGGTGCGAAGAAATCATTAAAAAAAACGTTTCTATACATGTACAAAAATCTTACAGCGAATACTGAAATGAGAGAGAGAGAGAAATATTTTAATGAGCATCTGGAGATGTTTGTCTGGCTTTTCGCCTGACATACTACTCCACGTTCTGGGTGATATATGTAACACATAAGTGATTCAGAACTATCAGTAAATGGACTATCGATAGTAGCGATAATTTCTTTTCAGCTATCCATAGTGTAAAGAAACTATCGATAGTACTACTACCGATAAACAATCGATATTATCTACAGTGCAATCAAATAGTATACCTTAAGGAGTATTGCTACCAATAGTATAATAAGTAATGCTGTGAATAATTACGCTGCTGTTGGGTGGCGATATTGCCAAATCATTGGCGATAGCCTATTATCAGCAGTACTCAGTTCACTTAATTTGTAACCAGTACTTTGGCTAAAGAAATTATTTATTGCCGAATTAATTTTTTAAAGAAATAATTAAAAATGACTGAATATGTCCATAAATAAACTCATATCCATAAAGGAATTCATATTCATAAGTAACCAGTTACACCTTGGTATTTAAAACTTAGCTTTTGTTATCTTTATTTTGAAATCGCAAAGTGCAATGGAAGTTTTAAGCCGCGCAGTTCCGTCACATGTAACGGCTTCGTTTCTGCTAAAGCTGAACATTTCAGTTTAATTTTCGTGTTTCAGCCAATCATTCTGCTGAAGAAAAGGAAGCATGTTAACTTTTTTGCCCTTCACCATGCTTCTCCTGCTCCTCCATATAGCACCACACACTCGGCAAATCAAGTTTATGCTTGAATGAGTTCGCGTGGTTCATTTTGTACTATCGATAGTGCTATGAAACTTACCATCGATAGCGCTATCGATAGTTTCTTCTACCATCGATAGTTCGTTAGTACCATCGATAGTTCTGCATCACTATAACACACGCAGCCACGCGTATACGTAGATTACACTATTTAGAAAGTGATATCCAGCCTCGTGGCCCACAAAAACGTCAGCAGCGCTTTCGTGGCGCTTAACGCACTGGAGCTGCTTTGCTATGGGCCCAGAATATGTCTAAACTCCAAGTTCGAGTCCCGTTGCAGATTTAAGGCCACCTTCAGAGACTGTCCCTCTGTTGTGTATAGCCTCGATTCACAGAGGACATGATTGAGATCTTCTGGGACGTTACATCGTACTGAAATGAATCTGTCAGTGAACCTGCCGACTAAAAAGCGCTAAAGCTTTGTGAATTTTTTTAGTGTGTAAATATTAAGACTGCCTTAGGAAGCCTTTCCAATGTTCCAGTGCCGTGCGAAATTTGCCCGTTATCTTGTAGTACTAGTCAAGTAACATGTTTATTGGCCTTAACTTGGGTAATTCAGCTAGTTCCTTCTTAGTGTGTAATCTAAGGCGGTGCGTATGTAATATTTCTGTAACCGGTACGCATAACTTGGCACAATTTTTCATAGTGAATAAAACCAAAAAGCGCAAATAGAGCCAGAACATAAGAAGACTGCGGAAGAACGGGCCCAACATGAGCGCTGTACGGATACGCTGTTAGATATAGGTTGCAATTCAAATTATATGGAACTATCGTGCTGCGTTGTACCAATATTACTGTAACATCAACTCGCACTAAAGGTCAAGATTTATTGAAACACTATCAGGCTTACCCTCGTTTCTTGAATTCCATGAAACAAAATATAATTTGCTATGCAGACTTGTTCAGGTTCTCTTTCCTAAAGACGACATATATCTCCTTTCTTTCTACATATTCTGCATTACATGCATATCACATCTCATACATTTCTCCGTATTTGTTATTGCATTTATTTCAACACTCTTGTGTAGTCCTTTTAGCGAGTGGTACGAGCGTTTTTAGATTTTGCTGGGCGCAGCGTCTCACAATGGGCAAATGCTGTTTTTGTAGTTTCCGTGGGTACTGCAAATGTTGATGAACTCTCCTGATATAGAGAAAGAAAAACACACATTCACACGCACTCACGGACTCTCTCTCTATCTCTCTCTCTCATACACACACACAAACACACACACGCACGCACACGCACACACACACACACAAAATAAATAAACTTGAGAAGCATCGGAATTCTGAGAAAAGGAGCAGATCAATGAGCACTTGTGGCTGGCCAAGTGTGTGCGGTCCAGAGTTAGCCAACCGCACTGCCATTCACCTACGTGTTGCCGTGGAAACTATTAATAACCCACGGAACGTTGTAACTGCAAGCGCTTGCGTGAATAATGAACATATAAAGAAAAGAAAAAAACGAGTCGTAACATCCATGCTGGAAGTAAGAAAGGTGCTGGAATGCCAAACACCCACTTTTTTTTTTTTGGACGTTCCACTTGGCCTTCGGCCATTATCAGGATTTGCGCAAAGCTTGTTTCGCAACTAATGAAAAAAGTGATGAGAGAATTATAATCTACGAAATTGGGACATGCTTAGAGGGAAGTCCTTTCGTTACAAATAAAGGCAAAGTGGTTGTGTAGGTGAGCATGGTCTTGAGAAATGTTTACTGTGTGCCATCGCTGTAATTAAGTGCCTTGAAAACTCCCTCGCGGCTTAAGTTAACCTGTCTAACTCTAATCCAGACAGCTGATTGTCCCCACCTATGTTTATAGCCTTGTAACAATATTGACTTTATGCGGCTCATTTTACAGCCATGCATATTCCCGAGCAGCCGAGCATCCATTCATTTTACGCTCGTTACGCACACTAATACTAAAGAAGGTATTAACATATTTGCGAAGGCACTGCACTCGCACCTCAGTGAGCTGGCTTGGCCAAAGTTATTACCGGCGCTATGGAAGTAGGGACGCGGAAAGCTCATTCCACATGTGCTAACGTGGCGACTGAATGCGACTGGATAATTGCGTTTGGCCGAGCTCCTACGTTACGGACGAAGGCAGCCATGAATAAGAAGGGTACCCGGCGACGCTCTCTAATAGAAAACCTGCGTTGCAGCTTCAACATTATAAGTCAACAAAACCATTTTGCGTTCCTGCTTGTTTTATGCACGGAGAAAAATTATTTGAGAGCATTTAATTAAGATGCTATGTGGCTGTCTAATGAGTTCAATTACTGTCGGCACGAAAACAATCTATAAGTATAGTAGCAGTTTTCCTGCACCTTGGTCCTGCGCTGCGGTAACAGGACATAACAACAACAACAACAATAATATAATAATAAGCTGGTGTTCTAGGCTCCAAAACCGCGATATGTTTGTGAAGCACGCTTTAGTGGAGAGCTTCGGAAATTGCGGCCTTCTGATGTTCTATCCAGCACTCCAGCATTCGCCTCTATCGAAATGCGTCTGCTCCGACGGGAATCGAGCCCACCACACTCGGGTTGGCAGCCGAACACCGTGGCGGGCTGCGGTAGCATGAACAAGCATGCATGACGGGCTGCGGTAGCATGAACAAGTACTGTAAGGAATCACTGTAATATGGGGGGATATCAACTTACTTTCGCCTTTTTTTTTTTGTAGGGTGTGGCTAGGGTTACGTCCAGACGTAACTGCTGCCACCGCTGTCTTTACGTCCAGACGTTACTAGCGCCTTTCCTTACCTGCCGTCACTATAGGCTACTGCTCACTGTAAGGCCAGTTTTACTAGCGCCTTTCCTTACCTGCCGTCACTATAGGCTACTGATCACTATAAGGCCAGTTTTACTAGCTCCTTTCCTTACCTGCCGTCACTATAGGCTACTGCTCACTATAAGGCCAGTTTTACTAGCACCTTTCCTTACCTGCCGTCACTATAGGCTACTGCTCACTATAGGGCCAGTCAAATATTTTGCCAGCGTTTGCTCAAGTAGCTATTTTGCTCAGTGGCTGGTGTCATTACAGCGAAAGAGTGGCAGCGACGGGGGTTGGGGCGCCCGCCGCTGTCACGAAGGCGATTTCCTTCAAGAAAAAAAATATATATATTAGCGGCGCCCGTGGAGCATTAATGCTATAATATTAGAACATTACTTGAAAAAAAAAAAACAAGTTAAAAAAAGAACATTGTCGAGATTCGAACCACCGACCTTCCGCTCTGAGCACGGCACGTTAGCCCGCTGCGCCACTGGAGCTGGTCGGTTCGGTTGGTTTAACAGGCGGGATTTGTATTATTGTCCCGCTGGCCGCTGGACGTAACTTTAACACTCGTTATTCTTACGTCCAGACGTAACTTGAATGTCTTCTATCGTTACGTCTAGACGTAACGCTAGACACTCCCTTTTTTGTATTTACGGGCATATATCTCATTGATGGTCTAACAATGATAAAGAAATTTCACCGATGATTACGACACCTCAGAAATTTGGGGTCGGGCCCTCTGAATCCCGCTGACTGATTTGAACCTCTGCTAGAGAACGTGTTCATAACAAAATTTTATTGCAGCCCAAGCCAATATATATATTAAAAAGAAGCTTCCTCGGTCATCATGAAGACATTTCACTCAAGATAATCTCACAAAAACTATTTAGAGGAAAGCACCAATTTACTGTACCGGTCAGGTTAGGGCACCGGTAATAATGAACAGGCTAGCCTCCCTGTGTTCTCATCTTCCTTGTTTCCTTAATTACTGTGCATTCCTAACCGCTACGTGACTTCTGCGTCAGTTGTCCCTAAAACTCCAATTCAGACACAAACAAACATCGTTTACGGATACGCGCGCACGTCGAAGCTCACTCCACCGCGGGGACCCAGTATGGAGGAACAAGTTATAAATAATATATTATTGCCGAGGTATTGTATGACTTCATCATACTATGAAACGCTCGTCAGATTAATTAGGGTGTCTGCCGTGTGATGGTTATGTGTAGCGGCCTGGATTTCACTTTATTTATGCGTTACACGAAGTTTGTGCCACGAAGCTTATGTGGCAGAGCTTAGCAATGAAAACAAAATGTTGTATAAACTGGAACATGCAGCGGATAACTAGTTTATCCCGATGAAATCCTAGAAGCATGCAAAATCTATGAGACATCATGAAACTCGAGCCGAGACTGCCGCACAGCGTCAAATTGGTTGAGGTCGCACTTGACTGCACAGTAGTTTTATGCGTTTGCTTCCAGTGCAACAGTAACTCGTGCGCCAAAATGCAGCTAACAGTGTTGCCTGCACCCTGCATTCAGGAATTCTATTAGTGAACACAGATAATTGGAACGCACTGGCGCTTAAACCGCTGGCAAGGGAGTTTGCGTATGAAAAAGTCTAAGTTGATGGCGTCTCCAGTTCCACGGAAACTTCATAAAATTAATGTTTGTCACAAATGAGTGCTTTCACAATACCACACAAAACGCTTGCGTACATGAGAGACGAACGTTTGCAAACAAAACAAAAAACAAGATTTAGGGAGAAGAACATGCTTTTTGCATAGTACACTTTGAGTTTTGGGTTAAATTCATGCCAGCAGATTAATAATTACGAGGTCACAACATGTTTGCTTTGTCTACTGCATGACTGCAGGTGGCTCGAAACACTATGTCATTTACTGAGATTACTGTTGCTGTTGCGAAAACATAGGCACTCTCTCCTTCATGACGATAAGTAAACGAAAGAACTGACGGAAAACACGGATATATATA
>JALIZH010010748.1:0-28479 GCA_030522465.1 Rhipicephalus appendiculatus | reverse complement strand
GAAAGAGAGAAAAAAAGAAGATAAAAAAAAACGCGCGAATACACACACACACACTCGAGCACAGGAGTGTCATAGCCGTTTAGCGAGTCCAGTTGACCGCAGAAACTTCAGCAACGCCTTGGTCGCCTTCCGGTTGTCTGTTTTAAAGTTTAGTAAAACCGTCCAGAATATTTTTATTGCGATTTTATGGCGATAGCAATGATACGGACACTCTGGACGAATTTTTACCGTCGCCGTCATGTCCGGTATGTATCATTTATGTACACACACACACACACACACACACACACATATATATATATATATATATATATATATATATATATATATATATATATATATATATATATATATATATATATATTGTTGCCTTCGTCGACCTCACGTGGTCGTGACGTCGACGAAGGCAACAATCAGCGCGTCAAGCAGAAACTCTATATTTGGCCGAACTTGTGGCCGTGAAACTGAAAGTCAGACTACAGCAATGCACACTGGCACTGCTAGCGGCGAACAGAGCGTCAGTCGTCGGAAAACTGACAAGCTGTGAAGTGCGTCGGCATTTATACGTGTTTCATCGAATATTCCAGCCTTATCACTGGTTGTCGCGCAAGCTCTGGAATAAGCTCGGGTGTTCGCGTCTTGCGCGCAATCTTAACCCATTAGGGACCGGTTTCTTTTTTTTTTATGAGTCTTGTGAAAGCAGATGTGGTTTTTTATCGTATCTACATCTGTATAGATCACACTGAAAATTACATCGTGAACGAGCTCATAGTTTACCAAATATGACCCATGACCAGATGGTCACGCTAGGCCCTTAGGCTACAGCAAAAATCACAAAGTGAGGAATTTTGCTTCAGGCCTTGACACAACGCGAAAAAATAAATTAATGATTTGTTGCGCACTTCTTGTAAAATAACGTGAAGCACGCAATGCATATGCCGACGTCGCATTTATTGCATTTTGTGGTCACCATCCTGTTGCAGTTGTCTCAAGCGCACCTGCGCCTTTGTGGACCACAAGGCACACTGTCAACAAGCGTCGACGTTCTTCGACGGCCAGTTCCTTTTTGGCTTGTTATTTCATCTTGTCATGTAGCTTTGAGGTATTTGCGTCCGGAATTCAAGTTGATTGCCGTTACATCATGTGCTGCGAGTAAGCCCCGCAATCACTGCCACCGCTGCCACCGCTGCCGCTACTTTGGTAGCGGCAGCGGTGGCAAGCGGTCACGGAATAACGACGTTCTACTAAAACTTGCAGGCCCTCCCTGTTAGCCGAGCTGCTAACTTCGACGTGGGACAAGCCCCAAGGAGCGGCCTTCTGACGATTTCGGCACGTCTCGTACTCCGCCAAAGGCTCCCGAGTTTACGGCACGCTTCATCTGTTCCTGTGGCCTTGCTACCTGTTGCTGTCCGCCACCGCCATCTGTGGTTGCTGAAAGCAATCTTCTGGACGCTATCATCTTGATCTTGTGGGCGTGAAAACGGCTCTGCCTTGCTCACTTTGGTAGCGGCAGCGGTGGCAAGCGGTCACGGAATAACGACGTTCTACTAAAACTTGCAGGCCCTCCCTGTTAGCCGAGCTGCTAACTTCGACGTGGGACAAGCCCCAAGGAGCGGCCTTCTGACGATTTCGGCACGTCTCGTACTCCGCCAAAGGCTCCCGAGTTTACGGCACGCTTCATCTGTTCCTGTGGCCTTGCTACCTGTTGCTGTCCGCCACCGCCATCTGTGGTTGCTGAAAGCAATCTTCTGGACGCTATCATCTTGATCTTGTGGGCGTGAAAACGGCTCTGCCTTGCTCACTTTGGTAGCGGCAGCGGTGGCAAGCGGTCACGGAATAACGACGTTCTACTAAAACTTGCAGGTTGGTTGCCTACCTTTTACGTTTTTGTAGCGTAGGCTTGCACACTGCCACTGCTGCTGCTACCATAAGTGCTATTGATAGTGGCTGTGCTTTTGTTGCATTGTTGGTTCGCGGTTGGGCAACCAGTCACTGTTGTACGGCATCTTGGTTCGCTGCTCTGTCACTTAAGATGTCAAAAGAGATCAGATCACTTTTTGATGACCTAAAACGGGAATTGCGGGCTGAATTCAAAGACTTCAAGGATACCATTGAGCGAGATTTTCGCAAAGAATTGAGAGATATCAAGACTTCCCTGGCTCATGCGAACAAAGAATACGAGGATATCAAAGTGGAAAACAAAGAACTCAAAGAATCAAACGCCAAACTTCATGTACTATGTTCTGGCCTTTTACAGCAGGTAAAAGACCACGAATGTCGAATACTTCAGGCTGAGCAGTACTCTCGGAGAGCCAATGTAGAAATTAAAGGTATACCGTACAGTGCCTCTTTAAACTTGACTGAAGTGGTCACCAAAATTGGTGAGCAAATAGGAGTTCCAATCCTTGCAAGTGATATTGCACGTGTTCACTGGGTTCCAACAGCCAAAGACGCAACTAAAAAGAATGTGGTGGTACAGTTCCTACAGAGGCAAAAGCGAGATGGCTTTCTGAAGAGTGCACGCTCGGCAACGTTGAAATGTTCTGATGTCGGCATTGATTCTCGAGCAGCCTTGTTCGTGAACGAGCATCTATGTCCCGAACTGAAGCGATTACTTGGTCGAGCTACAGCGCGTAAGCATGAGACAAACTGGAAGTATGTATGGGTGCGTGATGGCAAAATATTTGCAAGACAAGCAGATGGATCGCCCAGGATCAGGGTTCAAAATGGAGAAGATGTCGATAAGATGGTTAACTTGTCATGAGTTCTATGGAATGAACTTAATGTTGTGGGTGAGTCGTATTCCCGCTGCATTGTCGGGATGAAACGGGAAAAAGCATTGGATTCCGACTTAACACCTCAAGCAAGGATTATTTACATAATTCGAAAGCTGAAATTGCTCTTGCTGCTGTCCATTTACTGTCTACTGAACTTGTTTCGCGATCCCTGCTATAAAAGACTTGGCTCAATTTTGAACAATCACCATATGAGACCCTGTTTTTCCTTTGTCCTCTCCGGTTATAAAACAGAAAAGTGTACGATATTACATTTCAATAGAATGTCCATGGCCCTTTCCGCTTTCTCTCTTAAAATATGCTTGAAGAGAAAATCAGCCAATTATTTATATAATAAACACAGCGGCGATAGAGCTGGAAGTTTTACTCTAGCGCAATATGACATTGAGTATTACCAAGTGTGCAATTTGCTGTTATTCATCAGTTCTGGTAATGACTGCAGATAAGACAATTTCTTCAACTGGTTCACTTGCGGCATCTGAAAATTTTAGTCATACCGACCAGTCTTTATTACCCCATGACATGCATAGCATCATTCCTCAGAGGTGGCTCAAACAGAACGTAATCAAGTGTTTCCATATAAATATTCGTTCAATAAGCAACAAAAGAAATGATTTTCAGATGCTACTTGATGACTTTGGATTCACACTTGATGTCATAATGATTTCAGAAACTTGGCTCGATGATAATGACAGCTTTAATGTAGCCCCTTACAAAACATTTGCTGTAAACCGCGATGGCCGTCGAGGAGGGGGCGTGTGTATTCTGATTAATGAAAAAATTGAGTCTGACGCCATCAAAGAATTTTGCTTCTGCTCTGCCGATGTAGAAGTTGTTTCAATAATAATGCGAAATAATACAGTTCTATCAGCGTTTTACAGACCACCTGGAGGTGACATATGTGCATTTCTTGACTTCTTTGAAGCTTACCTCAGATTTATTGATATCAATAAGTATGACGCCATAATCAGTGGAGACTTTAATATTGATATGCTCACCTCGTCTTCTAACAGCATTAATTTTGATGTTCTTTTGCGCTCCTACGGATTCACCATTACAACTAAAGCACCTACCCGAATCACAGCAACCTCTGAAACACTTTTAGACCTGTTTATCACCAACATTGACATGTCAAATATACATTCGGGTGTTACTTGCTGTAATCTGAGTGACCACTTGGGCATATACCTTTTCTGCAAAAAAAGCAATTCCTAAACAAGCAACTCGGGCTAAGGAATTTTACCAGCTCGTAACACCTGACGCACTAGATAGATTCCGCCTCGACTTATCGAACACAGATTGGAGCGATATACATAGGGAACGTGAAACGAACACTGCATATCGGCTATTCTTAGAGAAATTTTCTTCAATATACAAAAAGTACTTTCCTTTCAAAGAGAGAAAAACCCATAAAAAACTAAGAAAACCCTGGATAACCCGTGAATTACATGCTCGCATCAGAGAAAAAAATAAATTATACAAGTTGTTTACTACTAGTAGGAGCATTACCGCGCTGCATGACTTCAAAAAATACAGAAATAATTTGAATAATGACATTCGAAAGGCAAGACGAAGTTATTATGAGAAACACTTTGAATGCACAGTAAATCGTTTCGATACGCTTTGGAAAAAACTTAGATCACTGGATCCTTCAAATGATGGCCGAAGACCACTGGAGAAGGTTATTCAGAATGGCCGTGAATATGCAGGCAAATCTCTTGTTGATGCCTTCAATGACTACTTTACTGCACAATCAAACATACAAGTACATATACCTACACCATCCATTAAGAGGGTATCACCCACCATGTTTTTAGAACCAGTTGATAAAAACGAAATAGTAAACATATTTTCCGAGATTAACAACAGTACCTCCTGCGATGATAATGATATTCAAATACGTCCTGTCAAGTATGCAATCGATGTTATATCTCATGTACTGGCATATTTATATAATTTGTGTTTACAATCTGCACAGTTTCCTTCAGGTATGCAAATTGCTAGGGTGACCGTCCTGCACAAAAAAGGCGATATAAATGATTTTTCGAATTATCGACCTATCAGTATTCTACCGGTTTTTTCTAAAGGCCTTGAAAAAAGTTATCCTCCGACGTATAGAAAAAATTTTGTGAAGCCAACGACATCATCACTGACTCCCAATATGGTTTTAGGAAAAATCGTTCCACTGAATTGGCCCTACTTCACCAAAAAGAACATATACTAGAATGTTTTGAACAAAAAAAAATTGTGTTAGGAATATTTGTGGATTACACCAAGGCATTTGATAAAATAAATCACGAAATTCTTTTTCAGAAGCTAGAATTATACGGGATAAGGGGTCATGCCTTGCTCCTCATTAAGTCATATTTGTCGTCGCGAACTCAATATGTTCAGATTGGTCAACTTAAGTCGTCTTTACGCCGCGTTGTCTGCGGTGTGCCCCAAGGCAGTATTCTTGGACCGTTACTTTTTAATATCTATATTAATGATATCGTAACCATTGATAAAGTTTCCCGTTTTATAATATATGCGGATGACACAAGTATATTTGTTTCAAATCAGAATCCTAATGACGTAATCACTCAAGCGAATCACTTACTGCGAAAGCTAGAAAAATGGTCTGATGAAAACATGCTTACCGTCAATGTATCAAAGTCTAAAGCCATCATTTTCCATCCTAGGAATAAACCTGTTACGGTCTCCGCAAATCTTTTATATCATTCAAGTGCTCTTGAAATAGTGTCGTCTTTTAAATCACTTGGGGTATACTTTTCAGAAAATATGCAGTGGGACGACCATGTCAACCACATCCTCCTAAAAACATCCCGCGTCGCTGGTCTCCTTATGCGGTACAGAACCCTACTACCCCAAAAAGTAAAATTAATGCTGTATAATTCTCTGTTTTGTTCCTACCTAAATTACTGTGCACTTATATGGGCCACGACCACTAAATCAAATCTACAAAAAATATCAGTTGTGCAAAAACGGCTACTAAGGGTAGTTTATGGATTGCCTTATGGACATACAACAAGAGATCTTTTTGTGCAATATGACATCCTTAATATCTTTAACTTATACCACTACAGACTATTACGAAGGTATAAAGTAGATTTAAAAAAACACCAGGGCAGCTTACGCGGTCTCGCTTCTTTAAGACTGTTTGAGTCTCATTACCCACACCGCCACAAACCACACTGGATTATACCGGCTACCCGCACGAACTATGGACGGCATATGCTCCACTACCAGTTACCATTCATATTAAATCAGCTCATCGACGCGCACATTAGTTTTCCGGAAATCGATAACCTGGGAATACGAAAATTTCTAGCACAGACACATCAGTAATGAATCTTCCTCACTCACAACCACCTACAGCAGTTGAGCCTATTCTATTTATTTTCTTTCTCTTAATGATTCTACATGTGCGCGATTATGTATGGATATTGGTATGTAGATACATGCTTGCGTATGCGTGTATATACATATAGTGTTATTTATGGATATGTATGATCTTTTTTTTTTTAGGAGCAAGTGGTAATGCTCTGTGTGTGTATTTTTTTTGCTCTTTTTTCGTTTCTCACGTTGGTTTAATACGTACCACTGTCGTTGTACAGATGTATAGAACTGTTTTGTTTTTGTTTTGTGCCCCGCTGCTGCTACCTTCACGGGAGTGGGAACTCTGTCAAGCGGATTGTCGCTTTTTTTCCCACCCCCTCCATCATTATTTCTGTACTGATGGTAAATAAACATTATTATTATTATTATTATAATCCGATTATGACTAGGCCGCAAAGTGAATGTCGCTCACCACCATGTCCTGCGATGAATTGAAATCCGGTAGGCATCTACGTTCCCATTCATCTGGTCAGTGCTTCCCGTCAGGCAGTTATATTGGGTAACGGCATTAGGGCGAGGCACTTGGATCTTCTGTTTGCTTGAAGATAACTCCGCCTGAGGGCTTTTATCTCCTACACCCAAGCAGATATTTGGTGATCCATCGCCTGGTTCTTCATGCACTGCTTCATCTTCATCACAGTCGCATCCACCCGTGCGACGGCCGTCAGCAAGCACCGTTTTAGCACCTACTCTAAGCTGCCTACTTCTTAGGTTGTCTACGACTTCGGTGCACGGAACGCGAGGTGGTCGACATTTCCGGAGCCCTCCACTACGGCGTCCCTCATAATCATGTCGTGATTTTGGGACGTTAAATCCCAACAGTTATTATATAATATACATACGTAGGTTGTCTACCAGAATCCGGATTTGCGAAATCTTCGTCTGAGTAGGTGGTAGCTTCCGATAGCTCATTGTAGATTGCCGACACATCTTTATCGTCCTCTTCGAGTATTCTGGCTGTATCATTTAAAGTAAACCTGGGCATACAATAAATTGGCACGTGAGTGTAGCGGAATCACCTTTCAAGGAGCGTAAAACGAAGGAACAAGCTTAACCGAAATAGGGAGCCTAAAGACCTAGCGTGACCATGTGGTAACACGTATAATAACAGGCTTGTTCGAGAGCAAGACTTTGGTTAATCTACTTGAAATTTTCACCGGAGATTGCATAGTGCACGTACTCTGCAGGGACATGGGCATCACGCTATTGAATTATGCCTCAGGCTTTTGTAATGGGTTGGAGCATTGAACGACCCACTCGTTACGCAATTCGCATTGTGTGACGCTCGGCTCTTAATTTACTGCTCTAAAATGCTTTACAACACACGTTAACGCGATTCCTTGCCCGATATGAAGCCTGCGTAGGGTCACTTTGCACCGCAGTTTCAAGCAGTGGCGTAGCTCAGTGGTAGAGTGCTGGGCTGCCACGCAGAAGACCCGGGTTCGATTCCCATTCGGTCATAGGTGTTTTTTATTTATTTAGTTTTTTTTTTATTTCGTGCGATATTGGTTACGGACACCGGCGGCGGCGGACAACTACGGCGCAGAAACGACCCTTGTTGTGATCTCATAACAGCTTTCGCTGTAAAAAAGTTCTGCCACATGGTGTCTGTAAGAAGCACCCTGACCTATCACAAGGCGTATTGCCGTGATTTCGGCGGAGTTTTTAAAACCTGTATAAATTGAAAGACTTCGTCAGCATTTGCGTGACCATATGGTCACGACCTAATGGGTTAACAAAACGCTATACAATAATCCCGAAGCTTCTTGAACAATGAGGCGCGGTTTGCGCTGAGCATTGCTGGCAGTCTTTGGGGGCGATAACCGAATACAAGAAAAGTGAAAATAAGAAACGCGCGTGGCAATATATATATATATATATATATATATATATATATATATATATATATATATATATATATATATATATATATATATATATATATATATATATATATATATATATATATATATGCATATCTGGGACGTGACAACTACGTCAACATCGACGGAAAAAAATACGCCGAGAGTGTCCATATAATTGCTATCGAAATAAAACAAATTTAGCGAGTCTTTACAGTTCATTCGTGATATTGACTCACGTTTACAATCACTAGAGCAACTTCTGAAAGAATGAATCGAAGGAAAGCTCGCCGCTAATTACAGCGCTTGAATTATGGTCGTTGTCCTTTCAGAATTCAGCGGCTTCGCAAAGGAGAAAGCTTGTTGACCTTGAAGATCGCAGTCGAAGGTCAATTTTTATTATTTATTTTATTTGCATCTTTCTCGATTTTTCGGTCACGGACCAAATGAATTTTCGCTCACAACCGCCGACACCGGAATTTCAGCGAAACGAGCTCTTTAACGCTCTCGCGTTAAAAGAGCGAGCTAACATCCTGGGAGCCCATTTCGAACACGTCTCTAGCTCTTCACACAACTCGAAAACCTTTCAAAACTATAAAACACTAACCCAGCGACAGAAGCTAGAGAGAAAGCGTGCGAAAAGGAGGAGGAGGAAGAGGAGAAAAGGAAGGACAGGGAGGTTAGCCAGTTCTCAGACTGGCGAAAAATAAGTCTTATAACCAACTATACTCCTTAGCAGAGCAACAGGCAGCACTAAACTGCTGCAGTATTTCCGGGGGTTTTGTTCACGGATTATACGATATACTGAGACAACTAGCTTCTGAGGCACAAAAAAAAGCTCTCATTAGCCTCTAGATCTATAGGTGGTCTTCCGGTGCGATTGCCTTTACTTAGAAAGAGGCCATTCTAATCTCGATCCTGAAACAGGGCGAAGACCCACCTTTTGTTTCGAGTTGCCAGCCGATAGTCCTAACAAGTTGTCTCCTCAAAGTATAGGAAATCATGATAAACGGACGACTGCTACGTTTTCTCGAAACAAGCAATTTTCTTGACTCATAGGAGTGCGACACATGAGAAGGTCGATCCACGACTGATCAATTAATACACAACGAAGCACAAATTAGCGAAGCGTTCGTCCATAAGCAGTTCTTTCTCCCTGTGCTCGTTGACACGGAAGAGGCGTACGATACAACTGGCGGCATGGAATACTAAGAGACCTCTCAGACTTGCTATAATTACTATAATTATATTACTAGAATTTACTTGTCCAATGGCACATTCTGTGTCCGAGTGGAAATATTTTATCACGACCATTTGTCCAGGAAACTGGAGTATATAGTAAAGATGAATTCAGCGTATGTGCATCCCACGCTATATCTTTATTTTTTTGAATTTATCTCGACGATGTACATATGGGATTTAAACGGTGCAATCTTAGTGTGTCAGTGGCAGGATCAGCTTTGTTTGAATTAAATGACCAAATAAGCAGGCGACAATGGGTTCAAGCTGAATCCACAAAATAAAGCGGTCCTCTTGTCAAAACACTGGCTCCAACGGTATTCACCGTTTAACAATTTGTCGTGTTCTCGTAAGCAAGTTTGCCAGCATTTGGACTACAGGACTTGCCTTCGTCAGGGCAAAAGCCCTGATGTCGCGGGCTGGCTACAGCGGCATTCGCTGTTCATCGAATTTCTATCACTCTGAGCTTCTACCTTACCCAAAACTTCGTTGTTGTTGCAATTTATTCAGTACATGCAGTTTAAATATTGTTGAATGAAGAGATCCATGAAAAGGTTATTGTAACAGTTAGCGCTCCAAAGTTTACATGCATTAGGTGGCTTTTACAAAGGGGCTTTATTTAAATGGGGTTTTTTATAAATAGCACACCAAACATTGCTATCGCGTACCTGTAGTCCCATGCACTGGTTGCGTCGTCCTGTAATACGCGGTCGGCATTCTTCGAGCAAGAAGGCCCGGCTGCTGCCGGGTTGACTTAGCTGCTCTCGTGTTGAGCTGGAGTCTGAATTGCTTCCCTTTCTCTGCTACGTAAGTCATTTCGACGGGGGAATAATGCAATATCTAACGTATCTCTGTCATATGCACTTTAACCAAAGGCGGCCTAATTGGAATCACCCATTATCTTTTGGCTCATAATGAATACATCATAGCTTTTACATGAAATACCCAGGAGGAGGAATGCGCATGACTGAGAACTAGCAATTTGAGTGGTACGGCCTAGGCCTCCGAAGAATTTATTTTTTCTTAGATCCAGTGGCTTGCGTCGCCTACTTTAGGTTCGTGAACACCTATACCTTTCCAACAGCTCTCAATAAAATGTGCGTGCCCATCGTGACTCATCGAAATATAAACAGACAAGACCACGGAGTCAGAAGTACATGAGAAACGGAGATTATGGAAGGCACTATGTGAGAAATTTAACAATTCGGTGATCCATGTATACATCTTCAAGCAACCTAAAGCAGCGCGTGGTGAATCGAGGATATAAAACGCCAACTAAATCAAATAATCAGTAATTCCTTTCTCCGACAAGCACGACATAAATATGCATATACTGTAAAATCGAGATTTCTTATTGGCGCAGTAATGCCAATGTGTAAGTAAGATTGGTCAACATGCAGGAATTTACTAGAAAAGCATGGTGCAACTCTTGAGAAAACATGCACCCCAAAAGAGGAACTCTGCATACCGAGTAATTATCTTGAACACAGCGATGACATCGTTACTATCGATTCGTACGGAATCCATTAACTGTTTTCACGCTTAGGCGAAAATTCCTCGCACGCATGCCTCCGCAGGAACGAGGTAGAATAAAGAAAGCTGAGGTCTTTTTCAAGTTGGCACGAGCGAGGCTGCGGAGTTCGCGCCCGCGGGCTCAGTCTGCAGTACATCGGCTTCCTGAACGAGACTGCTCGTGATGCTTCGAGGTTCCGCCGTGCTGGCCGTTGTGACACTGGTCGTTGTGGCCGACGTAGTGGTGACTACAGTGTCGCCTTCAGGTCCGATGGCAGCATTAGTCCTGGCTGTGGCAGCAAACCTGGCGCGCTTGTGGCTGGAGACGATCATACTGATGATGATGATGAGCACCAGACAGATGATCGCCGCACTCGCTAGGATCGGAAGGATGGCTCTGCGGTAGAGGCGGACAGAGAAAAGAAGCGGCTGTTTTGAGCCTACTTCAGCTTAGAGGTCGCCTCACCATGTTTAGGCAACGCAAACGAACGAGCCCTAGCCTAGATCACTAGGTGTCTGCCAATTACGAAAAGCCCATGCGGAGAAAAAAAACTTAATTTACTCGTATATGTGACACCTAAGCTTGTCGCCATTTGTGACTTAAGAAAAAAAAAATATGGCTGCTCCCTCTGTCATAGGAATCGGGATAACACGAAAGTAAAACGTGTCTTCACAGAGGTAGCTCAGCGTTTTTTGTACATTGTTTCGCCCAAGGGCGAAGGAATGAATGTTGTAGGAACAAATTGTAATATCACGCGAAGAACGGCAAGCAGCTCGAAACTTGGAGCGCGCTCCTCACGCAGAAAGGACGCACGAAGACGAGCGCGATTCAACAACTGTCACAGCTCGGCACTTAATGCACGCCGCTCAAACACAGAGAAGGACGCACGAAACGAACGCGCAAATGAACACAAAAGGAGAGCGAACAACTTCCGCAGTTGTTACTTCTTTGTGTGTGAGCAGCGCGTTTCTTTCGCGAACGCAGCCACTGCAGCGAGCGAAGCTCTCTGTAAATTCAAAGCAAACTTGCGGTGAAGGCACAGGGCGTACAAACCTCCCCCATCCAGAGATAAGCGCGCGCGAACGAGTGACCATGCCCAGAAGAGGCGCGCATCACAACGCACGGGGCCACGGCCTTTAAAGCGCGCCATTCGCGCCAGTCCCGCCATCTCGCTAGTGTTAACGAGAACACGAAGTACCACCGAGCTCCGAGTACCACCAAGGGTAAATCATGTATATAAATAGCTCACCGTTAGTACGCTGAGGAATGTACGGTCTGTAGCCCGGTCGTTTCGCGCCGCGCGCTGTGGAGCGAGAAGTCGTAGGTTCGACTCCCGGTGACGGAACATTTTGTTCAGATTTTTTTTCTTTGCCTTATGTTAGTGAATATTTTACAACGCCATATCTGTGACGGAAATACGTCAGTGGCGCCGTGGTGGACCCCGGCATAAAACACTTTCGTGTTAAAAAACAATATTTGCAGTGCTCAGGTCCCGGATCTTCGTCTAACGTCAAAAAAAAAAAAAAAAAGCAAACAGAAATCTCATGTCAATACCTCTTTAACTGGGGATTGTGTCATCAGGGCTAGCCTTTAACACACAAATCATCGGTGCTAATATGCTAATAGATATTATCGGACTACGAAGAAACGAGCTTGGCTTGTGCATTACTCAGTCGCGATCGGGCCCACGGAGTATGTAGCGGCTACGTGGCTCAAAGATCGAAATTTCTGAGAATAGGTAGCGCGTTTGTTATTTCGCCGGAGTTGCGTTGGAAATTCATCGCTAAGCAACATGTCACGTGGAGAAGACAGTACGGAGTGGTGCCAGTTGAGCTCTGCGCCGTCCCTTGGTTACAATGAAGGCTCGGAGTAAACTCCATTCGCGGGCGCCTGCGCAGGCCGATGACGATACTTTCTGAGCTGAGGCCCTGCCGTAACGAGACACCACAACATGGTGTCACTTGTACAACAAACCCATTTGAAGACTTGCTCCCGTAAAACGTTCCGTGGGCGACGCCTTGGAACGCCTACTGCATAATCGTTGTTTACAATGAAGCCAATGTGCCTTTAAAGAACGCCTAAACCCCATTGAACATGGCAGGTAAATAATAGCTTCTTGGTTTGTGACCAACGTTTTCAGCCAGCTGCAGTAATTTAAGGGTATCTGCCATTTCACACACCATTCTACTTGCTTCTTGAAATTCCTGTCACGTTTCGAGCCATCTTGAAGCAGTAAGAATTTTTTAGACTTGTTCTAGTGGGCACGACATTCGCATAAAAACAGGAAGATAACATTCTAAAGGCACTCTGCTGAACTAATGGGGGGCATTTAGTATCAGTAGCATACTTGGCACCTCAGGCCACACAAGCGTTCGTTCTCTATGTGTTCCGAGATAAAAGGCGTGAAGGCTACGACGAACAAGGAGAGAGAGACACGCACAAAACACGTACTCCTTGTCCACCGTGGTCTTGGCGCATTTTAGCGCGGATCACGCGGACCCAGCTTTCGGCCCTAACATCATCTATCTCTCTGTGTGTGTTCATTGGTGGTCGTGTCGCGAAGTAGAAGTTCTCGCTGATGGACGAGGCAGTGTCGCATCGCTGAGAAGTGTGAGAACACCACTGCGTCTGTATTCTTGTCCGCCAATACAAGGCAGAATACAGAAATGTCGCCCTATAATATTTCATACTCATACTCTTCCTTCGGCCGGTAGAAAGCAGCCAACTCAGAACTGGCACGGACCGGGACAATCCGACTGCCTAATTAAAACAAAGCATTGCGAGGGGCATTTATTGGTGCTGACTCAATGTTATTTCTGCCCAATGTAACGAAAAATCTCGTTTACATGACAAGCGCGCATATCGTTCTTGTGTGTTTGTTGGGGAGGGCAGCCATAACGTTAGACAGGGACGCTTCGTCCCTCGAAAGAAAAACTATCAGGACACCGCGGTCCTGATAGCGCCTTGTGTACGTGTCTGCCTCCTCGTGTGGTCTGTTGTTTTCGCTGGCGATGTTTTAGTGCGAATATGAACCAACTAGCCCAAAAGTACATTTTGACAAGGTACATTTTGGCGAGGGCATACATTTGATTGCAGATAACTCTACTCATACAGCGTTCATAAGCGCCAACACGATACAATATAAAGGTCATCTTACTTTTTCGGTCTCCTCTGCTCGATCATCAGAAGGCTGTCAATCTCGTGGAGTCCCGGAACATCACGTACGGGCAGCTGCTCGGCGCTCTGGTATTGTGCGCGAGAGGGACCGTTAGAATATGCAGCAAAAATTGCTACAATATATATACAGTACAAAGTGGCTAGGCCGCACAAATCATTGGTTGATTAACCACATACGGGGGAGGACGTAAAATAAGAAGCACAGGACCGACGCTGACTCGCAACTAAATTTTACCAGAAAAAAAAAGTATAGAGTAAAAGCTCGTTGATTCGACACTGTTTCATTCGGAAGATCGGACAATTCGGACGTGTTCTCCGGTGATGGCCAGCATATGCATTGCTTAATGGCAGCAAGCTCTCGTTCATTCGTTAAGATTTGGCCGCAAACCAGTTAATTAGTACGGTCCTCGGAGGGCGGCGATCGCAAAGTGCCGCAAATGGGCGACGCAAAGGAACGAAAACGGCGTTCGCTAAAACCCAGAACAGCCACGTGCTCTCGGGAA
Source organism: Rhipicephalus appendiculatus (assembly GCA_030522465.1). Lineage (NCBI taxonomy): Eukaryota > Metazoa > Arthropoda > Arachnida > Ixodida > Ixodidae > Rhipicephalus > Rhipicephalus appendiculatus. Next base: position 13,991 of record JALIZH010010748.1, on the reverse strand, counting down.
GACGTGGTCGCCATCCACAATTACGTTGGTAGTACGTAATAAGGTACGGTCCTTCTCATGCATCTTATCTGTTTCGTGCTTCCAAGTACCTTCATGGATAAGGTTCAGAGCACGTTCCTGACTAAGACACGGAGATCTTGAGCCGCGTTCACACAGTAGACGAAGGCGCGCGCATGACAATATTGCAGCTTTTGTACTGCTCTTATGCAAAATAATGGTTGATTTACGAATTTCAAAAAAAAATGTAACTGCATTTTTATAATAGAAATTTATGTACTGTTTTCAAGGTACTTTCGATAATTTGGCATTTGCTTGATTCGGACAGTGTTTCCGGTCCCGTATACTCCGAATAAACGAGCTTTTACTGTACTTACGTGGTGCACATCTTAACTAATCAAGTTGCAAGTCAGCGCCTGTCCTGTAATTCTTAATTCTTCGTCCTTGTCTCTGCATCAACCAATGATGAAGGCATGTCTACCAGCTCAAGTTTCCATTCTTAGGCCGCACGAATTTTCATCAGTCAGATCTCCCATTGCCAACGAGTCACCATTTTTTTCAGGCATGAAATGAAGCTTGCGTTCGAGAGGAAAAGTTATCTTTAGTGTAATACTAAAATAAGGAAAGACCTTCCATTAACTTCCACTGCCAAGATGTAAACACCTCTATGTAAGCAGTGTGTCCAACGAAGACGTTCTGGAATAACATATTTTAGTCCACGAAACAGTTTTACGTCGGGGTCGACCAAGAACTGACGCACGCCATTTCCGTACCGGAGCTGCAGTCGATAAAAGAGCGCGTGAGTACCTCAGAAAGGCATTTATACTCCGTTTCACAAGCTGTTGGCAGTACAGTGGAAGGTACGTGTGCCCTCAGCCAATCACGACAGAGCGCACTACATAATTGTGTTCCTACGCGAATGTCGCTTCCGTGAATCTGACAAGTGACCCCGCCTGGGTGGAAAAATGTGTACTATACTAATTAACTTTTTAATTTTGTAGCAGGTGGCGCTTGGCACCATCTTCATCTGATCTGTTTATTTTTTGACGGGCCGACTTCCGTTCCAAAGGAACTGGCTTTGTCTATTAATATTTAGTGTCACTTGTTCCTATGAATTTTCGTCACATCAGAGATTTTTTTAATTGATTACGCCACGGGTATAAAAAAATATTTACTTTAATCATTCAATCAATCAATTTAAGTGAATCATTGAGTCAATTAACGAGCGATTCATAGAATCAATCAATCCGATGCTTTATTTTCCGACATAAAAAAATGTTTTTTTTTTGTTTTTTATGTTTGTTACTCTCACTTCAACAGTACTGAATGATCCCGCCCTGTAAGCAACACGCAATGATTGCCATGAGGCCGTTAGGAGGGCTCACATCTCATCGTCCTCCACAACTTGTATTTGGCGTTGCAGCTCCGCAGAAACCGGCGGCGACTTTGCACAATGCGCCTCGCTTCTTTGATAAATGCGTTCCGAGAGCGTTCCTTGTACTTGAAGCCACGCTGCTTCAGCATCCTCTGCATCGTCGTTGTGGACACGGCCGTAGCGTCTCGTCCTCTTCGAAACGCTGCACCACCTTAGCGATGGCTGGAATTTCACCTCCCTCAAAAAAGACGTACACCACCAATCGGAAGACGCTCAGGTCAAAATCGTCCAGCTTCTTCACCCGATCACGGCCTTTCCAATAAAACGCTTGTTCGGTGGTAGGACTGCCCGCGTTCCCCGCCAGCGCTTTCCACCGACAGAGCGTTCGATCGCTCACCTGGATATGTTTTTCCGTCCTCTTGGTGAGTGAATCGAAGCTTGCACTTTCCCCGCACTCGACGCGAAGCGCTAGCGTTTAAAGTTATCTGCTTCGCCAGCTTGGGAAAATCGCGCACACTCGATGGATGGCTCACCGGCGACAGTTTGCGGGACGCGTTGCACACACACGACCAACTCGGGCGACGCCATGTTGCCGAAATGCGGCGCATCACCACCTCACAACAAGCCTCCGCTCAGCCGCGTCCATGCGGGCTTTTTTCTATTCATTTCACGAATTATTAAAACACTTTGGACGCTTTAAAACATCAATCCGTACCATACTGTCACGTTATGCGTTTGTAGTGTGCAAAATAGTGCTGGATTGCCAAAATAGTTGAGGGACTATTTACTGTGCTCACGCAGCCCTGATTGGACGAGAGAGCTCTACCTTTGGCTGCACTGCCAACAGCTTGTGAAACGGAGTAAAAGAAAAAATGCCCCCACCTCCCCGAAGCGAATCGTGAGGAAATGCGAATGCATTTCGCGCGCGCTTCACTCCATTTATATATGGTGGTTGTGGTTCGAAGAAGGAAAAGGCGCCTAATTTCTGCAGCCCGGTCGGGAGCACGGCGCAGCGCCTTTTTTTTTTGCTTTTTTTTCTTGTAAAATTTTTTTTTTCATATATAGCTCCGCCGAGCTCCCGCGATGCGAGCGCCCTCACGCGTCAGAGCGCGCTCCTCCTCTCCACTCACTCTCTTTTTTTTTTAATTTTTTTTTTCATATATAGCTTCGCCGAGCTCCCGCGATGCGAGCGCCCTCACGCGTCAGAGCGCGCTCCTCCTCTCCACTCAGAGCGGAGAGAAAACACCTGCCGCGGACAACGCCAACGCCGCACAACGCCGGATGCCTGAGATAGCCCGACTATGAAATGCATTCGCATTTAAAACGTCGCAGTTTCACCGCAAGGGGGAAGCAATGAATGCAATAACAACAAATTGTAATGTTATACGAAGTGAGGCTGGCAGCAAACTCTTTTAGATCCGATCTCACACAACCCTACAAAACGCTGGTTTAATAGAGTACGGCTGCTCTAGGGACGCTCTTCGCACATTCTCTTCGCGTTGAGAGCGCAGCACGCAGAAGGGCATACCAGTCGCCCGCTGACGGCTGCCGAGACAGCGAGATAACGCGCGTCCCAGCAACGACCTCGGTCGTAAAATCAAAGGTCGCTGGTCCTCGAAGGAACCCCCCCCCCCCCTTCGCTCTCACGTCTCTTCACACTCGTTAAGGGGGGGATAGCTAGCAAAGACTCGTGTGCAACTAGTATTGCCCGTCGTTCTGTTACTTTTGAAGCAAACTCCACAAAATTTCGCAACTGGATTGAATGGAGATTTTACTAGATTTTTTGTGAATTTGACAAGAAAATACAACGCCATTCTAAAAATAGTAAAAATGAATCATTTTACTATTTTCATTTTTTGAAGGAACATTTGTGAAAAACATTTTGCATGTGAAATGGTGAAATCTCTTCTGGTTATTACATGTGCCCAGGGTATCCTTTTGAACAAAAATAATAGTTGTAGGCATGACCATTCTTTGGTTAAAAATTTACGTGATTCATGAATACAATTTTGGGGCTTTTTCTCTGAAAGAAAAGCTTTCGTAAAAAACACAGTTCTGGTGGAAACACCATTTTTTTTTTTTTTTTGCTTCAGGAAAGGCGCATGTTATTGAGAAAGAAGTCACGAAAGTTTGCACTTGATAGCTGGAGTGGTTACAGAGAAAATGTTCCTTTTCTTATGAAAAGTAATGTTTAGAGAAAACGCCATTTAAAGTGCGAGTTGCCGCGGTGCCGTCACGTGATCAGGCGCGTTTGGGGCCATTTTTAAATGCTTTCCACTGGGCGTAAAAACGCGCCACGTCGGAGCGACGGAGATGGGCCGGCTCGTTTGATCTCCGCTTAAGCCGCGATCGTCGCCCCCGCTCGCACGCTACTACCCGCGGGTAGAACCTAAGATGCGCTGAAGGATCTTATCAATTTGGACTTTAGACGCGACATGACGGCGACTGCAATGGCAACGGCGACGGCAATAACCCGTCGAGACTGTCCATAATAAAAAACATTCACTGAGGTCTCGCCCAAGGAATCAAACCCTCGACTCCATTACTTTAGAGCATAGAGGCCGGACGTGCCGTTAACTACGACACCAATGAACGCGCATTCACTAGCGCGAGTGCTTCATACACGTCTTGTTGTTTTGACATTGCTAACGGGATGGGTGCTATGAGCATACACTTCATAACGGGGTGGTGACTTGTGCGCCATCCAGTTTGAAAAACACTTCATTATTGTTGTTATATTATATTTCGGTTTAATTCTGTGTCTACCTCCATTAAATATTTCATCTTAATGAGGAAAAAAGAGCTCCTACATTCGCAACCCAACCTTCTCCGCCTTGCGGCACAGCAACCATCGTTTTGTCACTACTTGTTCGTGTCCTTTTTTTCCGTTGTTTTCCTCCATATATCCTCCAAATATCTATTACTTATTTCTATCAAAGACCTGTTGAAGATCCCAGTGCTGTCCCTAAAACCCAACGGTTGGCTATTCCCCAAACATGCACCCGGGTGCATAGCCTCACATAGGCACGTGGGTGGGTGGAGCGTTATCACGCGCTAGAAGTTCAGGCTACAGACTGAGCCTCTCGCATTCGTGAATCTGAGCGTGTCGCCACACATTGGACTGCAAAAACACTACGGCGCCAGACCGAAATGCTCGCGGAGATGTTCCAGTGGGTATCAGCATGGATGCATTCGCGTCGAAGGCCCTCATGTCGGCCCAATACCAACGCAGCTACATCTACGGCGAGTCGTATCATTTTCGGGTTGTGAAAGAGGGATCAACGACCGTTTTTCCTATTGCTTTCATTTAAGTTCGCGTTTACAAAAAAATAAAACATCATTTGGCCCATTTTTGGGGTGTTTAGTTTGCAGGATGCGATAAATACGCATGTTTACAGTTGAGAGCAGAGTGTACACTGAAGTTTATTCGCAACCACGTGGAACACATGTTAAGGCGAAGCTTTCTGTCTCACTAATTCGTCTGTGGGTGCCGAAAACCCACTGCGGGGAAGCCATCTTATTCATTGAAACTATCTGCGCAACTTCGCACACAATATGGAAGCATCTGTGAATCTGCGCACACAATGGAACAATCACGCACGACCTACATATCGCAGAACACTACAGTTTACATTCACAGTTGTGCCGACAAGAACAGCGGAAACTGCAACGCTACGGTACTCAGACGAACTGTAGTATTTGAATTGCATTAAACGTGACATTCGCGATCGACTCGACAATCAGATGTCCTCGCTGTCAGGCATTCACTTTGACGATCAGTGCGGCAAGGCACTAGACGTGATACGCGAGCACCATGCCGGTCTCGGCGATCCATCAATGGTTCCACTGGCCAGCACGTGCAAGAACACCTTGGTGTGCGGCAAGCTGCCTGCCTTCAGCACCGCAAACAATAACGTGTTCCTTCCGATGCCCGATGGTCTACCCAAGCTGATCGCTGTGTAGGAGTGACTGTTTGCGCATCCACTGATGTTCGTGTGTGTTCATGAGTGTGCGCATGATGGATGATCTGCCCCTTAATGATGTACTGACCGCAACTGCGAGTAAGGTGCCGGATGCACATCAGCGGCAATCGAGGCGCAACCATTAGCTCCTCCACAGCCTTCAGCTTGGGTAGACCCTCGGGCATCGGGGGGTGTACGTTCGCGGCGCAGAAGGCCGACAGCTTGCCGTTGACCTCGTTGGGAGTTGTCCATGTTACATTGACAGAGCCTTTTAGCATGTACAACAGCTATCACAACGGAAAAGTGTGAAAGTTTAGAGTCGGCAGTGAAAGTGTCAGTGTGCGCATGTTATCAACGGCTACATTTACTGAACGTATGTGTAAATTTAAGGGCTCGTTTTCTTTGTTAGACATAATATTAATGAGAACTAACAGGCAATGATACCAGGGAAAGTAGAGGGCATGTTATTAGAAGTAAGTGTACTGTAAATGCGAAAAAAGAAAAGTGGACGATAATTAAGATAACTTGGCGCCGGCAGGGGACCAAGCCTTGCGACCTTCGAATAACGTGTCCGATGCTCTACCACTGAGCTATGGCGGCGGTCATCCCTCCATCCATATAATGAGGTATATATGTGCATTTAAACGTGGCAGTTTCAGTCAGCGCCCCAGGTAGCGGTGACGGCGAATGTGGAACACTATTTTTCTGCCTTTTGGCGTCACGTGGCACGTGATCTTATTGCGAGCTGGCAGCTGACTAATAATCTCTCGCATAATACCGAAGGCATAAAAACTGCCAGAACGAGACCCTCGCTATGATTGCAGGAAAGAAGGTTCCTTCAGGTAGTATGCGAGGGATTATTGATCAGCTGCCAGCTCGTAGTAAGATCACGTGCACTCTAAAAACTGAAACTCCAGCAGCAAGAGTAAAGAAGCTTTGTTACTCTCTCTGCAGAGAGAGTAAGAAATTATACTCTCTCTACAGAGAGTCACTTTACTCTCTGGCCAGAAGGAGTGAAAGGGGGCTTTCACTCCTTCTGGGAAAAGAGAGTAAAGTGCCTGTTTTACTCCGGCAAACCGCAAGAGAGTTCAATGCCTGTTTTACTCCTTTACCATACGACAGCTTGTTTCACAGCTTGTTTTACTCGTCCCATTCTCCCCATTGGAGAAGCTGCAAAGATAAGTCCGCGCAGTCTTGTATCTCGGACTGTCGCTCAGTCGAGAGAGAAAACATTTTATTTTAAAATAATGGCTGCGGCATAGCTCGGCTAGGCCCGGTTACGAAACACCAGGCCCCTAAACCACCGGCAGACGCTCGCGTGCTCCTTTGCTAGCAAATGCGCGCGCTCCTTGCGTTTTGACCTGGGACGCTGAGGAAGGCCATTCGGACAGACAAGCCGACGAACGCGTCCACTGTAACTTCGTGCGCATCTGCAACGCCACTAATAATTTCGCGCGGCTTGTCACGGGGTATCCGTTCTTCGCTTCAAGGCCACGCGCTGATGCACAAGCGTAACTCACTCAAAAATTATAAACTAAATAACCTGATTTTATGATAATAATATTTTATTCATTCAATCAATCCTGCGGGAGGGATCGTCCTGGGTCCTGGCGACACGGGCCCGTTGAACGCCTGGAGGCTCTCGAGAAGCCCGTCGCATGCTGAGGGCATCACCCCACATTTTAGTGCGGAAGGGACGCAAGATGACAGGGAGGGGAGGCAACAATTTTTCGGCGCACTCCACCGTGACGTGGAAAGCCGTTGGGGATCTGCCGCAGGCCGGGCTAGAATTCACGTAGCGGTCTGGGTTCTCGATGAACGGACGACGAAACATATGCCTCCTCAACGTGTCGTGTCGAAAACCGCTGACATGCCCAAAGAATCCGGGATCGTAAATGCACGCGATTATGTTCACTCGAACTGAAACACTCCCAGCGCTTCCAAACATCACACCTGCGTTTTCACGACCACTTGTGCTCGGCAAGCTTTGCTGACACTTGTATTTGCGAGCGCAAGGCGAACGCCAGTAGTGTTTCGGTGACTTCACATCCCGGCTTGGTAAACATGCAGTCCCATAATCTGCTACCTAGCTCTGCTCGTACTTTAAGCGAGTTATCACAAGCATTTGTGCCCGCGGCAGTTCTGCACCGTTCTGTGCAAGCACAGGGGTGTGCTTGTCAGGGGCCGAGCGCCAGTAGTCGAAACAACACGCACATCTCACTCATATGTGCACCCCTCCGTAACACGCAAGAAATAAAACGCTCATTTTTAATCAGTTAATCGTTGGGGTTTACCGTCCCAAATTGCAAAGTGCAAACGCGCCTCTGGCTCCTATATTTAATTGCATCTAGCACGAACTTTCGCTCACGGTAGAAGCCGCTTTTTCGCTCAAAACCAAACATGCCAACGCCGCCGAAACCAAGCTGTCGCGATAGGGAAAAAAAAAAGACGCGACTTGCATCAAGCGGCTGCGAAACGGCGAGAGAGAGACGCCAGAAGCACGATAACAGAACCGTACGACGCATGGGCGCGCGAGGAAAAGAAAAAAAGAAACGGCGAAACAGGGAGAGGAGAAACGTGCGCGCGCCCGAAGCAGCTGAAAGGCTGAAACCCTGAAACTTTGCGGTCGCCCGTCGTTGTCTTCGCCATTTTGACGCGTTGTTCAGTTGTTGAAGTTTGGTGATTGCTCAGCTGCGTCGGCGGCGTGTGTACGTGTGTGCGCGACTGTGATCTCGACGCTGGACGTGAACCGCATTTAGCGACGGCAGTGCAACATCCCGTGCTGTGTGCGCGTTGGTTTTGTGATTGTCTGCAGACTCAACTGCGTGACTGAGTGCCCGGCCAACACATGGTTCGGCACAGTCGGGAATATGAACGGTAAGTGGTGCTTCTGTTTTCTCTGCTTCGCGTCCTATCGTCGTTCAGATGTGTAATAGTGCATGCTGTGTCGCCTGTAAAGTGCAATATATAACATTAGGCGCACATACGTGTGATGCCTGATGCGCGTTTAAAAAGCTTTTGTGAAGGCACAGACGTCGCACGGCCAGTCTATCGAAGCTCGCATGCGCCTCGATAAAGTCAATTTGTGCGCTATGATTTATTTGCTTCCTATAAAGCGTGAGTGCGGCAGCGTGTTTGCAGAAAATATACACTTACGCGAAAGCCCGCGGTTATCATGCCGTAATAAGTGATTTAAGGCCAACTATGTTTTCATTTGATTCAGTTGTCATTCTTGGCCGCCTCAGTGGTACAATGGTTACGGTGTTCGGCTGCTGACCCGTAAGTCACGAGTTGGACCCCGGCCGCGGCGGTCGCATTTCGATGGAGGCGAAATGTTAGAAGCTCGTGTACTCTGCGATGTCAGTGCACGTTAAAGAACAGGCTTCTGAAGTCTTCATTAAGGCGGGCCTCATATTATAGTTTTGGCACGTGAAACCCTCAATATTAATGTTATTATTAGTATTCATACTGGATGTGTTTGTGCTTTTCTTCAGTCTCAGTGTCGACTTGTGTGCGTTATTAAGCTGTGGCATCACCCGGCGCTCATGTTTTGGCAGAATTTACGCTGGATACAGAGTGCACTGGGCGCCCTTGTTCTTCCGCCGTGCAACTATGGAAATTTTATCGAGGCACAGAATATTAGTGAGAATGCTTTTCCATAACATTTTTGCATTACACTTTTTTTTCCGTGTCTAAGACAAAAAAAAAGCATTTGCATCAATATCGCAATAAAGTTATTTTCCTTCCTTTGCATCATTATCATCATCATCATACCATGGTCTAATGACGTTATTAGGTTGAGTTTAATTGAGTAGTGGCAATAAATTCTGCTGCAGGGATATAATTATGGCGATATGTGACAGTCATCTGCTAAGTGACAGCGTGTATGGTGAAGCACATGCATTTTACGGTATTGTCACTTAATTAGTGACATATATCAGCACTGGAACCTTCCTGGATTTCATGTGAATATTCTCAGCCATTTGAAGATGTGTGAGCTGTGCCCGACTAATGCAGTCACATCAGCGCAAGTCAGCTCAATGCAATCGTGATGGTAGAGGGACAATCGTAAATAATTGTCTTGCATAAGACTATTATGAAGTTGTGAAGAAAAGCTAAGCAGCCGTTAAACATTATGGCAGTTAAAAAAACAAATAGTGTTCGGCAAGGACAAGACATCTTTAGTCATTTGTTATGGTTTACTTCTGTAACCCACGTGTAAGCTTCCTACATTCATGCTTCTTGATGAATGTAAATATTGAATTTACTGCGGCGTCAGAAAGCAGTAGCACGCAGGTCACCGGATAACTCCATCGCAAATTCACAAAGGACGTGCTGTTGTGCGCCTACTCCATGCTGTACCATGCTCTGTTTTCAGCTCTTTCATTAGAATGATACCTGGTAAACAACCTAATTTATAAGAAACTCAAATGCTGTGCTTTTTGACGAAATAGGTGTGGAGTGAGCTTGAACCTGCAAGTATTTGGTTTTTGGTCTCACCACAGAGGCAGTGCTAATTTGGTTGGCCATAGTGTGAAGTACTTAGGGCAAGAAAAACGCAGCACACAAGGAGATACAGTGGAAAACCGATTGTCCCTTGTGTATCTTCCTTGTGTGCTGCGTTTTTCTTGCGCTAAGTAATTTTTTGTCGGTATGCGCCAACTAGACCCTCATGAAGTCTTGTGTAGTGTGAAGGTTATCAATGTTTGTGCAGTTGGCAATGCTACACTACTGAACTTGACGTGTATATTTCGAAATGCTCCAAGACTTTATTTGAAAGAAGGAAAGGAAGACATAAATGGTAACACAGGCATGTTTGCCAGCTGTTAATCTGGCTGGCCATGCTTTGCAAACGAAGGGCGTACGAGGGTAAAAGATAACAGAGAAAAACTTTACAGGAAAGAAGAGTATGACACCTTTTAAAGCCTGTCTCTAAGGTCACTTTGTGTAGGAAGCACAGCAATGCTTTTAATGCTAATATTAAATGGGAGCAGCAATGACAAAAATCTTACAGCATAATACTGTGAAATATTTTTTCCCGTAGTAATAGAAAAGCCTTATCCACACTGTCAGTTTGTGTATTGTGTGCTGAATTAATTTTTCGTGTTCGAGTGTTTTAGGATAATAAATTTAAGAGCTAAAGAAGTGTTTCATGCATGGACGTCAAAGTGAATTTATGCCAGTTATCTGATATAGGTACTGGCGTGCTTTACAGCTGATCAGTGCGGCGTGAAATACTGAGTCACTTAAAAAGGATTGGTTCCATGCACCTCGTGATTTAAGAGATCACGGTTAGGAAAATTTTTGCATTCGTTTAGACTTGATAGTTATGTTTATTGCATGTCTAGTGTGTTGGCTAGGTGACATTTAAGTTAATATCAAGCAGTAAGCAGGATGGAAAATTTTCAGAGAATACGTATTTCGTCATTGGCAGCAGCAGGATAGTGCATAACTTATAGGCAGGCGCTGTATACACTGTTGGTTTAGTCAGATACACGTGCAGTCTAGGTGTTGCTTTGGCATTAGCATGGTTTTTAGATTAAGATGTACATTAAAGAATCAAGGGTGTGCACTGTGGCATGCCTCATAAGTATATATCTATATCTTTTCCCATCTAGCCCAAGTTTTAAAATAATTTATTTGGTTGAACTTGCAGTAAATTTTGAGGGGTGAATGAATTATTTTTCTTGTAGGAGTTGCCTCCATGAAACAACAAGCAACACTGCACACTAGCCATCGTACCTTTTTTTTTTTGCTATGTGTATCAAAACATGGCAGAAATACATGGACAAGCAATGAGCTCAGTCTTTCTGTATCATATTGCTACATCTTCAGATTTTATAATAAAAAGCATGCTGCACTCGTTGGGAGATCTCTCAAGGCAGCGTTTCAATTTTTGTATTTTTGTGATGTTTTTTTTCAAAAAGTCTGCAGTAAGAGATGTCATGTTAGTCTTTTGTAGGGCATTCATTTGTATGGATGCAGAAAGCCTAATACACTTCTTTATTTGATATCTTTTTTCAGGAAGACTAGACACTTCTGGCGAAGCAGCGAGAGTTCTGGCCCACCTGTTCGTCTACAGGACGGCCTGTTCTGCGAACACTCATGGGCCTTACAGTACACTATATTGACGATCTTGTACATCACTCAGCATTTAGGATTGCCAGCACTTGGACTCCTGCAGTGTGTTATGCACGATGCTGTGTCCGAACTTTCCAATAAGAGTACACATTTTGAAAATTTTATATGTCTTGAAAAAGGATGTAAACTCATTTAGCTGACTGAACTTAATTCCTGGCTGTTTTACAACCTGTATTTATAGCCTGTTCAATTTTTATGCAACCTCATGGCATATCCAGTCCTTGGCTCTAATGTGTCAAGCCACCACCAGTATTGATAGGCAATTTTTAATTTAAAACTTGTTATTGCCTAACGTAACTTTCCAGTCATGGTAGTCGGATTCATTTTACATGAGGTAGTTTCGCATGAGCCATAAATTCAGCTATTAAAGATGGCGAACTACTTTACCGGTAGCAAATGATGGCATGGCACTAGCTGGCATGAAAATATTATAACTGTAGGTCTACTACTTAAGCATAATATTCCGGCGAATCATGGTTGTGAAATAATGCCTAGTTCCCAAGCTTGATTTTAGAAATTTGCATCATCATATGAAAATATGTGAACAAAGGCAAGCGTGTTTACAAATTTTGGCAGGTGGATCTATGGTCGACACCACAGGTCTTTATACAACAAAGTTGACTGCACAGTCGCGTATCATGTTTCACGCCTGAGGGCAAACTAATGCAATATAAAGAAATTGTACACTACCATGCCTATTCCACAGTCGCATTTTTCTCAAAAGTGTTGTAAGCCTTCATTGACTTATCGAATTGCCTTCATTTGTAAGCAGACACCAAGTCCCTTGTGCATGCCGTCTGTTTGGATTTAAATACATACTGGCATTGCTAAGTATATGTGTCGTGCCTTGTGATGTTTTTTTTTTCTGTAATTTCGGTTGGGCTGTGTATCTTGTTTCCTGTGTTCAATAATGAGCATACGTTCTGTACTGTAGATGAAAATGTGTATTTTTACATTGACATTATGGATGTTATTGTTTTGATCCAATAAAGTACTACAATTCACATTTTTTTTGTATCAATTAATGTTTAAGAATTTCTAGTGCATTCAAACAAAAAAGCTTGTATTGCCACGCGCTATTCTTATTTTCACTTTTGTTGTATTCGGTTTTTCGACCACAAAGACCGTCAGCAAAGCTCAGCTCAAGCCGCGCCTTATTGTTCTAGAACCTTCGCTATTATTGTAGATCGTTTTGTTAAGATTGCGCGCAAGACGCGACCACTCGAGATTATTCCAGAGCGTGCGCGATGACCAGTGATAAGGCTGGAATGTTCGACGCGTGATGCATAAAAGCCGGCGCGCTCCAACGATGTGCAGTTCATCGACGGCCGACGCTCTGTTCGCCGCTATCAGTGCAGCGTGTATTGCTGTAATCTGACTTTCTGTTTACCGGCCACAAGTTCGGCCTAATAAACAGTTTCATTTTGGACCTACCGACTTCTGCCTTCGTCGACGTCACGACCACGTGACATCTGGTGGAGGAGTGCTTCCCGGTCCATGTACCGAACGCCCCCTTCAAGCCGTGAGCCCAGCCCACACCGCGGAGAGGACACCGAAGCCCCCGTGCAGCAACGAGTTAGCCGCCGGCTGCAAGGTTTGCAGCCAGAACACGGACTCCTGCCGGAAAACACCAGGCAAAGCAAGACTTCAACAGCAGTGACGATGACAGCTCCTGCGCCGCCTGCGTCGATCGTGCTCCGCCAGCCCAAGGAGCCTCCAACGTTCCGTGGTTCATCGCGGGAAGACCCGGAAACCTGGCTTGAAACATATGAGCGTGTCGCAGCCTTTAACAACTGGAACGCCGATGACAAGCTGCGCCACGCCTACTTCTATCTCGAAGACGCGGCAAAGACCTGGATTGAGAATCGGGAGTCCTCACTTCATTCCTGGGATCTCTTCCGCAGTGCATTCCTGGAGACGTTCACGAACGTCGTCCGGAAGGAAAGGGCCGCTTCATTGCTCGAGACGCGGGTGCAGCTACCCAACGAAAACGTCACCATCTTCACCGAAGAGATGACGCGACTTTTTCGCCAGGCCGACGCTGCTATGCCCGAAGACAAAAAAGTTCGCCTGCTCATGCGGGGCGTGAAACAAGAACTGTTCGCAGGACTTGTCCGTAACCCGCCCAAGACGGTCGCTGAATTCCTCACCGAGGCAACGACGATAGAAAAGGCTCTAGAAATGCGTACGACGCAGTACAACCGCCGGATTCCATTAACGACCTACGGAGAGAGTCACGCCCTGCAATCCGACGACCTGCGCGAGACAATCAGGGCCATAGTTAGGGAAGAGCTGCGTAAGCTGTTGCCATCCTCACAACCTCAAGTGGATTCTCTCGCTGACGTCGTGCGCCAGGAGATCCAGCAATCCCTGGGCGTTCCTCAGCTAGCAGAGCAGCAACCGCAGGCTATGAGCTACGCTGCTGCAGCGCGTCGTAACGCTCCACCACCGCGCCCACGTGAAGGCTTCGCACCACCACAGTTCCGCCGCCAGACGCCGCCGCCACCACCACCGAC
>JALIZH010010746.1:0-25801 GCA_030522465.1 Rhipicephalus appendiculatus | reverse complement strand
CCTAGTACTGCTAGTACTCTACCACGGAGTTGCAAACTGACTCTTTTGCAAACTGACCCTATGCAGGCTTCATGTCGGGTAAGGAATCGTGTTAAGGCCAACTCCGACGATTTTGCGAGGTCAATGGATCTCAATGAAATTCGCTGGGTACGTTCCTTTGCACATTTCCATCATTTATGCCAAATTTCAGGCTTGAGAGATGCGCTGATTGTTTGCAAATGAATTTTAAAGATTGGAAACGCGCACCCGGCTTCCCACAATTATTGGCAACATTGCGTGTGTGACGTGTTGGTTTGCCGGTTGACGGAAGTGACACAGCCGATGGGTTCGCTAACTTTGGCCGCTACAGCGTATATTGTGCTTGCCACAAGGCGACGGTGTTTGGCCGGCGCTTCGCTGGTTTGGCGCGCGATTTTCTGTTCTCTGTGCAGGAGCGTGCGATATGCCGCGCCGGCGGGGCCAGCATGCCTTGCACGACTTCCGGTTCGTAACAAACTACTACGTCATACGTAGACAGTACACTCGGTTGGGTTTGGGTTTCGGTATTGCACTTTCTTGCTTATTAAAAATTATTTTTTTCGAATTTGCTAAGCATTTCAGCTATCGGGCGCGTGGCAAGAGTGTCTCAGGAACATAAAAGCACCATTACCCTGACACGGTCAAAAAATCGCCGGAGTTGGCCTTTAATATGTGTAATAAAGCGTTTTAGAACAATGAAGTAATAACCAGACCTCACACAATGCGAATTGCGTAACGAGTGGGTCGTTGAAGGGCATAGTGGACGCTTCCCCACTACACAAAAATTATGATTTATGGCGTAGTGGGTACCGTGCTTGTAGTAGTTTCCCCAAGTGTCTATTAAATAAAAAGGCGAGAAAGGCCGCTCTTCCTGCTTTCGCTTTGACTGTGCTGCGCATTCCGCGCAGGCCTGGTAGTTTTTTGGCAGTTTATGCAAAGTATTGAGCACATGTTTCCTTTAATAACAATGAGATCAATGCAAGAGCAGCCGGGGTAGGTGCAAGTACCATGTGCACAAAGCTAATGCAGGAAATGTATGCAATGTTCACCGTGATCAGCATAGTAATTAAAATAAGGTACAGCAAACTTTCCTGAGGAATGCCGCATCAAATAATTAGCTGTAAACTAGATGGACTGAAGTATTCAAATATGAACACAAGAATCAACGGCACACACAAGCCAGGAAGGAGGGTGGGAAGGTACCCCACGACTGAAATTTTCGTAGTCTATATGTGCACTTACAGTGAAAGCTCCTTAATTAGACCTTCGTGAAATTGGATAATTCGGACGTATTCCCTGGTACCGGCCAGCATACACATCGTTTAAGGGCATCGAACTCTCGTCAATGGGGCCATACGTGGCCGCAAACCAGTACGGTACGGTACGAAGAACTTTATTTAAAGATCCGGAGAAGTGCCACCACTTAGGGTGACGCCGCGGGCCGCTCCCACGTGGGGACAGTTAGACCTAGCCTAACCGCCGCATCGCAGGCTCTCTGGACAGCCCAAAGTTGACGCTGGTATTCCGAGCTCTTGAGGGCCGAGCTCCAGTTCTGCTCTGTGAGGTCCTTATCCCCGCGTAACGAGGGGCACCGCCAAAGCATGTGCTCTAAATCGCACGTTCCCCCGCAGCCAGGGCATTGCGAGCTGAAGTCACTCGGGAATAGACAGTGCATGAAAGCGAGATTCGGATACGAATTAGTTTGTAGCATCCTAAGGGTCATCACCTGTGGTCTCGTGAGCTTTTTGTGTGGTGGAGGAAATACTCTTCTTTCCAGATAGAAGTGCTTTGTAAATTCATTAAATGTGAATAAAGTGTCTCGGACCTCTTGAACTCTGCTCTGTGACAAGGCCCGCGCGGAGAGTTAGTACGCAGTTAATTGGGACAATCCTCGGAGGGCGCCGAGTGCGAAATGCCGCCAATAAGCGACACAAAAGAGCGAAAACGGCGATTGTAGGCAATCGAAACGTGGCGGCGCTGTCCGCATCGCTATCTTCATCGGTTAGTGACCATGGTTTTGTCCACAGGCGGATCTGGCACTCGCCAGATTCTTGTGGTGGCCGCGATCTGGCCAGGCGAAGAAGCGGCAGTTTTCCTCACCTAACCGGTTCTCCCCTCGCCCACTTTATTCTTTTCTTACCTCGCCATTCCCTTCTCCGCGTGATGAGGGAGTTGACCAGGCGTGGAGGGAAATGGTGAGGAGATTAACAGTACGTTATGTTGGGCCAGTTAGTGCATCGGTAGGCCGATAAGTTGACAGTGGTTTCTTGGCCCTTTGCCATCCATTTGCGCGCGTGACGGTGCAAGTTGTACCGAGCGCGTGTCAAGAAACCACCATCACCTTATGGCCTGCTGCTGCAACGCAGCCGGCGCATCGCGTCAGCAGCTGATTTCGTTCGCTCAAACCGTGGCTGAGAGCACCACGGTCGCGGAGCGCGAATGCGCTTAGTCACATGGATTTTTTTTTTTTGTATTTCGCGGCCTTTCTTTGTAGCTTGGAAAAAGTGGTACACGTGAGACTTTCTTTATCGCCAATAATGCAATGGGGGTTTCTGAAGACGCTATCGAACTTTGCAAATTTAATTTATTTCTTAAAGTCAATTTTTATTAATTTAGCTAAATAATCCTAATTAACAAATTGATTAATTACATAACAAAGATTGCCTGTAGTGCGCAAGGTGGCTGTCAGCATGCAATATATGCAACTGATTTCACTGCCCTGCCTCTAATATTGTATTTCTTAACCCTTGGCTTAAGATGGCTGGGACACCCTGTAAATTCTAGAGATGTTATCCTCACCCAAGGCTACCTATTCGCTACATTATGGGCGCTTTTTTCAACTGTCGTCCCCCCGTAGATTTCCAGGATGGGCGGAGACTCGTCTGCGGCTGTGATTCTAAGCAGTTACAGGTATGTACCGGATATGAGTATTATTACCACCGTTTTTGACGAACTTCTTGCCTTATAATGAAATGCATTCCTCTTGAATGTTGTATTCAATGTGACCTTATTTATACATTTCCTGACGAAGGGATCGATACTTGATTTGTACACAGTGACTTTTTTTTTTGTAAACTGCATGAAGTGATCATTTAAACATGAGAAAATTCACTTCTCATGTTTAAACAGCTGCACTCTAATGAAAAATGAACTTGGGTGGGAGCTGCTTTCCTCGCGTCGGCAAAAACTGCGACTGAAGTTCTTTTTTCAAATATATCATAATAAAACAGGAATTAACAAAGAAAAATACCTTAAGGAACCTCATTACGAGAGACCTGATTATAGGCAAATGCCTATTTTTTTCCTTGCGTTCCTATCGCGCCACTTTGATATATGAGCATGAATTAGGGGTAAAGGAGGGTTTTTATAGTGTTTTTATAGTGCCTATAAATGCCTATTTTTTGGGGTTTGTGCCTAAGTGTCTATAAGTGCCCATAAATGCCTATTTTCAAAATTGGTGCCTATATGAACGCTATTTAGCCTCAAATTTTGCTTTCGAGTACAGTTTGAGACCGTAATTCAAGTTACCGGGCAAAATTGACATTTCGGTACTTTATGGGGTGCAACAACCTAGTTCCCTAGTTCAATAAACATCCGGGAAGCAACCGGTAGCAGCAGTGAAATGGGACGCGCCGGCCACCTTACCCAACCGCACTGACATGGCGCGAGCGGTTGGAGCAGGGAAGAGGAAAAGACGCTATTTCTGCAACCCTAAATGGGAGCACGTCCCAGCGTGTACAGTGGAATGGGGAGAGGAAAATAAAGGCGGGAATAGGAGAGGGGAAGAAGAGGAGAGTGGCGTCTATGGCCGAGGACGTGGCGGGTGGCTTTTACCGCCGGTTTTCCAGTCCAGTGTTCCCGTGGAATTGAAGTTTAAAAGTACAGACTGGTGGGCTAGTTGGTAGTGCATAACTCGGAACAGTAGCGCAAAAAATACACAAGGGACGACAGAGCAGACGGGACACAGCGCTACGTCCCGTCTGCTCTGTCGTCCCTTGTGTATTTTTTGCGCTACTGTTCCGAGTTGTGGGAATTGAAGCACCTCTTTGAAGACTTGGGCGTGGTGGGGGGGCAGAAAACAGGAGGTGCCTGCGCGCAGCAGCAAGAATATGGAGAGCGAATGCGAAACCATGCAGTGCCGTCAGGGGAAAGTAGAAAGTAGGTAAAAAAAAAATCAGATGTGCACATGGCTTTTGTTTCGTTTGTAATTTACTCTTAAAGGGCGCTTCACCAGGTCACATGAGAAATTTTAGTCAGATACTCGAAGTGTTCGCGTGCCCAATGAAGAGCTTTGTACCACAAGAACTTTTTAATTGGTTCATTACGAGCCGTGAAAGCATGATGCCGGTAGGTGAGCTTGAAACCTCTGCCACTCGCAAGCCAAATTCCTTCTCTGCCCTCTTCGGTATCAGAGAAACTCGGAGCCGGAAGATCACACGACGTTGACGCATCCACACGCCATGCGCACGCAAGATTACACTATGTGCACATGACATGCCCAAACCAGGTCGCACGCACAAGCGGTGTTGTACCGTTTCGACGTTCGCTCTATAGTGTACTGCCTGTTTCTGTGGGATGGATCCGTCTATGCGTTTGGAGAGGCTGGCACGGATCCTGTATCCTTACCACGACACAGCGCGTCGCACAGCTGGAACTGCTGTAAGGGACGATGCACCAAAAACATGCTAAGCGTTGCCAGGGCTGGCGCCGGCACGACGCGGGAACGGCGAGAACACGAACACAAAAGAAATATAGGCAGCTAGGTCTCACATCACTCTCGATTGAAGAAAAAACTAAAGAAAAATGCGCACACATTCCGTTTGTATGTTTTAATACTTCTATTAACTTTCATTCTTCTATTCAAGCAACAGATTGCACAAATTACACATGTAGCCTCGAAAAACCGCCAGGCCTGCGCGGAACTCGCAGCACATCCACAGCGAAAGCTGGGAGAGCGGCCTTTCTAGAGCCTTTTTGAAACATTCTTGGGGCAACTACAACAACCGCACTTGCATGGTACCCACTACGATATAAATCATCATGATTTTTGTGTAGTGGGGGAAGCGTCTACTATGCCATTATTCGTCATTCTTCAGAAAAGCGCGGTAACCGCTACACTGTTGTAACGCATTATGTGCACTTTGTTGATGCCGTGGCTGACGACGATGAAGAATTTTGCCTAAGGCTTTTGTAATGGGTTGGAGCATTGAACGACCCACTCGTTACGCAATTCGATTTGTGTGACGCCCGGTTCTTACTGTACTGTTCTAAAACGCTTAACAACACACGTTAACGCGATACCTTACCCGACATGAAGCCTGCATAGGGTCAGTTTGCACCGCAATTTCAAGCAGTGGCGTAGCTCAGTGGTAGAGTGCTGGGCTGCAACGCAGAAGACCCGGGTTCGATTCCCATTCGGTCAAAGGTGTTTTTTATTTATTTAGTTTTTTTCTTATTTCGTGCGATGTTGGTTACGGACACCGGCGGTGGCGGTGGCGGCGACGGACAACTACGGCGCAGAAACGACCCTTGTTGTGATCTCATAACAGCTTTCGCTGTAATAATTCTCGCAGTTTCATGTACTACTGCGACATACACAGGACCATTCCTTGTTGAACTTCACCTCCCCCACATTGGTGCGCGCGCCCGTGAGAGAAAGGGCACGAGGCATTCAGTTTGACATTTCACCTCCTTCCGGGGAGCGTAGCGTTGCAAATCTTGGCAGACGTGATCGTTAGCGCAGTGCATGCATTACACTTCTAGCTCGAAACGCTCAAACCTGGTAAGGGGCCCTTTATGGTGTTCACACAAAGAGGAGAAATTGACCCTGCGCTATTAGACCCGGACAATACGAGGCTAACAGACCCTTCTGGCCTTTTAGCGGTCTGACTATTGAATCCTGTGCTGCCCTTCCCAGCCATGCCGAAAAGAAGCAGACCCAGGAGCGTGTTTATTCGATGGTGGACACTTACCATTCTGGACAATAAAAGGAGAGACCGTGTTCTGCAAACCGTTCGGGACAAGGACAATTGAAAGGCTATGCTAAACCATTGGCGTCTTTGTGCCATCATAAACTATAACATTTTTTTTTGCTTTCCTGTCGTAGACACAGCTCACGCACGTCTGTTTTTGAAAATTTGAATTTTTGTAAAAATTTATTGTGCCTATATTTGCGATTTTGGGAGCCTAAAACTGTGTTTTGCCTGCCTATTTTTGGCGCCTAAAACCCGATTTTTTAGTGCCTATAAATCCGGCCTCTACTCATTACTATTCATCTAGAACTGACCATGTTTTCAAAATAAGAGAATTGCGTACTAAGACGAACCTATTCGCAAAATCATTTTTTGTTAGAACCATTAAAGAGTGGAATGGGTTGTCTGAAATGCAAGTGTGCTGTAAAAACGAAGAATTGTTCATGTCACTGCTGTAACCCCCCTGCTGTAACGCCTTCGGGCTATGCGGGGTAATCTTTGAATAAAGAATGACACTCATAGTTCAGCTCGGGCGCATTGTAACCTGACTCCATCGTCGCAAGACATGAGTTCACATAAAATGATAAGTGAAGAAAAGTACTTACCTTTCAAGTCCTCGCTGGTGTGTTGCGCTTCGAGGATGAGCTTCCCAAGAAGTCGGAGAGCAGCTTGTGACCTTGAGGCATTTGGCCGTTATGGTCAAGTCGAGAACACACTTGTTAAGTGACTGCTCGGCCTTTTTAATTGACCTGCCGTTCCCTAGATTCCCAGGTTAGGGCCAACACTACATTGGTTAGGAACAACACTTCATAGCAATGCTGTCCAATCACAAGGGGACAGTTCCTCTCTTCGGCACTGCCTTCAGAAGGGGGAGAGCCTCTTTTAAGACCCGCGCTTTGTGTTTATTTGGCGAGAGTCACTCCTCTGTTGCTGCATTCTTTAGCACAAATTGTTTGGCTCACCAATGCATGAGCCTCCAATTAACGAAGAATGAACAAACAATGGAATTTACAGAGGCATCTAGGTTAACACGGACATGAATCGAGTAAACAGTAGCTGAAGATGTGAAAGTTCGAAAGTGTAAACACATGAAGGCTTACGTGAGATGACCGGAAGCATTGAATCCCCGACGATCGGATGCGAAAAATTACGAGTTCTGGCATGACTGCGATGTCGGCGCAGTTGCAATGCTGATGCTTCCTGGAGCTAGTGCTTGAAGGTGAGCTCAGGCAGTTTGAGCTAACTTGAGATTGAAGTTCCCATGCCTACGTTGCCGACGTTAATTACGCGTCTCAACTAGACGAACGGCTAAGTTTAGGTGGCCAGCCGATACAGAGCCGCCCTGAAGCCTTTTAAAAGATAAAAGGGATACGTGTTGATCTGCTTCTGCTCCATGTTGGACGAGCCTCTAGATTACCCTACAGTGGTCTCAAACACGCGGGCCGCATGCGGCCCGCGAGGCTCTCGGTTGCGGCCCGCACATGACTGTCTTCGTCCCATATTGTTTCTCTTTTTTTATTAAATACGCTCATGAGCTACACAGACATGACTGGTTTAAGGCATTGTCTTCGTGAAGCATCCCATGTGTTCACCTTGTTATGAAACACAACCGTGAAACAAAAAAAGTCACAGTTTCGCCACAAGGCGAAGCAATGAATGCGATATAGCGACAAGAAAATTCGACGACGCAAACCAACGAGAAGAAAAGGCGAAAGGAAAGAGCGTCAACTCGCAACTAATTTTATTCTTGCAAATCCAGCGCAATATATACACCATGCCACACATGCGCAAACACACCCTGCTTTACACCAACAATCAGCCACTTTCAATGCACGTGCTATGTCAGAAACCTGTCGAAAAAATCAAATTCAGATGAACGCAGTAACACCGAGGTATCGCTAATACAGATATCTTTTTTCTTTCGGATGAGGTATGCTTCTAGCATCTCTCGCTCAATCACCCTTTTGCTCTTCCCTAGAATGGTTATATTGTCAAATCTTGCCTCACATCCACACGCGCTGCAGTGCATGGGCAAATGTGCCAAAAGATTATTCTTGATCGACAGACCATGCTCCCTCGCTCGATCGTTTACGCATCGGCCGGTCTGGCCGATGTAAACCCTTCCACAGGAGAGCGGAATTTCATAGACCACTCCCGTCGCACAGGTGACGTAGGGCCTCGCATGCTTCTTACCGCAGGGGGGCAGGCACGGGTCCTTTTGAAATCTGTGGGCACAAGCCCGACAGCTTCCTCGGCGCAGAAGCAGGGTGTGTTTGCGCATGTGTGGCATGGTGTATATATTGCGCTGGATTTGCAAGAATAAAATTAGTTGCGAGTTGACGCTCTTTCCTTTCGCCTTTTCTTCTCGTTGGTTTGCGTCGTCGAATTTTCTTGTAACGTGCACCAACTAGCCCAACAACAAGTTTTACTAAAGTATATTTCTTCTATAGTGGGCCCTACTCTAAGCTCATCTCTTCCCGACTCTGAGCCTTGCTTACTAGTCGCACTTATTGCCCATGCTACTTGCCGCGCAAGATACCTGGCGTACCACATCAAGAATGGATTGGTCCCCATTGAAGTGCAAGCTTTGTGTGGATGTGTCAAACCGTCGGTAGGACACGCCAAGAGGATTTGCCGAGTGTGGAAGTCGGAAGTTTGGAGACAAATACGCCTTTTGCAGGACTGCCTGCGTGTGAGGTGCTTGAACTATGACACAGGCTGGCTAGCTCATCAAAAACTGAAGTACTTTCAGAAAGCTGCGGAGCAAACAACAGAGTTTTGGTGGCGGTGTACGATGAACTATTTGCCCAGGGCTGGCAAGAGGGAAGCTGCAAGGCCTGCCCCGCTGCATCTGTTGGGTGATGTGTCTTTGCCCGAACGAATATCAAGCACACTGAAGAAAGGGCCGAAATTTTCTACACCACCGGGGCTTCAAGTTCCTGCTTTGTTGGCTCTGAACAGGCGGGTGGCGGACTCGGTGGAAGGAGAAGACAAAGAAAGATGTCTACTGGAAGGAGTCGACTGCCTTACGAAGTGTGTTCAACCTGCCAATCTGGGTCGTAAGGATTCGTGCCGACAAGTGGTTTCATTCTTCAAGCAGAACGAACTTCAGCTTCTACAAGCCGACAAGGAGGGAGGCTTTGTCGTGCTGACAACGAGGGCCTTCAGCGAACAAGCGGCAGCTGCCATAGAAAAGAACTTCAAACCAGTGACTGTCCAAGTGAATAAGGTAAAAGCCAAGGCCATGTTGCTTTGTAAAGAACTCGAGCTTACGAGACTTGCTAAATCTATTGGTGCAGCTAAGCTAGGTGTGTTGTCGATTTTTTTCAGCGTGAAAACTCATAAGCCTGAAAATCCTTTCCGGTGTATTGTCAGCGAAAGAGATTCGTGGCAGAATCTAGTGAGCAGATATCTGCTAAAGCAACTTAATATGCTCCCTGCGGAAGATCCATTTTTTGTGAGGAACTCTGCTGACGTAACCGAATTTTTGCTAGATTTTCAAGGGGGCGGGTATGCGTTCTCGGTGGATGTTGTGGATCTGTTTTATTCAGTGCCGCATGTGGAATTGTTCAAAGTAGTGAAAGCTAGCATTGAAGACCTTGGCGTTTTGGCATTTGAGAGCTGTGCGGGTATCTCTGTTGATAATTTCATGACCCTTTTAGAATTTTATTTGTGTTCGACGTTTGTGAAGCACGAAGGGCAGGTTTATGTTCAACGCAACGGGATATGTATCGGCTCGTGTGTAGCGCCCGTACTGTGCAGTTTGTTTTTAGCATCTTTTGACAGAGTGTTGGCTCGGGATCTTGACAATGCAAATGTGCGCAGGGTGTACAGATATGTGGACGACTTCTTGGTAGTTTTAAGTACTAAACCAGGTTTAACACCCATCAACTCGGTGGACGAAATCTTAAAGAAATTTCGACAACATGCGAAAGGGCTGTCCTTCACGCATGAGCTACCTACTAACGAAAAAATACGGTTTTTAGATTTGAGCCTCACTCTGACGGAAGAGCACATCTGTTGGGCCTACTGGCCTCGGTCGAGCAAAGAGCTGATGCCCTATGATGCTGCCCAATCAAAAGTGGTTAAGAGAAGTATTGCTTTTATGTGCTTGGAAGGTGCTTTGGCCAAGTCTTGCCCCCACAGATTGCAGGAGAGTTTTGACAACCAGGTCAGCAGGCTATACTCAGCTGGGTATCCTCGCTCGGTCGTTGCAGCAGTGGCTGAATCCCTCCTTCAGAAGTTTAAAGGGCAAGAGAAGGAGTGTCAGCGGTTAGAAAAAAGACCAGTTGTTGTCCCGTATGCCCATAAGGTTGCACACAACCTTAAAAAGGTGGCCAATACACTCTTAGAACAAAAGGAGTGCTTTTACGCCCTTTGCGAGAGTTTTGGCTTGTCCCGCAGGGCACTCCTTTTTCCGGGGTGAAACTACTCTCTTTAGAAAGAGAGTGCTCCAACGCCCTCTCATGGAGTACAGTACTCCGTCTGCGATAGAGTGAAAGCACTCCCACCGAGAGAGTAAAGCTGGCACATTAAAATCGCTCTGGTATAAAATTAATCAAGCGCAAAAAAGAAAGACAAATACATACACGCACACATCCACGCAACCAAAACACGCAGAGCGCTCGCGATTACAACACTTAGATTAAAGAGAACCTTCCCGCTGTCGTGACGGGAGATGTTAATGAAGGCGTGAAGTTTGGAAGCGTTTCGCTACACTGCCAGTCGAATACTCGCTCGAATCCACGCCTGCAGGCATAAAATCTGTCCAAATTACGGCGCTGCTAGTCAATTCGTTATGTGACTACGCAGCGGGCTCCCAGAGAAAGCAACACAATAGACTTGACGTGGCTTTTGCAAGATCCTAGGTCATACAGCCTGCAGCGCTTACGCGTGGCGTGCTGTTAATAGGCGGCCAAAGCGGCTGCAAAAAAAATTTATTTTGGCACTGTAAGAGCGTCTGACGGATTAATATCATTGACACTTAATCCTGGGGATAATTAGAAGACATACATCAGTGCATACATACATATCCAAATAACACACAACACGGGATTCGAACCACTGACCACACGCACCGAGAGCAAACACGCTAACCACTACACCACAGAGCCACCGCATGCTGCGATGAGTTTTCTCAAGCATATGTATTCACAAAGTGCTTTGAAAAAAAGGGGGAGGAGCGTGCAACTTGTGTTCTTGCATCGTCAGCGTGCATTGCGCCTGCATTAAGTTTGTAAATAGATTACGCGGCGTCATGAACTCGCGGAGACCTCCGTTAGCACCTTATGCTCCGACTTCGGTTCGTCGTCTGTCGTGCCGCAAGCAAAATGATAAACGTGTGTCCTTTTGAGTGTTCACCCTAAGTTGTGGATGTCTTTCTCGCCCAAAATTCGCAGATACCAGCGTGACAAGTACCTTCAGGTAGCGAAACTCACGTATGTGTATTCTACGAGCGTGTGCTGTTGAGTGATTCTGGTTATTATTGCCGCGAGCCGCAAGTGTTTTCAGTGGCACCAGTGCGTTCTCAGCTGTTCGTAGACCATGTGCTATGGCATCTCATTGTTACATAAGTCAATGCCTGAGTTACAAGGGTATTTTAGCGTGCACATATACAGCCATGTGTATTTATTGCGCGTGTACGTACTGTTGCGGGCTGCACGCCGGGTCAGCGGCACCTTCCGAGCAGTTAGACGAATATTTCCACCATGAGCACTTAACGCGCGATGAGGCGCGATATACAGTGCTTCTCAATTAGTCATAGTCAGTATTTAATTGCTTTTATACACGGAGACTAGCTACCTTTTCATTAAATAACCTTTACTCTTCACTGTCGCGCAGGGGCGTAGCCAGAAATTTTTTTCGGGGGGGGGGGGGGGGGGGGGGTGCACCGCCTTGATTTCGGGAGGGGCACCTCCTTGGAATGGTCATTTTTCGCTCTGTATGCCATGGCGAAAAAAATTTTTTTGGGGGGGGGGGGGGGCACGTGCCGGTGTGCCACCCCCTGGCTACGCCACTGCTGTAGCGCGCCATTATAATGAACGTCGTAGGCGTACACCAAGCTCCACTAATTCGCGAGTGAAATGTCTCCCTAATAATAACAAGATAATACTGTTGCGCTTCTCTGTTGCGAACGTCCGCGTGTATTTGGCGGTTTTCCTGAAGAAATTGTGCAGTATTCGCTAGAAAAATGGCGTAAAATTGTATGCCTCAGTGAAACAGCTGTTCTTCTGAATATAACGTTTATTTATATTTCGTAGGATATCTTTTGTCACAGCAGGTCACAAGTGGTGCCACGAGCACTCGTACTACCTCGTGTACCTTTAGGTGCGGCCAAACTCATTGTACAAATTATGCTACCGTTGATAAATGATCAACCCATCCATGTTCGATGACTGTTGGTCTGTTTCCGTTCACTGCCTGTCGCTTATTTGCATATTTTGCAAGAATCATCTGTTCAGTCCATCTGGTATAACACAAGGATTATCTACAGTATCCCCCTCGAACAAAAGATAAAAGCGCCCCTTTTCAAGGCATACTGTCCACTACAAGGGGCCCCATCTGATTTTTGGCATGCTTCACCGCACAACTGATTTGCATTGCGGCGGGGCTGACTTACGTTTTTCCATCCCCATGAGATGGCTGCAGATCTTCAGTTGCCGTTATCTTGCGACATATGCGGTTCCCAGGCTTGCATATATGAGGAGCAAGCATAGCTAGAAACAGGTGGAATGTGGCTGGAGACCGCACAACTTATTGACAAGCTGTTGAGATCAAACTGGCGTGACACTTCAGTTTGACCATTCTTTCGCACAGTGAAATAAAGGGCACCTATTTCACAATACATGAGTTAATTTATGGCACCTACCTTCATCACGTCCACTGTTCATTACACAAGGGGTTTTCGAAACATACGTGGCTGAGACCCACTGATCTATACGTCAGTGTTTGAACAATTTCTTTTGCATAATACAAGCTCTTTTTTTGTTTGAATGCACTAGAAATTCTTAAACATGAATTGATACAAAAAATGTGAATTGTAGTACTTTATTGGAATCAAAACAATAACATCCATAATGTCAATGTAAAAATACACATTTTCATCTACAGTACAGAACGTATGCTCATTATTGAACACAGGAAAAAAGATACACAGCACAACCGAAAGTACAGAAAAAAAAAACATCACAAGGCACGACACATATACTTAGCAATGCCAGTATGCATTTAAATCCAAACAGACGGCATGCACAAGGGACTTGGTGTCTGCTTACAAATGAAGGCAATTTGATAAGTCCATGAAAGCTCACAACACTTTTGAGAAAAATGCGACTGTGGAATAGGCATGGTAGTGTACAATTTCTTTATATTGCATTAGTTTGCCCTCAGGCGTGAAACATGATACACGACTGTGCAGTCAACTTTGTTGTATAAAGACCTGTGGTGTCGACCATAGATCCACCTGCCAAAATTTGTAAATACGCTTGCCTTTGTTCACATATTTTCATATGATGATGCAAATTTCTAAAATCAAGCTTGGGAACTAGGCATTATTTCACAACCATGATTCGCCGGAATATTATGCTTAAGTAGTAGACCTACAGTTATAATATTTTCATGCCAGCTAGTGCCGTGCCATCATTTGCTACCGGTAAAGTAGTTCACCATCTTTAATAGCTGAATTTATGGCTCATGCGAAACTACCTCATGTAAAATGAATCCGAATACCATGACTGGAAAGTTACGTTAGGCAATAACAAGTTTTAAATTAAAAATTGCCTATCAATACTGGTGGTGGCTTGACACATTAGAGCCAAGGACTGGATATGCCATGAGGTTGCATAAAAATTGAACAGGCTATAAATAGAGGTTGTAAAACAGCCAGGAATTAAGTTCAGTCAGCTAAATGAGTTTACATCCTTTTTCAAGACATATAAAATTTTCAAAATGTGTACTCTTATTGGAAAGTTCGGACACAGCATCGTGCATAACACACTGCAGG
The DNA here is from genome assembly GCA_030522465.1 of Rhipicephalus appendiculatus. Taxonomy (NCBI): domain Eukaryota; kingdom Metazoa; phylum Arthropoda; class Arachnida; order Ixodida; family Ixodidae; genus Rhipicephalus; species Rhipicephalus appendiculatus. The sequence goes on along the minus strand of JALIZH010010746.1, from coordinate 11,809 downwards.
AGTCCAAGTGCTGGCAATCCTAAATGCTGAGTGATGTACAAGATCGTCAATATAGTGTACTGTAAGGCCCATGAGTGTTCGCAGAACAGGCCGTCCTGTAGACGAACAGGTGGGCCAGAACTCTCGCTGCTTCGCCAGAAGTGTCTAGTCTTCCTGAAAAAAGATATCAAATAAAGAAGTGTATTAGGCTTTCTGCATCCATACAAATGAATGCCCTACAAAAGACTAACATGACATCTCTTACTGCAGACTTTCTGAAAAAAACATCACAAAAATACAAAAATTGAAACGCTGCCTTGAGAGATCTCCGAGTGCAGCATGCTTTTATTATAAAATCTGAAAGATGTAGCAGTATGATACAGAAAGACTGAGCTCATTGCTTGTCCATGTATTTCTGCCATGTTTTGATACACATAGAAAAAGAACAAGGTACGATGGCTAGTGTGCAGTGTTGCTTGTTGTTTCATGGAGGCAACTCCTACAAGAAAAATAATTCATTCACCCTCAAAATTTACTGCAAGTTCAACCAAATAAATTATTTTAAAACTTGGGCTAGATGGGAAAAGATATATATATATACTTATGAGGCATGCCACAGTGCACACCCTTGATTCTTTAATGTACATCTAAATCTAAAACCATGCTAATGCCAAAGCAACACCTAGACAACATTGTTAGTACTGCACGTGTATCTGACTAAACCAACAGTGTATACAGCGCCTGCCTATAAGTTATGCACTATCCTGCTGCTGCCAATGACGAAATACGTATTCTCTGAAAATTTTCCATCCTGCTTACTGCTTGATATTAACTTAAATGTCACCTAGCCAACACACCAGACATGCAATAAACATAACTATCAAGTCTAAACGAATGCAAAAAACTTCCTAACCGTGATAACTTAAATCACGAGGTGCATGGAACCAATCCTTTTTAAGTGACTCAGTATTTCACGCCGCACTGATTAGCTGTAAAGCACGCCAGTACCTATATCAGATAACTGGCATAAATTCACTTTGACGTCCATGCATGAAACACTTCTTTAGCTCTTAAATTTATTATGCTAAAGCACTCGAACACGAAAAATTAATTCAGCACACAATACACAAACTGACAGTGTGGATAAGGCTTTTCTATTACTACGGGAAAAAATATTTCACAGTATTACGCTGTAAGATTTTTGTCATTGCTGCTCCCATTTAATATTAGCATTAAAGCATTGCTGTGCTTCCTACACAAAGTGACCTTAGAGACAGGCTTTAAAAAGTGTCATACTCTTCTTTCCTGTAAAGTTTTTCTCTGTTATCTTTTACCCTCGTACGCCCTTCGTTTGCACAGCATGGTCAGCCAGATTAACAGCTGGCAAACATGCCTGTGTTACCATTTATGTCTTCCTTTCCTTCTTTCAAATAAAGTCTTGGAGCATTTCGAAATATACACATCAAGTTCAGTAGTGTAGCATTGCCAACTGCACAAACATTGATAACCTTCACACTACACAAGACTTCATGAGGGTCTAGTTGGCGCATACCGACAAAAAATTACTTAGTGCAAGAAAAACGCAGCACACAAGGAAGATACCCAAGGGACAATCGGTTTTCCACTGTATCTCCTTGTGTGCTGCGTTTTTCTTGCCCTAAGTACTTCACACTATGGCCAACCAAATTAGCACTGCAAAACCAAATACTTGCAGGTTCAAGCTCACTCCACACCTATTTCGTCAAAAGCACAGCATTTGAGTTCCTTATAAATTAGGTTGTTTACCAGGTATCATTCTAATGAAAGATCTGAAAACAGAGCATGGTACAGCATGGAGTAGGTGCACAACAGCACGTCCTTTGTGAATTTGTGATGGAGTTATCCAATGACCTGCGTGCTACTGCTTTCTGACGCCGCAGTAAATTCAATATATACATTCATCAAGAAGCATGAATGTAGGAAGCTTACACGTGGGTTACAGAAGTAAACCATAACAAATGACTAAAGATGTCTTGTCCTTGCCGAACACTATTTGTTTTTTTTAACTGCCATAATGTTTAACGGCTGCTTAGCTTTTCTTCACAACTTCATAATAGTCTTATGCAAGACAATTATTTACGATTGTCCCTCTACCATCACGATTGCGTTGAGCTGACTTGCGCTGATGTGACTGCATTAGTCGGGCACAGCTCACACATCTTCAAATGGCTGAGAATATTCACATGAAATCCAGGAAGGTTCCAGTGCTGATATATGTCACTAATTAAGTGACAATACCGTAAAATGCATGTGCTTCACCATACACGCTGTCACTTAGCAGATGACTGTCACATATCGCCATAATTATATCCCTGCAGCAGAATTTATTCCCACTAGTCAATTAAACTCAACCTAATAACGTCATTAGACCATGGTATGATGATGATGATAATGATGCAAAGGAAGGAAGGAAAATAACTTTATTGCGATATTGATACAAATGCTTTTTTCTTTGTCTTAGACACGGAAAAAAAGTGTAATGCAAAAATGTTATGGAAAAGCATTCTCACTAATATTCTGTGCCTCGATAAAATTTCCATAGTTGCACGGCGGAAGAACAAGGGCGCCCAGTGCACTCTGTATCCATCGTAAATTCTGCCAAAACATGAGCGCCGGGTGATGCCACAGGTTAATAACGCACACAAGTCGACACTGAGACTGAAGAAAAGCACAAACACATCCAGTATGAATACTAATAATAACATTAATATTGAGGGTTTCACGTGCCAAAACTATAATATGAGGCCCGCCTTAATGAAGACTTCAGACGCCTGTTCTTTAACGTGCACTGACATCGCAGAGTACACGAGCTTCTAACATTTCGCCTCCATCGAAATGCGACCGCCGCGGCCGGGGTCCAACTCGCGACTTACGGGTCAGCAGCCGAACACCGTAACCATTGTACCACTGAGGCGGCCAAGAATGACAACTGAATCAAATGAAAACATAGTTGGCCTTAAATCACTTATTACGGCATGATAACCGCGGGCTTTCGCGTAAGTGTATATTTTCTGCAAACACGCTGCCGCACTCACGCTTTATGGGAAGCAAATAAATTATAACGCACAAATTGACTTTATCGAGGCGCATGCGAGCTTCGATAGACTGGCCGTGCGACGTCTGTGCCTTCACAAAAGCTTTTTAAACGCGCATCTGGCATCACACGTATGTGCGCCTGTTATTTATTGTACTTTACAGGAGACACAGCATGCACTATTACACATCTGAACGACGATAGGACGCGAAGCAGAGAAAACAGAAGCACCACTTACCGTTCATATTCCCGACTGTGCCGAACCATGCGTTGGCCGGGCACTCAGTCACGCAGTTGAGTCTGCAGACAATCACAAAACCAACGCGCACACAGCACGGGATGTTGCACTGCCGTCGCTAAATGCGGTTCACGTCCAGCGTCGAGATCACAGTCGCGCACACACGTACGCACGCCGCCGACGCAGCTGAGCAATCACCAAACTTCAACAACTGAACAACGCGTCAAAATGGCGAAGACAACGACGGGCGACGGCAAAGTGTCAGGGTTTCAGCCTTTCAGCTGCTTCGGGCGCGCGCACGTTTCTCCTCTCCCTGTTTCGCCGTTTCTTTTTTCTTTCCTCGCGCGCGCATGCGTCGTACGGTTCTGTTATCGTGCTTCTGGCGTTTCTCTCTCGCCGTTTCGCAGCCGCTTGATGCAAGTCGCGTCTTTTTTTTTTCCCCTATCGCGACAGCTTGGTTTCGGCGGCGTTGGCATGTTTGGTTTTGAGCGAAAAAAGCAGCTTCTACCGTGAGCGAAAGTTCGTGCTAGATGCAATTAAATATAGGAGCCAGAGGCGCGTTTGCACTTTGCAATTTGGGACGGTAAACCCCAACGATTAACTGATTAAAAATGAGCATTTTATTTCTTGCGTGTTACGTAGGGGTGCACATATGAGTGAGTTGTGCGTGTTGTTTCGACTACTGGCGCTCGGCCCCCTGACAAGCACACCCCTGTGCTTGCACAGAACGGTGCAGAACTGCCGCGGGCACAAATGCTTGTGATAACTCGCTTAAAGTACGAGCAGAGCTAGGTAGCAGATTATGGGACTGCATGTTTACCAAGCCGGGATGTGAAGTCACCGAAACACTACTGGCGTTCGCCTTGCGCTCGCAAATACAAGTGTCAGCAAAGCTTGCCGAGCACAAATGGTCGTGAAAACGCAGGTGTGATGTTTGGGAGCGCTGGGAGTGTTTCAGTACGAGTGAACATAATCGCGTGCATTTACGATCCCGGATTCTTTGGGCATGTCAGCGGTTTTCGACACGACACGTTGAGGAGGCATATGTTTCGTCGTCCGTTCATCGAGAACCCAGACCGCTACGTGAATTCTAGCCCGGTCTGCGGCAGATCCCCAACGGCTTTCCACGTCACGGTGGAGTGCGCCGAAAAATTGTTGCCTCCCCTCCCTGTCATCTTGCGTCCCTTCCGCACTATGTGGGGTGATGCCCTCAGCATGCGACGGGCTTCTCGAGAGCCTCCAGGCGTTCAACGGGCCCGTGTAACCAGGACCCAGGAGATCCCTCCCGCAGGATTGAATGAATGAATAAAATGTTATTATTATCATAAAATCAGGTTATTTAGTTTATAACTTTTGAGTGAGTTACGCTGTGCATCACCGCGTGGCCTTGAAGCGAAGAACGGATACCCCGTGACAAGCCGCTCGAAATTATTAGTGGCGTTGCAGATGTGCACGAGGTTACAGTGGACGCGTTCGTCGGCTTGTCTGTCCGAATGGCCTTCCTCAGCGTCCCAGGTCAAAACGCAAGGAGCGCGCGCATTTGCTAGCAAAGGAGCACGCGAGCGTCTGCCGGTGGTTTAGGGGCCTGGTGTTTCGTAACCGGGCCTAGCCGAGCTATGCCGCAGCCATTATTTTAAAATAAAATGTTTTCTCTCTCGACTGAGCGACAGTCCGAGATACAAGACTGCGCGGACTTATCTTTGCAGCTTCTCCGATGGGGAGAATGGGACGAGTAAAACAAGCTGTGAAACAAGCTGTCGTATGGTAAAGGAGTAAAACAGGCATTGAACTCTCTTGCGGTTTGCCGGAGTAAAACAGGCACTTTACTCTTTTTTCCCAGAAGGAGTGAAAGCCCCCTTTCACTCCTTCTGGCCAGAGAGAGTAAAGTGACTCTCTGTAGAGAGAGTATAATTTCTTACTCTCTCTGCAGAGAGAGTAACAAAGCTTCTTTACTCTTGCTGCTGGAGTTTCAGTTTTTAGAGTGTAGGTACAAAGTACCTGTGGTGTTTTCTGCGCCGAGGAAGCTGTCGGGCTTGTGCCCACAGATTTCAAAAGGACCCGTGCCTGCCCCCCTGCGGTAAGAAGCATGCGAGGCCCTACGTCACCTGTGCGACGGGAGTGGTCTATGAAATTCCGCTCTCCTGTGGAAGGGTTTACATCGGCCAGACCGGCCGATGCGTAAACGATCGAGCGAGGGAGCATGGTCTGTCGATCAAGAATAATCTTTTGGCACATTTGCCCATGCACTGCAGCGCGTGTGGATGTGAGGCAAGATTTGACAATATAACCATTCTAGGGAAGAGCAAAAGGGTGATTGAGCGAGAGATGCTAGAAGCATACCTCATCCGAAAGAAAAAAGATATCTGTATTAGCGATACCTCGGTGTTACTGCGTTCATCTGAATTTGATTTTTTCGACAGGTTTCTGACATAGCACGTGCATTGAAAGTGGCTGATTGTTGGTGTAAAGCAGGGTGTGTTTGCGCATGTGTGGCATGGTGTATATATTGCGCTGGATTTGCAAGAATAAAATTAGTTGCGAGTTGACGCTCTTTCCTTTCGCCTTTTCTTCTCGTTGGTTTGCGTCGTCGAATTTTCTTGTAACATGCACCAACTAGCCCAACAACAAGTTTTACTAAAGATATAGCAACAAATTGGAATGCCAAGCGACGAATGGCAAGCAGGTCGAAACGTGCAGCGCGCTGCTCGCGCACACATGACGCACGAAAACAACACGCACAGGACGAGAGCGAACTAAAAACATTCACAGCTCGACACTTAACGCGCTGCTCAAACAAAAACGACGCACGAAACGTATACACAGGTACAGACGAGCGCGAACTAACGAGTGTCACAGTTGTTACTTCTCTGTGTTTGAAAAGCGTGCTCTTTTCGCAAACGGGGGGACTGCAGCGAGCGATGTGACCTTCGCGCGCCCGGTAACTACAACGCTATCGTTCCGGCGAGAGCCCCGTTCTCCGCCACCGCGAGATAAGCGCGCACGCACGGGCACCTACCCCCCCCTCCCCCCTTCGGGTAAAGTGTTCGCCGGAGAGCGCGCGTCGCGACGAACGGATAAGCCCCGCCCAGCTAAGCCCCGCCGAGCGCGGCCTTTGCGCCATCTCGCTGGTAATGCTGAAAGCACGCTGAAAACTCGCTGTGTATAAATAGCTCGCCGTTTGAACGTTGAAGGACGTTCGCCTTCGTGGCTGAGCGGTTAGCGCCGCGCGCTGCAGAGCGAGAGGTCCCTGGTGCGATGCCGCGCGTCGGAAACATTTTTCTGAATTATTTTTCTTTGAGCTTTTTTATAAATATATAGATACATATACGGGACATGACGGCGACGCCGACGGCGAAAACAAGCCGAGAGTGTCCATATAATTGCTATCGCAATAAAAGTAAATTTCAATATCCGCGTCCAGATTTCAGTCATTTTAGAGATCGGTACTAAAACATTGTTGGAATCCTCGTCCAATTCAAGATCCCCTTCAGAAATTCCCTCTACATTAGAGATGCGAAGTGTTCTTTCGAACAGCAACGTTTGCTGGCAGATTATACAACTCTTCCCCCCCCCCCCTTCCCCCCACTTTTACCTTCTTCACTGCCCCGGCCCTTGCGAGATTAAATTGCGTGACTGCGGCCCGCTGGCTAAGGTGAGTTTGAGACCCCCTGCCCTATAGCTTAATTCACCCTCCATCAGATTCTATTTTTGGGTAAAAATTGTGGTTGATCCCTCTCATATAGGAATCGGTATAACACACGAAAGTGAAACATGTATTCACAAATGTAGTTGAATGTTTATTGCACATTGATATATAATATCTGTTGGTGTTTAGTAGCTACAGAACCCTTAAACGTTGATGCACCCATGTTGGCGCGTGGTGACACATCTCCATCACGAAAACCAACGACTCGCGACCGGGATACATTTTCTGGAGACACTGCATTGCACCCACCAGAGCATCGCGCAAATCACACATGAACCACAGGCTTTCGCAAGCCGTGGAACGGGTTTTCGCTAAATGGTTTTGTGAACTCGCGGTCCGCTGCAGCGAAGGGTGCGTGATTTAAGGGTCGGCGACCTTCCTGTAGATGTGCTTGGCATGCGGCGTCGTGTTAGCGAGCAGCGTCCGGCTGGTGGGACGCTTCGGCGAAAGTACGATCATTTCGGTCCTGCTTCGGTTTGTGTAAAGCACGTGGTGTTAATCAACCAGTGGGGTCACGATGCGCTCAACTTCGGAAACGTGACAGGCAGAGTTGTCAGCTTGAGCCGTGAACGCGCAGGCCTCCGCTCCCCCCTTGGCGTGTCCCTCGCTGCACCAACTCACTTGCGCGACATTCGCCCGTCGACGCCGTTGTCTTTCGGCGGCGCTTAATGCAGCAGTTCTCGTAGTCGGTGCCATCGCACTCGTATTAGGGGCGCTATTTTGTAAGCGTTCTAGCATAGAACGGGGAGGAGGATAGAACAAAAAGAGGAGGGAAAGACATGCGCGATTGGTCGAGGCTATGACGGCTATGAGGCTATTCCGACGGTCAAGACGTGTGAATAGCCACAAAATGGGCTTAGAACGGAGAGGAGGTTGTTATAACGGGCTCGGGCATGGGCTCGGTCGTCGTTCTATCGATGGTATGGCTACAAAACAGTCTCCGCGGACGACTCGGCTTGGATCGAAACGTAAGCGGTGGGGCCGGAGGAGTGGGTTTCTCGCGCACCTCTCTACCGCCTCACAGCTGACGCCTGTCCGCTGTGTACTCGTGGGTGAGCTCGCCAGCACGTAAGGCTAACTGGAGATGCCGCTCCATAAATGAGAGCAGAAACGCCCTTTGGTTGTCGGGAAAGCGCGGACCTCTTCTCGATTGCTGCGCTATTTCGACAACTGGGTAACGGTTCGAATTGTCGCGCCGTTTGAATTTTACAAGTACACTAATACTGCTAATACTAGAAGCATTGGTTTAAACAGCGTGGGGGCCAGCGCCACTGCGATACCACCTGGCGCTACGTCAAGACCTTAACAGAAGTTAATTGTCAAAGTCACCGAGCTCTTCAACTTCAAGCTGCGAAAAACAATACCTCTGAATATTGATGTTCAGTTGTAACAATTATACATTTCTTTATGCACTGCATACATTCCTGAACTCCCCAGCTCGCCTATTGGCTGTTTGCTTCCCTCCTCTTTTTGTTCTATCCTCCTCCCCGTTCTATGCTAGAACGCTTACAAAATAGCGCCCCAGTAGACGGCGTATAAACACCGTTGGTGCGTATGGAAGCTGCACACGCTAGCACAACGCGAAAGACAAAGCGCGTAACTGTGTCGTCACCGAGGTCGCTGTTACAGCCTCTGCTCGTGGCCTCCGAAATTAGCTGCAGAGACGTCGGAGCTGATTGCGGAGGCCACGCTCCGCTGTGCTGAGTAGGGCCAACGCTACCTAAGTGGCGTTGGTAGGGCGCATTGATGCCAGCGTCCGTTCGAATGCTGGCATCGAGGCGCCGTAGTGCTGAGACTAGAGAAGCGTTCACTGTCGGTGCTCGCTGGTGTTATAATGCAGTACTTCTCTTCTGCGCTCGTACGCGGCGGCACCGCCCCAACAAACTAAGAGCGCAGGTACACGGAGAATGAGTGTGAGATTTATAAGGCGCTTCCAGGGGCGTAGCCAGAAATTTTTTTTCGGGGGGGGGGGGGGGGGGGGCACCTCCTTGATTTCGGGGAGGCCACCTCCTTGAAATGGTCATTTTTCGCTCTGTATGCCATGGCGAAAAAAAATTTCGGGGGGGGGGGGGGCACGTGCCCGGTGTGCCACCCCCTGGCTACGCCACTGGGCGCGTCTGAAGCGCTTTTCGCGAATGCCTTTGTGGCGCAGTTGGTTGAGCGCCCGGTTTCTATCGCCGCGCGCCCGAGAGGTCATGGGTTCGACTCCCGAGTCTCCCAAATTTGTGAAACTCTTTCTTCTGACTTCTATCTTTGTATTCTGTTCATGTAAATTTTAAGAACGTCACATCCGTGACGGAAGTACGTCAGTGAAGTCTTGGTGGACCCCGGCATAAAACACTTTCGTGTTAAAAGGGACCTCGACATGAGTACACTCATACGCGTTTCATTGTTACCAACTGAACCCTGAAAATATATTGACCACGCCACATTTTAATGAGAGGAGGGTTGTCAACTGAGCGAGAGTGACGACCTCTTCAGGCGATCACATGCGGCTGGCTCACCTGTAGCTTTCTCCGTGGGAATGGCCCGTTTCCTTGGCTCTCTGCAGCCTTGCTGTCTCTACCCGGTTCGGGGTACATCGCGACCCTCAACGACGCTGCTGGCCGTCGCCGGTACAGGTGCAAAGGATATAATATCAGCGGAAGAACGTTCCTGCCCTTCCCGGGTTTAAAAGAGAACCCTTTTATGGTCAAGCGATCCCGCCGGTCAGCGCGGGGAAGCGCGTGACGCCCGGTCGCAAAAATGCAAGCCCGTGACAACTAGCTGTTCTGGGGATGCTCGATCTCGAGGTCAAGGGACGGAGCTGCGGATGGTGGATGCTGGTTGTGGGCAACATGACGCGCTGCTCTTCTGAAGAACCGGGCTACTGTCTCGCTGGCGGTGCAGCGAATTGAGACGCTGTAACGATCTGGGCCCGTTTTCTTCTTTACATTTGCTTTGCCTGAGGAGAGCACCATGAATGTTTTTTTTTTCTTGTACGAGTCGCGGGGAAGTGCCGAATAACTTCTGCTCTTCTCAAGAGGATTCGGACAACGGAAAGGTCATGGCAGGTAGGGTGGCTTGAGTCAAAGTGGAGGAAACATTTTGTGCGTGTGTTCCGAAGACCCTAAAATAGACCTTACGCAAAATTGCTGCAATCTGTCGGAGGTTTGACTGAGCTGTCGATTCGCCGTCATGTTGGAGGCTTGTGTTTGAGTCGTACTGCTGTCACTGCTATAACTTCTTGCTTGTATCTGATTTGATAGCGGGAAATCGGGGCACGAAAACGTCAGATGAGTGTGCGAGGGCCTGTACACGTTACCGGCATTTACTAGTTATTGCGTTGACAATTATTACGTGTAAATAACTGCCCCACAAGGAGGAGAAGCTACAAGTTAGTCATCCAGTCGCATGTAAGCTTGTGGTCGTTGAGAATGAAACTTTTGCGCTAGGGCCTGCTTTCACCTTACAATTTCAACCCGTTGGAGTAACGTAGCTTTGTGTCGCCCACTGAACGCTTGCAAAACCACCTCAGCGCGTAACCAACAGTATCGCGCCCACAGTCGAATGTAAGGCATTTGCGGGAGCCACATTTTTTTTTCAGTTGCTTACGAAAAGTGCCACGCACAAGCATCTGTTAAGATTTCACAGCACACAGGGGGGGGGATACATAATTTTTCCGAAGGGGAATCAGCTTCTGGGAGATCCTATTATGCAGTGGCGTAGCCAAGGGGGGGGGGGGTCGAAAATTTTCAGTTTTTCTTGTGTATATATGCACGCACACATACAAACGCACGCACGAACATACATAAAGTAAGGTTGAACCCCCCCCCGAAAAAAATTTCTGGCTACGCTACTGCTATTATGTGCTCTTCTTGGGGCGTAAATTAAAAAAAAAATAAAAGTAACCATCCGGGCCGCCCCCTCTGAATTTGGCAGCGATAGCACATGAAATGTTTGACAAATACGCATAGCGGAGCTATTCGCACAATGCATCCCACCGAACGCTACCTTGTTAAACTCTACAATCGAAAACAGGCTACAAACAACACGCTCCATCACAATCGGTCCGTTCGAATTCGCTGAGAATCGATGACGCACACGAGCTACCTGACTAGCATCCAAATGTTATCACAATGTAATAAACATGGTAATGGTGTGAAAAGCATGCAGCGCAAGCATGCGCGAGCAGCCGCGATGCAGTTCTGAATCCCGTACACGAAGCCGGTTTGTCTATGCCTGCAAGCAAGCACACGGTGCGAAAGCTGCCTCGTTTCGGCTTGGCACGAAAGATTGTTTACTGATGAGTGCAGGTGCTGTCACATACGGCATATATTAAGAACGGCGAACGTAAACACGACGTTAGTCGTAAGCAGTAGCCGGAGCAACGGAACGATCCGGCGCTTCTCGCCCGCCGCGAGGAAATCCAATGACATGGAGGTTAGTTTCCGGCAAACCTTTTTTTTCAGCATTCCAGGCTCCCCAATTTGAGCTACACGACACGCGAAAATATGCCAGCATTGCCGTTCCTATGAGCCGCCACACGTCGATACGTACGCTCCGTATGTGCCCATGCGGAGCGCGCTTAGCCTTTAACATGGCGGAAATGCTCATGGTGACCGATAGATGGCAGCAGATTTTGCATAAGAGCAGTAAGCATGGGTGACGCTCCCCCCCCCCACCCCCCCCACCCCCCCCTTCCCTCAAAAAAAAGTGCCACCTGGTTTGATTTTCTGTGGTCTTACTGTCGAGCTTTAGTGTCAAAGACCCGTACGCACGCTCTCGTTCATTTCTACTTCTTTCAAACATTGATGTGTACGTTCGAAGGCTA
>JALIZH010010745.1:0-30115 GCA_030522465.1 Rhipicephalus appendiculatus | reverse complement strand
TGCTTCCCAACATGCTACACTCATTTCAATACACTTTGATGTCTGATGTTGCTAGTTACGCCGAAATGTTTTGACATTTGGCCCGTTAACTGACAACCGAGGATCAAGGCCGCCTGAAGCTAACGCACGACACCAACCACGTTCTCCGTATTCTCCCGATTGGTTTCTTCATTTGGCGTTGAACTCCAGCGAGTACTTCCGTGTTTTCGCCAATATTACTGGCCCGGTATCATGGTTATGGTATAATCTTCCTGCGAATAACTAGAAGCAGCGCGAAAAAAAATGAATGACTACAAGGAACACACACAACAGGGCTAGCGCTGTACTGCCAACTGAATGTTTAATGATAAGCTCACCACTTATAGCCATGCCATCAAGAACGCCTTGTCACAAAAAAACGCCACAAGTAATCAGTGATTCCGTACATGCGTGTTCCTATATTATCAGGTGTTTCCGCTCCCCGCAAACTTTCAACGCTGTGTAATGCCACCAAAGGTCGAAAACCAATGCTATGTACTACTAACCATGAAACAAAATTCACCAAGTGCACCTCTGATGTTGTTCATGAGGTACCATTAAGTTCTGGGAGAGTGTACATCGGACAAACTGGGCAATGCTTCAATTATAGGGCTAGGAAATATAAGAACAATGTAAAAAAAAATTGGGGGGACCCTTGAGCTTCGCCTTAAAGAGTTGAACGCGATAGCGATATCCCGTCCCTACTGCGTACTTCAATCACTTAGTGCATGCTATGTAATGGGTAGTATGCTTTAAACCAGGAGAAATTATGCGCGGCAAATGTGGGAAATGTTTTCGAACTTGCTATGCACCCACTACGTGGTGTTAAGGGAATACGCGCAGTAAGGTGTGTGCCGTTTGTAATGGGTGGCTGGCTTTAAACTATGGAATCGTTATCATAGTCACATATTCTGACGCCCGATGGCAATGAACGCTTGTACCACGGAATATTCCTGGGATATTACATTTATATTGCGACGCCTATATAAAGGACGCTTGCGTTTGCGAAGCATGGAAGTTATTTTCACTGCATTTCCAAGCAGAGGAAGTTATTTTCTCAGTATTTCCGAGCAGAGGCATGGCCGTGTGGTCGAACACCTGCTTGCCACGCAGACGACCCGAGTTCGATCCTCACTCGGACCCGAAAATTTTTATTATTTATTTTATGTGCATCTCTCTCAATTTTTCGGTCACGGACAAGATGATGATTTTTGGGTCACGGACAAGATGATGATTTTTCACTCACAACCAACGACGCCGACGCCGACGCCGACGCCGGAATTTCTGCGAAACGAGCTCTTTAACGCTATCGCGTTAAGTATGGCTATGGCAGCCACCTAGCCTCCCACTGTAAAAAATGCGCATGCACACCCATGTTCGGGGACACCAGTTTTTTGACGTTTGGTAAATCCAAAAAAGAAAGACAAATCGTGGAAGCTTACTGATCAATAAAGCTGGAGATAAGTGCGTCAGCGCGGCGTCACTTAGTTTAACTACTCATGAGAGATGTTTTCTCGATAAACGCCTGCTAGTATAGCAAAACGCATGTACGCAATCATTGATTATTTGGGCGTTATTCGTGACAAGGCGTTTTTGATGGCGTGGCTATAAGGGGTGAATTTTTCATTAAACATTCAGTTGGCAGTACAGCGCTTGTCCTGTTATGTGTGTTCCTTGTTGTCGTTTGTTTTTTCGCGCTGCTTCTAGTTATTCGCATCATGAACCGAGTCGCCCAAACCTCCAAGTTGTTGCTAACACATAATCTTCCTCGTCCGTCGCCATTCATTTATGAGGTTGACACTTTAACACCCTCCGAAAACTTACGTCGTCGGAGTAGAGAAATCGTCCATATGACTCAGCTCAGGCCACATTATGACCCCGCTACACCGTCAACGCCTTCGGTAGCCAAAATGGGTCGCCCCGGAGTCCAGTGTGATGAGTAACACACACAAGACGACGACGAAGCAGCTATGCAAGCAAGCCACAGTGTTGATGGTAGCCATGAAGCCCGAGCTTGCGCTCGCCTAGGGCTTTCGGCCACAGCACTGCCAATTGACAATACCACACAAAATTTTTCTAGCACCTGGGAAATAAAGCCAAAAGTCGTTATTCTTAAGGGAATATTCCTTCATAGATCCCCACTGCGACTGATGCCACCATTGTGGCATTTTTGTGGAACTGGGAGCCACAAAGAAGAAGCTCGACCGAAGTCATGGGTTACGCTGGGGCGGTTAAAAGTGACGTATTTTGTAATCATATTTTGGTGTGCATCTCAATTCGTGCACTGGGAATATCGGTCCGAAGGTACAGACTTGAAAAAAACCAGGAGAAAAGAAGTCATTTGAACGCGAGAGTGTTCAAGAGCTCGTTTCACAAAAAATCCGGCGTCGGCGTCGTTGCTTGTGAGCGAAAAAATCATCTTGTACGTGACCGAAAAATCGAGAAAGATGCAACTAAAATAAATAATAAAAATATCCGGGTCCGAGTGAAGATCGAACCGGGGCCGTCTACGTGACGAGCAGGTGTTATATCACAGGGCAACAATATTCAGTGAAACTGCTGCGGAAAAGGAATGCTGCGGAAAAAGGAATGTCATGTAGTGGAAGGAGTGTCCTTAACGCATCATGTATATTGCGTTACAGATGCATAGAATCACGTCAGGCGTCCAAAGATGTGGATTGAGCAACGAGTGGGTGTTTTAAAGGCACACCCATTACCAAGCGCTCCGACACATTTAATCATAATCAGCAGCAGGACCATCAGCAAGGTTAACAGCTGCGCAGGTTCACATGTTGCCGTATATACGGACGCGTAGTGGGCCCTTCCCTGATTCGCAAAAAAATAATTATGGCGTAGTGGGCACTTAACCCATTAAGGCCCACGGAAGAACTACTGGTCCGATTTTATTGACATTTTGCATATTTAATTAACCACATCAGACAACCACACGTGCAAATTTTTATAGAGTTACGTGTATTTGTTCAGGAGTTATGATGCTGTACTATAAAAAGTACGCTGGGCCCTCGGGATAGCATCGGGCAAGGTGACTTGATGCAAAAAATGGCGAGTACGCTGGACTCTTTCCAAACGAATAACAAAGTTATCTTGGCCCATGCAACTTATTCAAGGACCAGTGCTTTAGGGAAAGCGTAACGTCATGCTTTTCGCAACACCATTTCCATGTATTTTGGCAGAATTCAACTGTTTTGCCAGCTTCTTGTGAAAATGTCCCTATGGATAGAGGGCAATAGTAAGCACAGTGGCCGCTGGAGACCTTTGATACTTCTGTTGGGTACAAGGTGCAGTCAGTGTTTTGCTATTATGCGACGAAAAAGACAATAGTCAACGCGTAGAGGGTCTGCTAAAACCGCCTGTGTGGTATCAGACCCTTTATGTGTAGTCTGCGGCAATTTCGATCATCTGGGTAAATAGGGGCTGGTACCCCTTTTTCTCAGGGATGAAAATTCTGTAGCCATTCGCAGCTTGATCGTAGAGCTCAAACCCCCTCATGGCATTGTTACTGCGGATGAAGGAGGAGGACCGTGTCATTACGTTTCTTTTTCTTTTCAGTGAATGGTCACCATGACAGAGATCATAGTGACTAAACTGTGTAGTTTTTCGTCAGCATAGCAACTATATGTTGTTGTCTTTGCCATTTTCGAAAGAAAGGTGCTTTCCTGAGTCAAAACAGAAGTTATCTTACGCACGTTCCTTTCGTTCCATGTCTTTTTTATCGTTAAGAGAGAGCAACCATTCGTACCGTTCATTCCCCTCCTCCTCCTATGTTCCTATGTTAGGGTCAGAATCGTCAATTAAAACATCAAGAGGCTCTCGTATATTCACAGCAACATCTTTCACGGCCTCATGAGTATGAGATAACCAAAAAAAGACGGCATTCATAAAAAAAAGCCTGTTCAATCTATGCTGCAACACACAACAAGAGTTACATGTATGCTCCCACGAAGTCCCAGTGTACTAAATAAAGTACAGCAATATTTGATTACTTCTCACAGCTAAACTATGCAGCCTATAGGCTTCTCGCGCTTTGCAGGGATTGAATTGCTCTTGCTGAAGCAGAAGCAGTCCGTTTTTTCAACATGTAAAATGTAAAACTTCAAATTAAGTCAGGAAAAGTAATACTGACCACGTGCGTTTAAAAGGCTCTCATTTTCCTAAAGTTTGACGACTCATAAAACAGAAAAAATACAAACGAATCAATATTCTAAACTAGGATTATCTTGCTGCAACCTTTGGCATCAGAAATTCTAATGAGCAAGATCAGAATATTCTGTTTTGTATTTTCTATTCCCGAAAAAAGGAACTGTACTTTTTAAAGTATAGTGGGCCCTAATGGGTTAACAACTGTGCTTGCCATAAGAATTCAATGATACTTTGAAACGGCCAATGTACGCGCACAGTCGTTCGTTTCCTTACGGCACAGTTGAGGCGTGCACCGAGAACGGAAGCAGGCTAGCAGTTCAAAAGGCGATGCGCACGAGGCCCGATTACGCTATCTTGACCTACTCTTGAAGGAGAAGCTTGAGCGTCCTCCAAATTTTTTTCTCGTTCGACAGCCACTGAGCCCTGATGACCTAACATGACACCATGTTTGTAGCTCCATAAATACAAGCTCCACCTGAACAATTTTTTGGTTGTAGCCTTCTCAGGTCCTAAATACTCGGAAACCACACGCAAAAAACCTCCCATCAAAATAAAAATATCACGGCCAGAAGAGCTAGGCTTTGTTGCTTGACGCCCATTGTTTTAGGACGCTGACCCTTCATTTCCATGGCTGTTCCTTGCCATTTATAAATCACGTGAACATTTGAACAACTTTAACGACTGCACAACTGTAGAATAAACATTATGCAAGCGCTGATTCAGCTAAGTAGTCTTATTCGTCAGACACGCCTTTTTCGCACATTCAGTTAGGCTGTTCGCGTGGCAAAGACCAGAAGGTGGCGCGACTTGCAGCTCCCTCGAATTGGGGTAAATATTTGCGAAATTAATCACTTACCATATTATTGCCTAATTGCGATTCCTGCATCGCTAACCGCAACTATCATGTCTGCTGAACGACCGTTATTCCACTAGGAGTCCTGCCATATTGTTGAATAGTTCTTATGCAGATAAGATTGAGATTTTCACCCTGTTGACGCAACCCGGACTATGCGACCTGTCTTTTTTCCTACTGATCATCATTGTCCGGATGGTCGGCTCATTTTTAAAAGGCTAGCTTAATCAGAAGCCTTTTATTAGCCTATCGAACAATGCTCTGTAAGAAAACAGAAACAGAGAGGGCCAGATGTTAAGAGAAAAATATGATGTTCCATCTCATAGGTCATCACAAATCAGTAATACAGATACCATCAGCCTATTTTTTCAGACATGTTTCAAAATTCGCAAGCTTGCATGCCGCTGCTAAAAGTACCTTGTTGGCGATCTTTAAGAATGTCGGGAATTGAATCTGCATGAAGCCCACACATGAACAAAATACAACTTACTGACTGTGCTTACTGGTATACTACAAGCCGTTCTTAGAACTGTATGTTGCGTAGTGTTTGCTCACACATTATTTTCCGCATATGTGGAATGATTTAGGCAAGCCTTCCGCAAGCGATAGAAAGTGTAGGTGCAAATTGGGGAGTGCTAGCTATTGTTGAGTAATGTTTGGAAGACGTTAATACCTTTTCTTATTAATCAACTTAACGGTATTTCGGTTAGTGTAGGCTAAATGAAAGCCAGCTTAACTCTTCCTTGATAATACCGTCTATTCTTGCTACATTTGTATAAGTACTCGAGTCACAAGCAATGCCTAATAACTATGTGCAATCCTCTGCGAAAGATGTTTTAATTCATAACGCAATGCTGCTTTACCAAATCACCCCAATTGTCTATTTGTTCCGGGAAACTAGAAACAAAGTGAAACATCTTATGCGGCCTCAACGGGATATGCTTTCAAGCAAGCAATGTACACCACCCAATACACTATGATGGGATGCTCTGTAGACTCCTTGTGTTTGTTCATTTTATGTCTGCCATATAATCTTAGGCTGTGCACTTGAGGACTACTATACGAACCATAAGTGTCTTCTTGCCTGACAGAAATCATATGATCAATGCAGCAATGACACTGCTGTGCGAGCAATTAGTTAGTCGCCAGATATACTTAGTCGCTAGCGTCTTCAACACGAGAATGCATTACTCAATACACTGCGTGGCGTCATGGAAACAGAGTAAAATTTCTGGTTCAGTCTCTTCTATTATAAATTCTACCTTGAATCCTTCCCTACTGTGATCGCATCACTCCGCCCACAATATCATATATATATATATATATATATATATATATATATATATATATATATATATAGATATATATATGTATATATATATTTGTCCTTTCTCTACAGCATTCACCTGTTTCCATCGAGGTGTCTATTGTAGTGGTTCTACCGACTTCAGAATACAATATTAGTTCTTGACTGCGGCGAGTCATGGAGTAAGTCTAACTACAGTTTTCAAATTTTAGCATTATAGAAATCACTCTCCTTGTTTGGTGATGCTGTTGACCGTCTTGGAGCACATGATTACTCTGAAGACACGTAATAGCCACATAGTTCCCCGTAATGTTATCTTTTGGATCACAGGTGACTAAGGAGCTTAGGGACATTCAAAATAAAGTTAAGGAAGACAGTGAGCAAGCCAGCTTGCGGAAATACACACATGATGCTTCACGTAACCAAAACTAACACCTAAAAATGGGGTCCACAGCAGTTTAATGAAACCAAATTCACAAGGAATGCAGTCATGCCGCACTGGTTTGGGTATTTCACTTGATAATAGGATGAATTACGCGAAGATGCTATATTCTGTATAAGGCAGCATAGGCTTTGTTATATTGTAAAAGGCATTCAAAAACGATCGTTGCAGTTTTTGTGGTAATGTACATATTGACGTTCAATGAGAGCCGCGAAATATGAATGAAAACCAGGTGACTGCACTCATGCGCTACCTGGCTCATGCGATACTGCAGCGCGCTCAAACGCCCTAGAGTAAAACAAACATGCTTGCAGGCCATCGAACTAGCTCTCATCAGCGATGATGGTGTGTCCTTACCGTGTACGGCTGTTAAAAATGCTGATGCAGTGAGAGACTGGTGCCTAGAGTAGTAGCGACTCATTTAATCATGGTCCGTGCGCCGGTTGTTTCGCTCGAAGCACGTTTCATAGAGCTGCCCTGCGGTAGTGCCCGAATCACATTTATCTGTGAAAAAGAAAGAAGCAATGCTATACAGCGAATACAACACTTCGAATTTATAGTATCAAGCTCCGCAAACCTTCAGCGACGCGTTTCACAGAACCAATACTTTCTTTGCTCCGTTGAGTGTACATTGCGCCGCAGTTTTTATGAATAAAAAATGCGTAGGTTTCCAACAGGATCTAACGGCTTAGACCGTTTAACTAACAGGCACACACTATTTGCATAACGAAACGACGAAAGGCAAGAAGAAAAAAATTCGGCAGATCCCACGTACCCTGGGAATCGATGTCATGCAAAGAATGTGGAGGGGAAGGTGTGTGGTGTCATTCTTTCTTGAGCGAAACGTTACGAAATGACGCTAAACATATGTACAAATGTTATACGCACAGACATGTATGTTGAACAGTCGCGTTTGTTTTATATAACCGGTTGTTTACTGTTGCGTAACGATGACAGAATCAACATCGGTATTACCAACACCAGAAGCGGTAAGCTGAAATGTAGCGCTTGTGCTTACGAGGATGGTAGCCCTGTGTAGTGTTACGTTGACCAACTTCAGTGGATGGCGCTTAACTACGATAGACACTAATCCGACATGACGCCTCTATCTTTGGAATACGTATGTCATGTTTATAAATATACTTAGCAGCACTTCAACCACGAATTGATGTTTCACCATCATTACGCCTGCATGTGGTCTTTTTTCCAATGGAGTTCCGTGACCTTGCGTGGCTCTGTGGTAGAATACTTGATTGCCATGCAGAATGCTTGCGTTGGATTCCTGCTGGGACAATAACATATATTTTTTTGCATTCATCGGTTGAACGCTGCCGATGTATTTTGCATTCGTCGGTTGAACGCTCTCGTATTTATATTATCAAGGTATATTCTCGCCGTTCCTCGGCAGATATCAACTGTGAAACACCTCTGGCATTACCCGCATACCGTGGCCGGTGATATACGGGTATGTGCCACTCGTGTCTGAAAGAAAGGGTTTGGCGTCATGCGTGGGGATTTTAACATTATGCACGTCATGACCAGAGAGTCATAATCGTCAAACCCTCTTACACTCCCATAATAATTGTGGGCTACCCGATGTTAATTAAGGGGGTGATCACGAGAGCACCCAGACGTGGGCGGCTAGATAGATAGATAGATAGATAGATAGATAGATAGATAGATAGATAGATAGATAGATAGATAGATAGATAGATAGATAGATAGATAGATAGATAGATAGATAGATAGATAGATAGATAGATAGAAACGATCAAAGTGTCTGCAAAAGGCAAAGAAATGCTTCGCATTTAACAAAGGCAGCCATGGTGTATCAATGATGTGATAGAAAATATTTCAGCATGAATGGTAAACTTTAAGCAGGTATCAGCCTGGTGGGAGTAACAGAAATTTAAGGAAAGATAAAACTCCTGCCAAGGTTTCTTTTACATAACCGACGTTTAGAAGCCTTACCGGCTTTTTGTCCACGGGTGAGAAGGCCCGTTATGTACAGAGTTTATGTCCGCCTTCGCCCATGGTAAGTTTTATCAACCGCACCGCATGGACAGTGCCCTCCCTCTGCTGTCAAGTCTTACGGCAAGTCTTGTGAAACCCCGCGCGCACTTCAAGAAGGCGCAGATAAGCGCCGTACATCTCTGGCCTTCTCACCCCTGAAGAAAAAAGAAGCCGATCGGGCTTAGAAACGTTGGCTTTTAAGGCGAAAGCCTTAGATACCCAATGAAACGCAAACTTTGACTGTCGGCGTCCCGCACTGTTGGGGACGATTGATGCAAAAAAATATGACCTGATTACGTAGCAAATTGACGTCATCATGACGTCACAAATCAGCAACGTGTGTGACGTCATTGCGATGTCATCATTGCGGTAGCTTCACAGGACCACGTCACCACATGACATCGTAGCTTGGGGGGGATCACGGCGGCAATGCGAAACCGGGTGAGGCGCTTCCGACGTTGGGGGGCAGTACAAATCCACGTTGAGTGTAGAATATTTTCGTACGCTGGTGGCGCAGGACCAATACATCGACTGAGAAGCATAAGATTGTGACTTTGGCCTTTGAGTCGCATTTAATGAATGCATAGGGGACCCCGTGTTTTTTTTTCGTATTATATCAGTATGTGTTCCCTTAACAAGAATATAGGAGAATAGAATCCACTAATATGCTGGCTTACTTTTCAGGGAGCAAATTAGGATTGAGGTATATCGTCGAGACATTCTATTTCTGCTGGGATTATTCTTTCTCATGTTTGCATTAGCAAATGTACCTACCTGCGTAATTGCAGGAAAAAACCCCAGTACGTATTTTCTTTTTTTTTTCATATTCACACTGCCCTTCTTATTTGAAGCATTTTCTGGAAATTGTTTGAAGAAATGTGTACTTTTTCGCACTTTTCAGCAAAGCCACCACAATGCTATAACGTATAACGCTGACACTCCAGATATTTTTTATAGTAATGTGGTAGAACCCGTTTATCTCTATAAGGCTTTCCTCGAGAAATCTGATGAATATAAGCGCGACATCGTGGGTAAATGTTTAGAAAATGGATATACTGTATAAATACCCTAACAATTTCCCCATAATGACAGTTCATTAAGATAAAAACGAAACACCTCTTCAAGTGAGAAGTTGCTGTTCTCCAAACTGAGACGCAAACAAAATAATACGCGAAATATACCACAGTGTATATATAAACGTTCCGTTCTTGTCACACGTACGACAGATGCAATGTTAAGTGTTGTGACATCTATTTCTCATTCCTATTAGAAGACTAATCATCATCATTATTGAGGCCCAACACGAGCTGACGAGTGGCCTTGTGGCAGCGAAGGCTTGTCCTCTTTCGTTTCTTTCTTATTAACGCGATAGCGTTAAAGAGCTCGTTTCGCAGAAATTCCGGCGTCGGCGTCGGCGTCGTTGGTTGTGAGCGAAAAATCATCATCTTGTCC
The DNA here is from genome assembly GCA_030522465.1 of Rhipicephalus appendiculatus. NCBI lineage: Eukaryota > Metazoa > Arthropoda > Arachnida > Ixodida > Ixodidae > Rhipicephalus > Rhipicephalus appendiculatus. Next base: position 19,870 of record JALIZH010010745.1, on the reverse strand, counting down.
GTGACCGAAAAATCGAGAGAGATGCAAATAAAATAAATAATAAAAATTTTCGGGTCCGAGTGAGGATCGAAACCGGGTCGTCTGCGTGGCAAGCAGGTGTTCTACCACACAGCCATGCCTCTGCTTGGATATACTGTGAAAATAACTTCCTCTGCTTGGTAATGCAGCGAAAATAACTTCCATGCTTCGCAAACGCAAGCGTCTTTTATATAGGGGTCGCAATATACCATGTAATATCCCAGGAATTTTCCGTGGTACAAGCGTAAATTGCCATCGGGCGTCAGAATATGTGACTATCATAACGATTCCATAGTTTAAAGCCAGCCACCCATTACAAACGGCACACACCTTACTGCGCGTATTCCCTTAACACCACGTAGTGGGTGCATAGCAAGTTCGAAAACATTTCCCACATTTGCCGCGCATAATTTCTCCTGGTTTAAAGCATACTACCCATTACATAGTATGCACTAAGTGATTGAAGTACGCACTAGGGACGGATTATCGCTATCGCGTTCAACTCTTTAAAGGCGAAGCTTAAGGGTCCCCCCAATTTTTTCAGTTCGATTAAAGCATTTCATTTTGCAAAACGTAATCTTTGCTCAATGTTAACCGCGCCGCATTTGGAAGACTCGGAGGTCCGACATTAAGGGAACTTCTTGTTATGGTACCTCATGTTGTATTACGCATAAAAACGTAGCAATATTGTGCGACAAGTAAATAGTTTTCCCTAGCAATTATTCAGTTTAGGAGTCTATTTTTATTTCTAATGTGTGTAAATGCCAGATATTACTAGGAGAGACCGCGATACCAGATGACTGAAACTGTGGTACCAGCGCAACTACAGTATCAGCAGAATAGGAAAACTTACACAGCGATTGGATTGCATTAGACATGAACACGCAGGAAGAATTTCAGTCGTTTTTCCTTATATAATAAATGAATTTCTAAATAAAAATTCAGCAGATCCCAGTCATTCTGGGAGTCGATGTCATTGGAAGCAGTATGTCAGTAGTGGCCTCTACCACATTTTTTTATACATTTCAGTCAAGCGTTGCGAGTTCGATCGACTTCTTTGTGCATTTTGAGTAGTCATGGAGATATCGCGGTGAGGCCCGGAGCGGCCTGCCCGTGATATATTTATATCCCGTCGAGTACATTAACGCCCAAGGGGTATCCTATGTCCCAGCGTAACGACGGTACCTCTCATTGGAGCACAGCCGTCAGTTTTGTCGAAATGAACTGCGCGCTACGGTTCGACGATGGGTATATGGTAAGAAGTGGTTTTTCCCGTATTCCTCCGGACTGTGCATTGGTTAACCATAGTTTTGCAAGTCACAGGAGTTAGTATTTAATGTTTATTATATTGTTCCGAAAGCCCATAATACACGGGGCATCCACAACGGAGGTTGGCGCGATATGACAACATGATAGGACTTTTATCGTAAGCTGATTCAGGCAATGGCGTAGCTTTGTGGTAGAATACTCGACTGCCACGCCGAATGCCTGGGTTCGATTTCGGCTCTAAATGCGATTTTCTCTTTTTCCGTTGCTCGGTTTTATTCTCACTTACAATGCCGACGCCTGCACTGCATTTTCTGCCTCACATGTGCCATAACGCGATCTCCTAAAGCTTTTCAAAGTTCTGTCATTGTCATTTCTGGTTTGATAAAAACTGTCAATCACCCGTGGCTCATACCCGCATTCCATGGGCTGTGGTATGGGGATATGCGCCGCACGTGACTGAAAGAAACGGTTTCATGACGTACGCTTGAAGTATCTCACGAATTTGATGTAATTACATGTTGATCGTCTTCATCACATACTAATGCCATCCTATGCGAACTTTCGTATGTGTGAAGTCAACGAGACGACCGAGACAGATACGTAGATAGACACGGCCTAAGTGCCTGCAGTCCGCAAAGAAAGCTTCGCATTTAATAAAAGTGCGCTATTGTGCATCGTTGCCATACATGAAATCTCGCTTGACTAAGGCTGCCACTCGTAAAGATTACCTCATGATATTTTTATACATCACCTATACGACAGGTATTTTTAACCAATTTCTCATCGTCGCATTCTTCAGCTTACTACTCTCTCTTCTCGTCATCCCGTTGAATCTTCGAAGTTCCTTTACACTGTCATTCACTGTCCAGAATTTTCTTTACTCTGCAACAACATCCCACTCGCTAAACCAACATCCACCAGACACCACCATGAGCTGAGCATGTCTGATTTTATTCACCGAACAAATGCATATAAATACACTTCTTTTAGTCGCACTTTTGAAAGATGGAATGCTCTTCCCGGCGATGTTAAAGCTTTACCACTTCATGACTTCATTTTGTACAGTATTAACTTATAATATTCATGCTATGTACATTTTGTGTTGTATTGCAGTTTTCGTATTTTGCCTTCCCTTCAAGGCTGAAGCATGTTGAAATAAATAAAAATTAGAGAGCCCTAACAGAGCAAGCAAAGGCATCGCAGTCTGGGGTGATATATCATCTAGACTAAAATTATAATGTTTTCGAATGCAAACAAACCATGACATGTTTTTCAGCTAAGAATTTCTTTTACTGAGGACTTTGGTCTAAAATCATTCTTATTTTGTAATCCTTTTCGTTCTAGGCAAATATTCGAGGTTGGAAGATACGGACGGTACGTATATCTTTGTTTTTGTGCCTTATGGCTTATATGCCATATTACGAAACTGAGTCATTTTAAGCTCTAAACACTCCAGCCAGCGGAAAGCATTTTTTTGTTCTTCTAGTGGACATTGTCTTTTTCGCTTATTATTGTGCGATAGACGCAATGTGTTCAGAGTATTGGGTGTTGGATTAATGTTTTCATCAATGCTTTTTTTAATGATTTCAATACAGGACTACGAACAAAACATCATGCGAAAGTTTTCATAAGAAGAAGATACCGCATAGGTATTTGAAGAAAATCTTAAAAGTCGATGTTTTTTTTCCAATGCAGGCAAACGCACCGAGGGTAGTCAGGGAAGTGATGCCATGCACATTAATATGTTCGTTGGAAATATTTGACCCATAAAATGAAAATTTCGTTTTCAGATTTAGTTATCACTAGTCAGCAGGACCATATTTCATAATATTCTTTTAAATATAAAGGAACTGCGCTGAAAGGAGATTGAAATCAAAAACTGCAACGGGATACAGATTTTCTATCTCTGACGCCTTCTGAAGGGCAGTAATTTCTAACGGATCATCATATGCAATACAGCCCCTGGCCCAGTGAATACGTGAATCTGGTCCGATGCAAGTAATGCTGAGGACTACACATATATGTGAATGTCGAGCATTCGTAATTTTTTTTATTTCTCATGATATTGTAATTTCCAAACAGTGATGCCTCCGACCCGACGCAGACTTAGGTTACCCACACAACGACGACCACCATCTCCACCAGGCTCACCAGTGCCACCATCCCCACCATCGCCACATTTACGCCACGGAGGTTAGTACTGCACCTTCTTTCGCGTCAACACACAAAAGGGTAATCTTGTATCTAACTGTGAAAGCTGGTATTTTATATATCATGTGATAAACACCAACAACTGAATCAAAATTCAGAAGAGTGGCCTTTGCAGGAGAATGATTACGTTTCGTGGTACGCAAAACATATCGTGGGTATTTAATTGAAATATGCACGCAATACCGTTGTTCAGCTTCTCCTTCACCGTTACACCACATGTCCTTCCATCATAAAAGACCGCGCTAATTTAGGCGCGGACAGGGAAATATCACACGAGGACGGGCGCTGTTTTTTCCCTGTCGATCTTTAAATTAACGCTACATTTTAAAGACCATTCCGTACCAACGACTTCGCATCCATACACTTCCAACGCATCTCTTTTTTCATCCATGCCTCGCTCGGGCGAAGCGGCTACTGACAGCTGCTTTTATAGCAGCAACTAGCATCTGGAAATGCATCAATGTAATCGCTGATATCCATTACATCTTCTCCGGCTTTCTGATATCTCCCTTAACGGACTTAGATGCAGGCAGCACCTGTGGCGGTGGCGGCACGAAAGACTCACCTTGGGCTAATGTAAGTTTATTCTAAAACGCCGCCCTAGTGTTTGACTGAACCTGTTTGGCCGGCGCTGCGACGACACGAGGGGAGCGTGGAAGAAAACAAGAGGTCAACTACCTCACAGCCTCTGAAAGTGTTGGCTCCAACTCATCTGCGAGCTCCTTGTGAAATTTCGCGCATAAGGTGTAGAACTTGTGGGGCTTCCACGCAACTCAGAGAGGCCACCATGATCTTAAGTAATTTCAAGCTGTTTAGAAATACAAGGTTCCGAAGAAAAAGCAACCAATGGGCTTATGGAATCGCACAGCTGTGTTAGGACCTTCGAGGTCACGCGCATACCGAGAAATGCGTACGGGGATGTAAGTTGCGATACAGGAAGGCAAAGCGCAGAAGTGTGTTTAGAAATTTCAAATCGCACAAAAGTGTTTTACTATATCATAAATCATAAAGAAAAATGGCTTTCTCCACAAACAAGACAAAGCGACGAATTTTTATTAGGAAAAAAACTTTTTTGTGGCGTTGCATGACATTTACTTACTCCATAAACGTTTTAAATACTTACTTTTGAGTATTCTTTATTAGAAAATTTATATATGTAATCTAGTTAACTACCACGCCATACAATTGCTGGCATCTTGTTCCTCTCACGGATTTCTCAGATTTGATATATTTCAATAACAGATAACTGTGGAAGCCTAAACGACATAACTCTATTTACTCTGCGAGAAAATTTGTGCTAGGGTGGTGTCAGCAAGATTAGGAAGTGTAAAAGTGAGCGTGAAGACTAATGGTACATTCGACTGGTCGTTTTCGAGCGCTCCGCAGGCGCTGAAAAAGTTACGTAAAATAGCAACTAAGCGTTGCTACTAACATTATCAGGTCAATACATGATCAGGAAAAAGAAACATGACTTGCATAACAGCTTGTTCTCGTTGAAGAGTTTTAAAGCTGTTGAATTCAACACTTTCAAACACAGTCAGAGCGCTCTCAAACGACCAGTCGAATGTACCATAAGAAAGTTATCTTATAAGTAAGGGCAAACGTCAAAGCCAATACATACCGAGTTTTAGTATCCTCTGTCTAACATGTCTGCAGCAGTAAATTCTTCAAATATGGGTAGTTTGCTCTGTTTACCGTGTTTTTGATTATTGCTTTCAGAAGACGCTCAGTATTCCCGTAAAAAGGAAATAAAATAGTCGTACCGTTAAAATTGATTTGTTCTTCGAAAAGAATAAATAATACGGCTAAGAGGGCACCACATTTCCTCCAGGTGCGCTCAAAGTTCAGAAAATGCGAAATTGCCTTCAGAATAGGTTTTGCAAACAGAATTTGCATATTGTTTCGTGACGAGCCCATTTTTTTTACGCAGAAACGTGTTTCCATGTCATTGTTATCGGTCTAAAACAGGCGCTGAGAGTAAATTTCACCAAAAATCGGGAATGATGACTTTCACCACGTGCTCACTCTTATATGGACGCACCTTGAAGACTTTTTCTTCGCATCAAGAGGGATAACAGCACGATACAAAAAGAACATTAGTCAACACAACTGTTAAATAGGACCACGTTAACGTAACCATTTTACGCGTAAATGTAATTTACATGCAAAATATTTTACGCTACATGGTCCTATTGACCAGTTCTGTTGACTAGTTTGGTTTTTGCTGTCACGTTTAGACAGAAATGCAGTAGCGAGAAAATGAAATGTGAAAATTGCGATTGCATATTATATCTTTTCTATATCAGAAACCTTATGCGCAGTATTGTTTTAGTGAATCTTAATACATGGAACGGTTCCTAGTACAGTAAGTGTGTAAATTTGATTTGACGAAAGTATGGCAGAATACCGCATATACGAAAATGTCAAATGTTTGTTATTTTTGTAATGTATCAATATATCTCTGTTTTCAAACAGTACCAGCTTCGGGCCACAGGGGGTCAACTTTTGCGCAGTCAACTATTTGTTATTTTTGTCATGTTTCACTATATCTCTTTTTCCAAACAGTACCAGCTTCAGACCGAAGGGGATCAACTTTTGCGCAACAACAACAACCCCCGTCTCCACGTCGCTCACCACCCCCCATCCCCATCTTTTTACGGTGGATGTAAGTATTGTATGCTTATCTAGGGCTAAATACAGAAGAATAATGATGCATCAGGATATGAAAGCTCGCATTTTTATACCCTGTGATAAACACAAAAGTCAACTGATCACAAAATTATTTATTTATTTTATTTAAAACATACTGCGGTCATTCAAGACCAGGCAGGTGGGAAAAGACAATTATGACAACATTAAATACAATAAAAAAAATCATCCGATTTTACAGGCATACACAATGGATGATGCATCCATAAATATATAACAAAAAAAAAGCATACAAAAGTACAAAGTGACACAAATGAAGCAATGCCTTGATTAGAAAATCAATATACATATACATACACATATATTATATTTATACACACTGAAACGCGTCATGTAATGAGAAAATATTCAGCAAGAGCAGTTTGAACAGGTCTTCATAAGAAAAAGAAAAGACAAAAAGGATAGAAAGGCTTTACAATTGGGTGCGCGAATAGTGTCGTGATATTTCATTAGGCCGTGCAAGCGACATTGCTTTACAGACACACTGAATTGGCTTCATATGTTTGTTCATTCAAGAAAAAATGCTTTGTCCAACATTTCTATATTTTACGTCGTTTAATTTGGCACGCGCTTCACGGACAGTTATCGGTATTGTATTGCTACAAAACGTGTGCTTTGACACTTTGAAAAGAAAAGCAAAAAAACACTATTGCAAGAAAGTATTTTACAAGGGTACCGCCATATAATGCTTAGAATTCATTAAGGTTGGTAATTCGCCATTTGATATTGTTTATTCCACATGTCAGCGCGTACACAAATAGCGGAGAGGTCAATGAGTTCAACTGACGTCGTCAGTAAGACATATTTTCCCAATAAATGCGCCAATTACTCAATAACACTCCCTCAGTAGGCATGTTTTTACAACTAATCGTCCTAAGACTCGGCTTAAGACTGGCAATGGTAACAGCATAGTAGTACATTAAATGATACAGCTCAAATAATGGCCGCTTAAGCTTCCGCGATAATGGGCGGGGTTTCAATTAGGGCAATGTCTTTCCCACAAATTGGACTGTTTAGCCGTAAATTTTGTCTTTTTACATGGCTTTTCAGAAGCACTGTAACAAAGCCAGCATATGTCAATCTAAATGACCACGAAGAGCAGTGAACATTTATTTTAATGAATTCATTACTACGCGTGAGTGATTTTGGCTGTTGCATTGCGCATACTATTTAACATGCAGCAAAATATAAGTCGAAACGCAACTTTCCATGGAAATAAATCATGCCGTCTGTACAATTGATATTGTAGTTGAAAAATGTCAATCTTTCGAGGAAGTGAGAAGGGGGTGATGAAAGAAGGAGGGGCGTCGTGCTGCTGCTCCTCTTTTGCTGATGCAACAGCTTCTCCAACCCGTGACTCACAGAGAAATTCGTCAAGCCTGCACTATGAAGTCTCCCGATGTGGCATGTGACATAATCTCGCCTAGAAAACCGACGCTGTCCTAACAATGCGTCGTGCTTAGTTGAAATTGCGAAGGTATTAGACTCAAGAATCCCTATTATATCTTGGCATTGGAAGAAAAGATTAACGAGAAGCGATGCGACTATAAGGGCGATCTTCCTTCACGTGTCAAAGGCAGAATGAGCACATGTCAACCAACGTAATTCTGCCAATTTTCTTTTCGACACATTTAGGCGCCACCTGGAAGAGAATATAAACATAATGGAAGAAATCTACCGCGGATCCACAGCCCCTATAGTCCTCCATAAAGAAAGCGACATAATCCCAATGAAGAAGGGCGTACGGCAGGGAGACACGATCTCTCCAGTGCTATTGACCGCGTGTTTACAGGAGGTTTTCAGGGCCCTAGATTGGGAAGAGTTAGGGATAAGAGTTATTGGAGAGTATCTCAGTAACCTCCGATTCGCTGATGACATTGCATTGATGAGTAACGCGGGAGACGAATTACAGCTTATGATTACTGAACTGGATACGGAAAGTAGAAGAGTAGGTCTGAAAATTAATATGCATAAAACTAAAGTAATGTGGAACAATCTTGGCAGAGAACAGCGCTTTGCGATAGGTGGCGAGACACTGGAAGTTGTAAAGGAGTACGTCTACTTAGGACAGGTAGTAACCGCGGAGCCAAACCATGAGAGTGAAATAACTAGAAGAATAAGGATGGGATGGGGCTCATTCGGCAAGCATTATGAAATCATGAATGGTAGTCTACCACTATCCCTCAAGAGGAAGGTATATAACAGCTGCATCTTACCGGTACTTACCTACGGAGCAGAAACCTGGAGACTTACAAAGAGGGTTCAACTTAAATTGAGGACAACGCAGCGAGCGATGGAAAGGAGAATGATAGGTGTAACCTTAAGAGACAGGAAGAAGGCAGAGTGGGTCAGAAAACAAACGGGGGGTTAAGGATATCATAGTTGAAATCAAGAAGAAGAAATGGATATGGACCGGGCACGTAGCACGTCGGCAGGATAACCGCTGGTCATTAAGGGTAACTGACTGGATTCCAAGAGATGGCAAACGCGTGAGGGGGAGACAGAAAATTAGGTGGGTAGATGAGATTAAGAAGTTTGCAGGTATAACGTGGCAGCAGAAAGCACAGGACTGGGTTGATTGGCGAAACATGGGAGAGGCCTTTGCCCTGCAGTGGGCGTAGACAGGCTGCTGCTGATGATGATGATGATGATGATGATGATGATGATGATGATGGAAGAGAATAATTTCTCTAGGTGTGGTGAGATACGTGCGAGCATCGCCGCTATTTCTGTTACCACAAGCTTTAGTACTCTTACAGATAGGTATAACCAGCCGGACCTTGACATCGACTTGCCTCATAAAAATATAGTATGCAAAGGTATTTTGGCCGCAGTGTAATGCTTCCGCGAATAATCAGAACGCATGTAACTCCTCAGTTAGTCGCTTGGGATTTCGAAAGCCCTTACCGGTTTTTTCTTGTTACTTTATTGTGCAGCGTGTTTCAAGAATTGTGTCCGTAAGCCTACAAAATCAGGGAAATTATATAGTATTTGATCGATGCCTTCACAGTTACTTCTGTAGACGCAGACATCTTAAGGTGGCTAACTGCATCATTAGGGATACTAATTAAGAAAGTTAAATCAGTTACATTTTTTGTGACTGAGTTGCGTGGTTATGTATAATGGGAGAACAGAAGTCCTTCATGCGAAGTACCCACTGCGGCTTTGAGATTTCTCGAACTTTTTAATTTAACTTTTTAATTGTTGCCTGAAACGATGTCTTTAACCATGTTAGGAGACCTGCCGCGACAGAAAAAGCAATTGCAAAGACAGCGAGCAAATATCGAACTTTTCTGATTTTTGCTGATTTTGGACACATTTCTTGAAACACCAGGTATCGATGTTCGTAAGTGCTTCCTGCGATTAGTATGCACTTGACCACCACAGCTTCCATTGTGCCTCTGAGAAATTGCGCAGCAGTTTAACCTGAGTTAACCCTTATGGGAAGGAATTGTGTGCTCTTATTTTTTCTTTAGCTAGCTGGCCGTGATGGCTGCCGTATAACTGCATGCGGCGAACAGAACCAGCAGTTCATGCGCTCTATCTTGCAGATCAAATGCCACAGAACAACGCTGGGTGATCCCCGAAGGATGACAAATTCGTATGCTCCGTCTGTTTGTTTGCCTAGTGCAGGAGTTTTCTTTTTGCGCGAATGATCAAAAATGCACAGAATGAAGACACATGGCGATGCTTACGCCCATTTACCGGCCCTCTTCCTAATGACAGGGGTGTGACGGTGGGTGTTTGCTTTAATCAAGCGAGATATGGTTTCATGCGCGGTCGTTTAATTATTCAGCGAATGTTTCCTGCATTACGTGCAGAATGTCGGCCATAGCACGACCCCTACATCAATTCTTTTATTGATAGTATTAATATCTGGGGTTTAACGTCCCAAAACCACGATATGATTATGAAGGACGCCGTAGTGAAGGGCTCCGGAAATTTCGAGCATCTGGTGTTCTTTAACGTGCACTGACATCGCAGAGTACACGGGTCTCTACCATTTCGCATCCATCGAAATGCGACCGCCGCGGCCGGCATCGAAGTACATCAAGTTTTCAATGCATTGCTTTCCCAACAGATGCCTCGGCTTCCTAGTCAAATGGGGACATTTAAACACTATGTGTTCGCAGCATTGCTTGTGCGGCTTACGTGTGAAAGAGTGAGTGAGAATGATATGGAAGTATTGGGGCTTCGATATTTTTAGTGTGCATATTCGAGGCATCACCTGTGCGTGTATCGCATGTGTCTAGGTAATAGCGATTACCAAGTAACTCCACTGAATGCGGAATCTCGCTGACCTTGCCTGTTGTCCTTATGTTGTGTTCATTTTCGAAAACATTTTTTAAACGGTGAATATTTCAATGTGAATTCCTGTGAGAACGCTGTTTAGTCTCATACTTGTCTATGTTTTTACACTGACACCTCATTACCACTAGAGCAGTAAAGAATTAGTTCAGGTAATTCCTGATTTTCTTGTGAAGCAACACCCATATTTGTATTTCAATGTTTTCTTTATCAGATGCTGATCGGAGAAGCAGACATATAGAAAGACAGTTGTCGTTTAAATATGTTAAGAACCACTAACACAGACAAGTGTGCCTTCAAAACTGGATATTCATTTATCATCTAGCATCACCTCGTCGCTAGTCTTCAAAATAAAAGTAAAAAAGAAAAAAAACTCTCCTACCTATTTAACAGCGTTCACTTTTTGTGTCTTTCTTATCGCGGTTCTTTCGGATCCGCAGTTTTAGCCATAGCATCAAATGCGTTAATTAGACAGCGCATTGTACAATGGCACCAATTAAAATATGTTTTTTTCTATTAAATGAAGCTTTTGCAGTACAGAAAGTTTTTTCATTATACAAAGCTTTTACATTAAATAAAGTTCTTCCATTGCATTGCATTGTACATTTGAACAGAGGAATGAAGTCGACAGCAACACAGTGTTTTGTGGAAGTTTCATAGTTTTAATTTTCCTACACCGAAGAACTAAGGGTCATGTCATTAGTGCGTGTGTCAATAATATTGTGCAACTAATCTTACTTTAATTTAACTATTTGAAAGACCAATTTTCCGTTAGTCACTGTAATACTATTGTGTTTTGTCCGGGAGTATCAATTTACCCTGCCTTTTCATAAATGAGACATGTTACGCTGGTTATTTCGAAATTAATTAAAAACTTAATCCTCTAATGGCATCTGCTGTGGTGATGCGATAACGTCAAGGAGCCTATGTCCCAGACTGGATTGGATTGATCGAACTTTATTTATGCCTGCAGTTGGGTGCTCGCACGTCCCCATTTACGTCGTCTTCGGGACACGGAAAACTCGGTGGTGTCAGCGACGTTGTGCGCGAGCGAAAGTTTGCGAAGGATGCAAATAACAATAATCACTAGCGGCGCTGTCAACCTGTGCCACGGATATCACCAGCAGCATGGTTGATTCATTGCAACCACCAATCACCAGGTTTGGTACTTTGGGGGGCCTCAGCCAGGGCCTAGTGATGGCGCTGATATTCCAGGACAATACAGTCATCCAATTTTTAAACCATGCAGAACGATGATAACAGCAGAGAGTCTGCACAGGATGAGTGCAGACTGGCAGCTCATTAATGTTACCACGAAAGTGTTTTGAGCCGGGGTCGACCGAGACTTCACTGACACCATTTTGACACCATTGTACTCGAGATCACACACAAAAAAAAGGAAAAGTTTCGTTGATTTACCTGGGAATCGAAGCCACGACCCCTCGTCGTTCCACGACGTCACATTCTGGGCGCTCTCACATCTCGTTCTCGCAGTGATCTTCGTTAGTGGGGCAGTGTCGCCGTCAGAAAGCGGTGGAGTCAGGTTCTGCGTCATGACACTAACGATTGCCGACAGGGAGCGCTTCGGTAGTTTCAGCGCGACCGAAGCGCTCAGGCGGCGGCAGCGCGCGCTCGCAGACAGAATCCTGAGGTGAGCGCCCGCGAGGCCGAAGCTGCAAGTCGACGCAGCGGCGCGAAGACCCCGCCGTTCGAGCCCGCGAGGCGGAAGCTGCACGTCGACGCCGTGAAGCAGATCCCGCCGTTCGAGCCCGCGAGGCGGAAGCTGCACGTCGACGCCGTGAAGCAGATCCCGCCGTTCGAGCCCGCGAGGCCGAAGCCGCTCGACAAGCTGCACGGCTGCGGCGCGAATCGGATCTTCAAAATGTGAAGGACCGTGAAGCTTGCGAGAAAACACTGTGTGTAATATACACACAGTGTTTCTCACTCTTTATACGATGACTGATGGGGCGTTACGCGGAAGATTCACGGTTTACCGATGATTCCCTCCGGAGCTTCGCCCCACTCCTCATCATTCACCACGTGGATATGCTGTGATTTTTTTCTCTTAATGCATGGAATCAACACCGGTAATTATTGTGAGCTGCGCACAACACAATTCGTCACATTAGAATTACCTTAGCATACAAAACACCCACATTGTCCCAAACAGTAGCAGGTATTTCAAAAGTCAGGCAAACACACATAAGCGTTCAGAAGAGCGAACCACTCCGGAACGGGGTGAAAAGTTTCAACAACACGGCGCACTTGAGGAGCTTCTTCTCTGAAAATAGACACGTCTGCTTGGAAATATAGTGAAAATAACTTCTGCTTGGAAATGCAGGGGGAAAAGTTGGGTGGTCTATACAGGCGTCAAAATACAACATGTAATATCGCTGTAATATTGCGTGGTACAAGTGTGCATTTCCATCGGGCATCAGGATATGTGATTACCATAACGACATAGTGGTTTAAAGCCGGCCACCTATTAGAAAAGGCACACACGTTACTGCGCGTCAACATCACGTAGTAGGTACATAGCAAGTATGCACTAAGTGGTTGAAATACGCACTAGGGAGAGGATATCGCTATCGAATTCAACGCTTACAGGCTAATGCTAAGGGTCCCCCCCACTTTTTACCATGCTGCAAGATTCATTTAGCAGCAACCTCGACGCCATCAGTGCCCTCACCACATGATGCACCGTCTTTGGCACTATTCAATTCGTTGATCGCAGACGAACTGTCGCCATCTGAGTGTTCTGATCTTCTACAGCTGCTTTACCAGTTCCGCGAATCTTTCAATGTTGCTTAAGCTGCCCTTGCCCGAACTTCTACCAGTCTTGACTATATCGACACAGGTTCCTACTCGACATTGCGACAGTGACAACACGTTATTTCCGCCGCTCAAAATCATATTATTACCCAACAGAGTGATGTCACGCTTAAACGAGACGTTGTTCAACCTTGACACAGTCCGTGGGCATAAGTTGTGGTTGTACCTAAAAATATTGACGATTCGTTCCGCTTCTGCGTGGATTAGTGGCGCTTAAATAAAGTGACTCAGAAATATCTGTACCCCTTTCCCAGAATTGATCACACCCTTGATTGTTTTCAAGGTGCCGAGATTTTTTCATCGTTATATTTGCGCTCGGGGTATTGGCAGGTGCCCTCAACTGATGCCGATCGTGCAAAGACGGCCTTCGTCACACCTGAGGTTTTATATCAATTGAATATGCCCTTCGGCCTTTGCAACGCACCGGCCACCGTCGAGCCCATGATGGACATGGTTCTGTGGGGTTTGAAATGAAACGTATGTATCTGCGACCTCGACGATATTGTTGTCCTTACGCCAAATTTCCCGACACATCTTGTACGCCTGAAACTTGTCCTGACGTGCCCCAAGAATGCTCAGCTCCATCTGAATCTGAAGAAATGCTGGTTCGCTGCGCGGTAACTTACAATTTTGGTATGCCGTCACATACGCCATCAGAATGCTCACCAAGGCTGAATAATACAATATATCACCGAAAAAGAATGCTTGGCCATAATTGAAGTTCCGCCGATACCTATATGGCCGCACTTTTCATGTTGTTGCGGAACACCACGCATTATGTTGGCTGTCTTCGCTGTAGGATCAGTCAGGTCGCCTTGCCTGTGGGGTTCTTCAACTTCAACAATAGGACATCGGTTTTTTATACCGCTCCCGCCGTAAGCACCTCGATACTGAGGCACTGTGGCGGGCACCACTATTCTCTGTGACTGCGTCCTTACCCTCTATAGATTACACGGTGTGAGCTTTAGACGTGGACACCGTCTCCTCTGCATAGCGCAACGACCATGGATCACTTCGCCTCCTGTAGTTTTATCTCAGGCGCCAACACTTCCGAGTGCTCGAACACTCTGACGCCAGACTTCACACTTCAGCATTCAAGATGGCCTCTATACTCGGCGACAACTTTTCTTGCCACTGAAGGGAAAGGTACGGGGGCGGAGTATCTGCACATGCAACCCTACGCGAAGTAGTGCGGTTTGGCATGCGTCTCGTACCGCTGTGGAAAGTGATGGCTGCGCGAAATCAGCGTTGCATTTCGACGCAGACGGCACTGCAGCGTTTGAGGCATTGGCAAAAGGCGCGAGTTTACTCACGGGTTCAAAAACGCAAAGTGACAAGCCATAAAAAAAACAAGCATAAATATCTCACTGGGGTGCTCTGCGTTGTGTCTTAAAGAGCTGCATGTAAAAAATCAAACGAGTATTTTTATATCTTACTCAGAATAGACGGACGAAATTGTGGGACTATATTAATTAGCGGTGAGATACGCGCGATTTGGCTCTGTAGCCTTCGCTTCAGAGCCAAGAAAAGTTGTCGCCGAGTATAGTGCTGCGCAACTGCACGCCCTATGACAGGAAGTGACTCCTACTTATTGCCCGAACGCTGCGCTCTCCAACCTGCGCGTCCTTTCACTATGCCAGTGCCCTCAAGACCTACAAACGCTTACGGGAAAACTATTACTTGCCTGGAATGTTAACTTTTTTTCGTAAGTTATTCGCGGTTGCCACGAGTGTCAGTGACAGAAGAAACCATCGCACCCTGTTGCACGTTTACTACACCCGCTTCTGTGCCCAGACTGCCCAGTCGACAGCGTTGGAATTGACCTTTATGGACCAAAGTCCTTTTACATGGCAGATAAATGATGGGCTATTATTGCTCTGGACCACCTGACACGGTACGCCGGTACCACTGCTCTTCCCAGGGCGACAGCCCAGCACATCGCCTCTTTCATCCTGAGTCATTTCGTGCTCCGTCATAGCCCTTCCGAAACGTTTTATGTTATACCGATTCCTATACGGAGATATCCGCTGTGTTTTTAGATGCTTTCAGGAAACTCTAGCTCTAGGGTGCTTTTTGTAATGACAAGAAACTTTCAACCACGTGCTTAATTCGTTCTCATTGGCAGAGCATCACAATTGAGTTTGTTTTATGGACAGTGCGCTACCAATTAAGACAAAAAACAAACGTCAACATGACGCTGGAAAAATAAAACTTAAGGGGAACAAATGCAAGTCCCCCCCCCCCCCCCCCCATTATTAATGTTGACTGTTGCTGCCATACGATTTTTTGATCAATTTGCTAGAAATTCTCATGTAGAATGTGGCAGTGCTTTGAAAGATGTGTTATTTTATGTCTTTAATAGACTCCCAAAAATCAATACAAGACAGGTGATCCTAATTAGCAGGGATGTTTTTCGAAGTATGAAATATAATGCTACAGAATGCCATTAAACGAAGTTACTACAAGAAGAGCAGATATATAGGCCTGTTGGTTGTGCATGGCCTTTCGTTATAGCGTTGTCACGCGCTTGGAAGGACCGGGTTGTGGTGTATGCGGTAAGCGCAATTACCCTAAGACCATAAAATGATGTTTTCGATTCCTGTCTTTCTTTATATAGTGGATGATATATGTCCTCGGGATGCTCACATACGGAAAATTCAAAGGCTCATACTATTCTCTGCACTTCATATAATAAATACGGCAATGACAGTGCCGCGCGACTACTTAGTCACAAGATAGTATCGCCTGATACTGAATTCAGCATCAGATAGCTGGATTACTTCACTTAACGATGGTTCCGACGACGACACTAAGTAGTCTTCTTATGGAAATGTCGTGCTATTATTCTTCTACTTGACATTCTCCATTACTCTTATCTCTGTACCCCGCCCACATAATTAGTTACATATTACCGCTGTCTCTCTATAACACTGAAGTGTTCCCATACAGGTGGCTAATGTATTGCTTGTACTGACTTCAGAGTGCTTGGTGAGTGCCTGGCTGTGGTTAATCAAAGAATAAGGAAACGTAAGGTTTTCCTAATTAGAAGTGATCAATATCAATGTGTTTTCTTTTTTTAATTTTATGACTGTGTTGAACACACTTTAAAGACGAATGATTGGTTTGCCTTTTTAGAGCTTTCCCCCACTGTGAACACACTGTGTCGCAAAGAAATTACGCAAGGTGATCTTCTAGTTGAAAATGAACTAAGCAGTTTCAACAACTGTATCAAAAAGCTTGAAAAAGTTTAGCTGTACTGATATCTTAGTACTTAGAATGCCTAAGTGGAAGTATTATTGACAACAGCGCACTGGTAAACCAGTTGATCAGTCTTATGGCGTAGTGGGTACTTCGCAGTTGTTATTATAGTAATGCAAAGAGAGTTTACAGTTAGCTCGGAGAACGTCGCTTCTCCAGCTTACACTGTGACTGTGGTATGTAGGGTGTGTTGGACAGAAGTTGTAACGCGATAGCATTAAAGATGTCGTTTCGCAGAAATCTTGGTGCCAGCGTCGCTGGTATTGAGCACAAAATTTTCGTTATCCGTGAGCGAAAATTGGATGAGATGCACATCAAAAATAATAAAACACTTAGGTTCCATTGGGAATTGTGTCCAGACCGACACAGCGGCAAGCACGTGTTCGACCATACAGCCATGTTCATGTTCAAAATTTCTTCGGAAAAAAAAAATAAAGATATTATGAAGGTTAACTAATGCGAGGCGGGTCATTAAGACATTTAATATTGTGGGGCAAAAGCGTATGATTTCATCACTCCTCAAAAACATAACTATATCAACTCGTCATACTGCCCTACGCCGGTATAACTCCGCCGGTATAACGAGTTGATAAAATGTCAAAACCAATAATGTTTTTGAGAGCAACACGCGATGAAGCTGACAAGAACGACCAAGTTTATATAAGCGAAGGTGGCTTCGGTAGAGCGCATGCAACAGTTGCATCAGGCCCTACGTCAGCGACCGGTACGGTTCGGTTACGGGGAGGCGTGCGAGCCTTCATGAGCCGACGACGAATGGCTGAACTGATAAACGACCTACTCGCGCAGTGTCAATCAGCTCGATAGCAGGAAAAAGCATTCGCGAGTTTCAGAGCGTAGGTAAAGTCAAGCGAGGCTTTCTGAACGAGGTATTTCAGGCAGCTCAACCGTCCCAAGCCGCTTCGTTTAGTTTTCTGCAAGTTGGAGGAGGATCGCCGTGAATAGATCGAGGCAGGAACGCGACGTGGCAGAGTCGAAACAGGCCAAATGATAATAATATGGGGGGGGGGGGGGGTTTACGTCCCAAATCCAGGATATGATTATGAGGGACGCCGTAGTGGAGGGATACAGAAATTTTGGTCATTTGGTGTTCTTTGACGTGCACAGACATCGCACAGTACATGGGCCTCTACCATTTCGTCTCCATCGAAATGCGACCGCCGCGGCAAGGATCGAACCCGCGGCCTTCGGGTCAGCAGCCGAGCACCCTAGCCACTGATCCACCGAGGCGGACGAAACTGGTCAAATGCGAATGGATACAGATAACGAGGCTTAGCCAAATCTAGCCGGGGTGTCTCAGGAGAGCATGATTAGTGAGGCTTACAGGAAGTTAATTAACATTACGGAGTACACGCAGTGTCATTGTCAGCAAAAATAGCGTGTCCGACAAATCGTGCGGCTGCGGCAGTAACCGATGGCCGATGCCACGGCTGGGCGAATATATGGGATACCTTTCATTGTTGCGCGATTAATATGTGTTGCGTTGATAAGGCGCATCTAAGAGCAACGAAATTCTAGGTAGGCAAATAATAATGTGGCAAAAAGCGTGTGATGTAATGAAGTCAAAATTTAGATAATTCCATTTGTACGACGACCGTTACCAAAGTCACGGTGACAATAAACAAGAGGATGCTGCGAATAAAATTGCGACATGTGGTGCTGCATCGGCGTCACGATGAGTATGGCAGACCATGGTGTCACACTAAAAGTCTTAGTAGAAAATCTCGTGACATGGCACCTAAACTTCTGTATTTGAAAAGCGCATTATGTTGCGAAATTAAAGTCACTCCCAGCTTGCTCAAAAGCGTGTTTTTTATTGTGTTGATGTTGGCAATGTTTAAGAGCACCAATACATTGAAAGTTTCCTAAGCAGGCAATTCGAGGATCTAGATTAGCTTACTGTCCTCTGACACGCGCCCACCGACCTCGCTTTGAATCTTGAAGACGCCCTAGCTAAGTGTACGAGAGCAGCGCACTGTCAACAGCTGTGAGCGTGTGCTGAATGCCATTCTGTGCAGTGTGCTGACGACCAAACAGATATTTAAAGAAGTCACGGTACTGGTCTTTAAAATGGTACCACCTTGTGACCTCTCCTTCATTTGCACGAAACTATGGCCGTGGGGTGGCGCTGAAATAAAGATGAACATTATGGAGTATCACCACCGGATCGCACCCGCTACTGCGACATTTGCGTGTAAGCTAAGCCAATCACAAACCCAGGATTTGTTCTGCTGAGTCGACAGCCGACCCGGGATCACATGGATGGATCCTGAGGGCAAGATATTGATACTTAAGGGGTGACTTGAGGCTTTGATGCTCGTGTGGAAGTTCCGGGACGATACACCTTGTACGGTGATACCTTGTTTGGTTGTTCGACCCCCATTCCAGCAGTGTCGAGCTTGATAAATCAAATGAATACAAATGCAATGCTTATTGGACTGCCACAAGAGTGAAGTCTACATTGGAAACATGATGGTCGTTAACCTGGCATGATGTCTGGGCCATAGGTTTACACATTCAATGTTCATTGCTTTGTAATCAATTTGTACAGCCAGCACTGCAGCCCCAATTGAAGTTTCACCGACCGTACGCATGTATAGTGTCTCGTTCCAAAGCAATTTCAAGACCTGGCATAGCTCTGTGGTAGAATGCCTGCTTTCCGCGCAGAACGCTTGGGTTCATTTCCTGCTGAGATCCTGATTCTTTATATTTGCATTCGGTGGGCCTACGCTGCCGATATCAGCTTTTCTTCACGCTGTCGCATTTAATTTACCATTGTCTGTCCTCGACGTTCGGAGGTATACATATACTGTCAACCACACAAACACTAATACCACGACCCTCTCATAGAGGCAGCGTGAGGCTCTGCGGAGCTCCGCCCTCGGTAAACAAATATAGGCGACCCAGCGCGCCCGTGAGGCAGCGTAGAGGCAAGCCCTTGACGTAGCCGCATGGGAGGCCTAGGCACGGCCGCCTAAACTTCCTGGTTTCTTCTAATAAAGTTCAATCGTCCTCCACCTGTGGCTCATACCCGCGTACAGGGGCCCGTGGTATATGGACATGTGCCACACGTGTGTGAAGGAAATGGTTTGACGACGTACGCGACAGGATTTTCACGTCATTCCTGTCGTGACCACACAGTCATACTCCTCAAACTCTGTTACCCTCCCATACTAATTTTGATCTACACCAAGTTAAAGAAGCGATCGCTAGAGCACCCTGACATAGAAGGCCAGGCAGATAGATA
>JALIZH010010742.1:0-13932 GCA_030522465.1 Rhipicephalus appendiculatus | reverse complement strand
GGTGTGTATCAAGCTAGCGAAACGGCCGTCAGCGCGCCATGAGCGTGGCATGTAAATCATGTTGTACATGACATGCAGGTCATGATTTTCATATTACCACCTGTCATTTATGTTCGTCATGCAGAAATGTCGCATCGTACCAATTTTTTGGATATATCAAATTATGGAAACTGCCTCAGGAGCACTATGGCCATGGCGTGTAATCATACTTTTCATGACAAGTTAGTCATGAGTTTCATGATATGACCAGTGATTCATGTTAGTCATACAGTCATGTTATGCCATACCAAATTTGGTATAAATCCCATGAACGATATGGCCAGGAGAGCCCAAAGTCGTAGGCGGCTAGATAGATAGATAGATAGATAGATACGCTCAAAGTCGCCGAAGTTCGCTAAGAAATGCTTCGCATTTAAAAAAAGCCCCCACCTCCCCGAAGGGAATCGTGAGGAAATGCGAATGCATTTCGCGCGCGCTTCACTCCATTTATATATGGTGGTTGTGGTTTGAAGAAGGAAAAGGCGCCTAATTTCTGCAGCCCGGTCGGGAGCACGGCGCAGCGCACTTTTTTTTGCTTTTCTTGTTTTTTTAACTTTTTTATTTATTTCTTTAATTTTTTTTTCATATATAGCTCCGCCGAGCTCCGCCGCAGACCGCTTTAGTTAACGCGCACGCTGCGAATTTTATTGTTCAACAACGCACAGGAGAAATCTCCCACCGGCACCACCTTGGAGGTCAAGATTCATTGCCATATATACGGGGTGGCCAGTGAACGGTTGTGCAGCGCGAGCAGTCGGTTTTTTCCAACCAAGAAACTCGCTAGCAGACGCTGCCTGTGTCGGCGTCGCCAGGCGAGAGGGAGAGGGGGGAGCGTAGGAGAGGGAGAGAGAGGTGGGGTGCGCATGCGCAGTGGGAGTGTGGACGCTGCGGGCAGAGATGCCTAGAGAAGAGAGGGGGGAGCGTAGCAGGGGAGAGAGGAGGGGGAGGCGCATGCGCAGTGAGGGGGTGTGGTTGCCGCGGGGAGGGGATGCCTAGGGGAGAGAGAGAGGGAGAGAGGGAGGTTTTTTTATCTTTATTCTTTTTGAAAGGGTTTGCGCATGCGCAGTAAGGGCGGTCACGCCGTACACCACCACCACCGGATTAAGCTTCGCCATAAGATGCTTCACATCTAACACCTGCCGGCGCGCACACCTCCTCAACCTATCCTCCTCCTCCTCCTCCGCGGACAACGCCAACGCCGGATGCCTGACATAGCCCGACTATGAAATGCATTCGCATTTAAAAAATGAAATACCACGAATCAAACGATGCTACGTTGAAGCGTAGGCAGATGTCAGTATTCTTTGCTGACGTATTACCACAGTATAACGTCGATATCGTGGACCGACGTCTTACCACTTGTAGTATGAGAGCTCCTTTTCCGGAAGGGTGGACGATTTCGCCGAGCGAACGTTTTCAAGCCTAGCTTCTACTTATTGACCTCTGGAGCTTGTGATAGTAGTCCTAAAACCCTCCTCACCCACAGAGGGCGCACAGAAAAATTCAATAAAGCAAATAAATTTTCTTTCGAGGGCTGTTGACTAAATCCGGCTCGCGCAGGTCTGAAAGCCAGTAACTTGTTCACTAGATTATTGCTCCATGGGAGCTGAAGCAGTGCGTTCGGTAAAGGCATGAAGAAACGATTGGGAAGGAGTACGTTTGATTTGGGCGCTTCATTAGAATATTTGGTGTCGGCGGGCAAAAGCAGTCTGCTGGACAACGCCTATGGTTCACGTCAGGAATTACATATTTGTGGAATATTCAGACTTTGAGAAAACTAAATTACTAAGCCCCGTTTCCATGAACGCATCATGATATTTTCGATGGGTCATTATAGAAGCTGACGAACACTGCAAAAAACGCAAATGACGCCGTGGCAATGCTACCTCAAAAAAGCGTTTCGTGGACGGCAGCCACCTATAAAATTGGCCGCGAATCTGCGTGCTTCGCTGCAAATGTCGTCGAAAGACGATAGTCTTGTGCCGGCCGTACTACTATGTTTTGCCTTGCCTGAGACAGCCTAAAAAACACTAGGGTCTTTAGAATTGCGTACCTATGTATTTTCTAATAAAGAACACACGTCCTGACGTTTACATATTATTGTTGTGCCTCAGGAATGCGTAGTATTTGCTTTTTTATCGAATATGTTCACAAATATGAACGCGAACACCAGTTCAAGATGGCTGGGCGTTCAGAAAGAAGTTAAACTTTGGCCGAGAACCTGAATCGGGTTACCGACAGACAAACAGACAGGACAGACATACAGACCAAAATTTTTGCGGTTGAGTATCCCAAGAAAGACTAACGTCTTTAATAAACTGAACGCTTAGGTTAGGAGGGGGCATTGTATACAGCCGCGTTCAGAATTCAGTCGCATCTGCCATAAGTGTAGTATCGGATAGCTGCTGGAACGTCCGTTTTCACAGTTAGTCATAGCGTATGATCACACTGAGCCCTTCGGAAAGGTGCGTTTTTTTTACGACGGGCACATCACCGCTCTGAGGGCAACTGCGTTTCGAATGTTTCAACATTGCGCCGGTTAGCAAGCGGCTGTTAGCGGAAGCCGAGGCTCTTCAAGCTCAAAATGAGCTTATGATCGTCTATGAGCATAAACGAAGCAGACGAGGCGCCGTAAGGACAATGTGAGTGCCTAAAATATTCCTCAGTAGAGGCACCGACGGCATGATTGTTGCAGCTGTGCTAGTCGCAGCGTACACACTAAACAAAAATAACCAGAAAAAAAAACAAAAACGGGAGTAAACTGCTTGTCCTCCAGCGCACTACCTTTTCTGGGTTTTTTACTGCGAAAGCTGTATATGGCTAGGAGAAACGAAAAACCGTTCGGCATCTGTGTCACGAGCGGTCTCCATTGGCTGCGCTATCAGTTACGTCGTTCTGAGCGTCGTACCAAAGCTCGCGCGCCATTGGCGCGGGAGCTTGGGTACGACGCTCGCAAGGTCATACGCTTGCAGCCACGGCGCGCCCTCTGGCGCGCCAAAGCGGCGTTGCGGGCAGAACAGCGTCGACGTGATTGCGGGAGCGCGTGCGCCGGGGCGAACGCCCGCTTTGGGCGAGAGTTTCTCCAGCGGCACTTTGGCTTCGGCTGCGACGTCTATGACCGCCTGTGGTTCGACCACAACCTGGCAACGATAATTGTGGAAGGCTTCAGTGCAGCGTTGGGTTGAACCCACTGCTAAACACCGGGGCTGCACATTTCAGCTTCGCTGGTTAACCATTTGTACGGAGTGCTTGGGCGGTGATTTTTTAGATGTGAAGCATCTTATGGCGAAAGCTTAATCCGGTGGTGGTGTGCGGCGTGGCCTCCCTTACTGCGCATGCGCAAACCCTTTAAAAAAAAACCTCTCCTCCCCCTCTCTCTCCTCTAGGCATCCCTCCCCGCGGCAACCACACCCTCACTGCGCATGCGCCTCCCTCCCTCTCTCCCCTCCTATGCTCCCCCCCTCTCTCCTCTAGGAATCCCTGCCTGGGCTCCCACTGCGCATGCGCGTCCCCCCTCTCTCACCTCTCCTACGCTCCCCCCTCTCTCCTCTAGGCATCCCTGCCCACAGCGTCCACACCCCACTGCGCATGCGCGTCCCCCCCCCTCTCTCTCTCTCTCCTCTCCTACGCTCCCCCCCTCTCTCGCCTCGTGACGCCGACGCAGGCAGCGTCTGCTAGCGAGTTTCTTGGTTGAAAAAACCGACTGCTCGCGCTGCACAACCGTTCACTGTCCATCGCGTATATATGGCAATGGATCTTGACCTCCAAGGTGGTGCCGGTGGGAGATTTCTCCTGTGCGTTGTTGAACAATAAAAATTCGCAGCGTGCGCGTTATCTAAAAGCCCACTGCGGGTCTCTGTGTACAGTCGGAATCTTCTGTCTCTCATTGCCCATTACCAGCGATTGGCATGTTCCAGTAGGAAACACCGCTCCATCACTGCGTGCTTTGCGCCTCCTCAGTTTTCTCTCCTGCGCAACGCTGCGATAGCGCCAGCGTCAACGCCACGGCCAGTGTAAGCGTTAGCGCCCGCTGCTTCACATCTACACATGGTTCCCTTTAGCGGGAGATGGTGTAATTTTTTTTTACTACGTACCAGTCGAGGTAAAAATTTACTCTCACGCTAGTCGAGTTTTTTAGCGTAGAAACGGTAGTAATTATTTACCCCGCCGAGGTTTTCAGCGAGTATAGTTGGAGTAATTTTTTACAGCCGTTGGAAGGTTTTTAGGGTGATTTCTGAGAGTTACTTCTAGTGGTACAAAAAAAAAAAGTGACGGCTGTGATCGGACCATGAGCCAACGCATTTATTAAACATCAAATGACGCGGAATTGATGACATATACAGAAATTAACATATACACAAACACACACACACACACACACAGACAACCAGTGCAGAATAAAACATCACCTGAACGGACCGCTCGCGTTACTCAACCGTACTTCGACCACCCGGTATATATAGGCACCGCATTTTGACCCGCCATGTAGTGCCGGTGGGAGAGCTACTTTTTTTGGCATCGTTGAACAATAAAAGTTTCATAGCGCACGCGTAAACTTAAGGTGGGTTGCAAGTCACCATGAGTCACACCGACCTCTTAGCATAAACCCTCCCGATCTTACCTTTTTGATTATCCAATTATTAGCTGGCACTCCAGCCTGTTGGCCCATAATCGTTGGCAGTGCTCAGCACAACTCCACAAAATATACCCTAAGCACACACAAACCATGGCAGCTCAATAATTTTCATTGAGCGGCAGTACAGAAACACAGTAGCAGCACATATTCAGGAACGCCGGCGAAGAAGAGCGGTGCCGCGCCTGTACCGGCTTCAGACCAATGGCGTCGCTAGGCCTTTTTCGAGGAGCACGGCTATGCGATGAAAGACAGCTGGCGATCACAGAATGCACCTCCTGTGCAATTTTCGTCGTCGTTATTTCAGACAGCAATGAAAAAGACGTATCCGCTGTTCGCGGCGTCTTACGGAGCGATGTACACACAACGAAAGAGACGGCTCACCTTCCGGGTTTTCTCCGTCGGCGGCCGCACGCTGGTTCCGTATGCCTCGTATCGATGCTCGCCTTCGATATAGATGTTTGACAACAGTTGGCGCATGCAGCGGACAATTCCGACTGTACTTTACTACAGCAGACATTGCTTTCTGTGAAACAAAATCTATGCGACGCTTGTTTCACCTGCTCCGGCGACGCACTCACACTGGCCTCTGGCCGGCTCGGTGCCGACGACGTAGCGAAGCGTTTTTCCTATCGCTTCGAAGTTGTAACCGGTCTCTCTCCAAGAAGCAACTACGGACGATCACACCAGCTTGATGTTGTTACCGGTGGCAGTGTTCTTCGTAGCTCTTCTCGATTCAGCACGGAAGCGAGGTATCGGCGACGTCCAGGTTCGAAGGCTCGCGCTCGTACGCGCACGGCCGCTCGATGATAGAAGAAACACGTGAGATCCAGTTGAGCTTGCCATCAGCGCAACGAGACACATACAGCGCGAGCTTCTGACACTCGCCAATCTCCAGGGCCACTAAACAACATACGCCAACGATTTGCGAAAATCTGCAAGACGGCTTTCCAGCTGGTCTTTTTTTTTTTCTTCGAGCACGCCCTTTTGTTCACAGAATGCTTTCCTCGCTCGTTTTGCTTCATAGCACCTAGTTCCCGTGAAAGTGCATGCACTGGGCACCAAAGGGGGGGGATCGAGCGGCCGTGCACTGGGGGTCAACCACGAAGCGCGACAATGCCATGCCAATCTTTGAAAAAAAAAAAAATAAAGGCATTTGTGGGGTTCGCATACCTTCACTGGAACTGAGAGCGTCACTCGGTGGGGGAAAAAAGCCGCCGAAGCAGCTGCAGCTTCCAGTCACGTAATAATAAACTCTCAAACGGTGGTTAAAAATCACGTGACAGAAAATTCCCCCACGTCGTAAAACTGGATTGTGACATCCTTTTACCACGTCCCAGAGGGGGTGGTGGTAAAACTATGTCATGTACCGCCTTTTACTCCAACATGATGTAGTAATTTTAAACGCGAGGGGAGTTTTCAGAAATCATGAGCCGCAAAAACCCCAATCTCGGATAGTTTTTTGCTTACAGTGTACGTTCGGCGCGTTTGGCCATGGCTAGCCTGAAGGGGAGACGCGACTTGTGCTATTCTGAAGGCCCGTCGCGCCTTCAGTCTAGCCCAGCTACAGTTTATAGAACATACATCCTAGTGGTGCGAACGGCGGAGTGTGGCAACTCAGCGGCTGAGGCAGAATTCCTCTCCCCACTGCAAGGGGCGCGGCTGCGCCCTTTTCTAGCGCTCCGATGCGTGCGCCCCTCTTGAAGTGTTGCCGCCGCAGCGCTATTATTTGGCTAGCGTCGAGCCCTGCCCGCGCTTATGGGCGGCGCCATCGAAAAGCGGTGGAGTCTGAAAAATGGTATTATAAGCTGCTATAGCGAAATATATAAAAAATATTAGCAGTGGCTTAGCTCGGCTATACAAGGATATACGTAGTGTGAGCTACGGACGGACGGACGCACAGACAGATGGATGGGCGGACGGACGGATGGACGGACTAGCGAGTGAGCTCACGCCAGTCAAGCACCAGCCCACTAGTGACACGTGACCCCAGGAGCTTCCGGGCCTTCTCCAGCGCGCCAGCTGTGCGCCGTGTGACGTCACTGCTCCTCTGGCATGTGCAACACAATTCTCGATAAGCCACGAGAAACTGCCGAACCTCGGCCAGTGTAGCTTACGCTACAAAGAAAACCCAGTTCACTACAGACACCGCATATACGCCGTTACTATAGACGTTGCATGTGTACATCCTCACTCGAAAGCGGACAAAAGCACAGAAGCGGCTGCAGCAAGCAGTGGCGGTAGCGACGGTGCAACTGGAAAAAAACTGGCAGATCCCACGCGCTGTGGGGATCGATATAATGCGAAGCAGCCAGCAAGGAACAAGTTATGCTGTACATAATATGCATGTCATTATTTACATGTTAGGACCTGTCATTTGTGTTCGTCATACAGTCACGTCGCGCAATACAAATTTTGGCGTATATCAAGCTAGCGAACTGGACGCAAGCGCACCATGAGCGTGGCATGTAAATGGCATTGTAGATGACCTGCATGCCAAGATTCTCATGTTACCACCTGCCACTTATGTTCTCTTAATTTTTTTACCTCGAATCGCAGCGGGACGCGAGACCAATCTGCCTCCATTTCGCATGCGTTCGTATTCTCGCGCTCTGCGCATCGTGCAGACGCCATCCGTGTTCCAGCGTTTAAATTGACGGACACTTTGTCCATTCGAAAGTGTGTTCCTCGAACGCCTGTTCCCACTCATACGGTGTCGGTAAGAATGGAACGTGATGCGCGCGTCTCCTTCCTTGCATGATTAGAGACGCTGGGCCCAGCGACGCTGCGCAAGCAAAGCACGAGCGCTGTAGAGTCCAACGTGACCGGCATCCGTTTGCGCGCCCCGGTGCTCACTTGGCACCATGCCAGGGAACTGCTGGAGGGACGGGCGGACGACCGGACGGGCGGACGTGAGCGTAAGATATTAAAGGCTTTCGCCTTTAAAAATTCGTATAACGGCCACGAGAGTGTCATGAGTGTGGCAGGCAAGTCATGTTGCACAAGACATGTCATGATTTCCATATAACCACTTGGCATTTATGGCCGTCATACAGTCACGTCACTGCATACCAAATTTAGTGTATATCAAGCTAGCGAAACGGCCACGGGAGTAGCATGAGCGTGGCATGCAAGTCATGTTGCACATCAAATGTCATGGTTTCCACATTACCAATTCTCATTTATGTTCGTCATACAGTGAAGTCACGCAATACCAAATTTGGTGTATATCAAGCTATAGCTAAACGGCCCCGAGACTTTCATGAGCATGGCATGCAAGTCATGTTGCACATGACATGTCATGATTTCCACATTACCAATTGTCATTTATGTTCGTCATACAGTGAAGTCACGCAATACCAAATTTGGTGTATATCAAGCGAGCGAAACAGCCGCGAGCGTGCCATGAGCGTGGCATGCAGTCATGTTGCACATGACATGCCATGATTTCCATATTACCACTTGGCATTTATGTCCGTCATACAGTCACGTCACGCAATACCATATTTGGTGCATATCAAGCTAGCGACACGGCCGTCAGCGCGCCATGAGCGTGGTATGTAAATCATGTTGTACATGACATGCAGGTCATGATTTTCATATTACCACCTGTCATTTATGTTGGTCATGCAGAAATGTCTCATCGTACCAATTTTCGGATATATCAAATTAAGAAAACGGCCTCAGGAGCACTATGGCCATGGCGTGTAAATCATACTTTTCATGACAAGTTAGTCATGATTTTCATGATATATGACCAGTCATTCATGTTTGTCATACAGTCATGTTATGCCATACCAAATGAGGTAAAAATCCCATTAACGATATGGCCAGGAGAGCACAAAGTCGTAGGCGGCTAGATAGATACGCTCAAGGTCGCCGAAGTTCGCTAAGAAATGCTTCGCATTTAAAAGTTGCATTGGCCCCATTTGGATATATCTGTGTCAACGGGCACGCCCGAAACCAACCGTACGCGCCACTAGAATGTATGTTCTAGTTCACTATAAGCCCAGCCCCAATCCGAGCAATTTCGAGCATTGGTTTTAGTTTACAGTTTTTCACACCTCGTAAGGTACGGACCTTAAAGATACAAAATTCGCGAGTTGACCCTGACAGCGTAGCGGACACAAAAACAGACGACCATATCGGCTTTCACCACGGAGCGCGCACTGGCAATCGCCGACTGATAACAGCGACGCCTAATAGAAGCGGGCGACGGGTCGACTGTTGATAAGGGGTGCTATTCTGGACTTCCGCCATTTTCTGTATAACTAGACGTAGGTGTGTTGTGCACACAATGGTGACGCAATCACATGAACTGCTTGCGCAACGTGACGTAAAGGGGGACATGAAATGCAAAAAAAAAAAAAAAAAAACGTGCATTAGGTCACAGTTTGTTTCAGTAGTGGTTAAACCAACAACAACAAAATTAGGGGAAAGTGAAGCATTCACTTTTAAGCACGTAAAGCACTCGATACGGTCTGCAATTCAGCGCTATTTTTGGAGATGAACGATGAAGAACGATGAACCCATAGTAACTTTTGTAGCCACTGAGCGAGCCAGGGAAGCCAGCGTCGACATTACGTGCATCGTTATTATGTGAGGTCTTTCGTTTTTGTGGTTATGTTGACTGAGCGCCGAACAGTGGACGTGGTGTTGGATTTTATTACCGATCGTCCTCATATTGGCAGGGCGGCTTGTGACTTGCTGCCGGTGGTACGACAGGAGCTGTGACAGACGCTGACAGAGCGCCGTAACCGCCTGGGCCCCAGCAGCAGGCCGACGCTGGAGAATTAGGGCACATTCACACTTGAGAAGCGAAACGCCAAAGCGGCCGGAAAACCACGTCCGCGCGCGTCGGAAACGTTCACATTCGTTCTGCCCCTCGTACATGCCACCGCCGCCTTGGCCACTTTGAGAATTCATTCCATTTTGCCTGTTTCCTGAGCATTAAATTTCGTACCGAATTCTAGTTATGCATGCACGGCACTGAAAAGAAACAGTTTGCACCTTTTCAAACCTTGTTTCGGGAGATACACCAGCAGAAACAACCCGAGCGGACACCACTGCAGCGGCGGCGGCATTCTCAACCAATTGTGCAAACGCGAGACGCGTTGGGGCATACCGAC
This sequence comes from Rhipicephalus appendiculatus, assembly GCA_030522465.1. Lineage (NCBI taxonomy): Eukaryota > Metazoa > Arthropoda > Arachnida > Ixodida > Ixodidae > Rhipicephalus > Rhipicephalus appendiculatus. The sequence continues at coordinate 4,131 of JALIZH010010742.1, read as the reverse complement.
TCGCTGCTGCTGCACCTTCTTCTAATTCCAGCGTTCTCGGCGATCGTAATCCGAACCAGGCTCTCGATGAACACGTCCTTGTCGAGGCCGTGAGCTTTGTCGTGCTGCACGGGTAGTTTGCAATTGCGCCGATGCGAGCCACCGCCGACGCCTGTGCCGCCATGTTGAACTTGTGGCCGGTTGTTTACGTGACGTGGTTTGAGCTAGTACAGCCAAAGCCGTGAAGCGGAAAGGCGATCCGCTATCGCGTGCCGGAAAAATCGGTCCGAGAGCGATCGTCGCGCCGCCTGACTTTCCGGGCCGCTTCGGCGGCGAAAAGAGCAGATTTCCGGTGTCTTTTGCCGGTTTCGCCTCTTTCGAGGCCAAGTGTGAACGCGGCCTTAAAGTGGCGGCAGCGCGAGCCTGAGGCGAGGAATCGCAGCGCAATCAGGTAAGCTTGCGTTTCACTCGGTTGATGTTGACATTTTAGCTATGCACACGCTTATTGCAGGAGAACAGGCGGAAGGCCGTTTCATTTGGCGACATACTTTTCGGTGGACGACGCTCGCCAGCATTGCACTTGGGCACATCGGCTCCGTATTGGGCTGCGGCGGCCCTTCGTTCCCAAACCCCGCGGCTTCCAGAGACGCTCTTGATAATAGAGAGGTTAAGGAGCTGCACAGTATTGCAAGTACAGATAATGCCCCTTCTCTTTCTTATCTTTTTTGTCATGGTGGCGGTTGAGGGCCTAGTTTATTTGAAGTAATGTACCAACTAGCCCAACAGTTGCGCTATTTATAACGTCTCCGATCCACGAACTATGTATGTTCCTGAACTGTCCTGATCATTAAGATAGTGCTATATGTTTTGATAAGGACGAGTACCGAATATTGTAAATAAAATTTCAATCATGTAAATATACCGAAGCACAAGCAATTAGAGTGAAGTTTCAGGACCCCATGTAATAGCACGATCAATTCAATATGAAAGATATGGTCTAGAGGTGAATCTCAATACACAGAAGTAACTAATGCATCTTCGTAGGAATTAAGTGCACAACTTTTACACGAGGACACGAAAGACGAGACACAAGCGCTTAACTTCAACTGAGCGTTTATTGCAAAACATCAGAATATATAGGGGTGAAAGAAAAAAAGTGAAGAACAAACAAACAAAAGCCCACGTGTCGTGCCATTCATTACTCATCCATTATTATCAAACACACCATCCACCTTACACGAAAATTTCTTTTCGTGTAAGCGAGATAGACGGTGCGCTTACACACTCAAGGTCATCCCGTGTCATTTCCGCTGCCTCAGCAATCAAACGGGTTAACAAATCCCTGCCACTATATAAAACGCATGTGTTGTCAAAATACGGCACACAACCACACTCATTACAGTGGATAGCCAAGTGACCATCTGCAGCTTTTTGCAGTTTATTGTGATGTTCTTTACCCTCTAATTAGTACATCTTTCAGTCTGTCCAACGTATGCACGACTGCAAGATAAGGGTACTATATAAACAACGGACTGTGCACAATCAACATACTCATTACGATGTTTATTCTTGCAACCCTTCTTTTCTTTCGGTACAGGACAGGTTTCGCTACATAGTTTCGACAGTATTTCTGGAGCAGACACGACCACTCGTACAGCCGCTTTATTTCCAGTCTTATTAAGATTGTGTGCCACGCCATGGATATAGGGGACAACAGTCGTCTTTCGCTGCTGCAGTTAAGTGTCATTACAATTACGAGGCCGATTTTGTTTCTTTAAGTCCCTATAGAGTGATTCCGCGACTGCCGTAACCAGTCGTAGCGGGTAACCTGCTGCCCGCAATCGCGAAACATGTTGCTCGATGCTTTTTTGCATGAGACGAAAACACGATTTCTTTAGGGGAATTAAAAAGGCACATACGTGCAAAAGACCCTCTTGACTACTTTTGTGTCTGCAGAAGAGAAGGGCAACTATGGCTTTCTGCTCCTGGGCTTATAAAGCCAACAGACATGGTCATCGTGAAATTTTAATGAAAGATCAAGGAACCTGAGAGTGTTACCACATGGCATTTCGTGAGTAAGTTTTAGCGGCTGGCATACAGTCTCAAATACCTCAAGGGTCAAGTCGGCACAACTTTGAAACTCGTTTGCATCACAATTCAAAATTATCAAATAATCATCTACAAAAACTTTAGTTCCTAACAACTTCGGATCAATTATTTGATCCAGGTGGGCCATGAAAATATCACTGAGCACGGGTGCAATTGCAGAACCAATACAAACACCCTGTTTTTGGATGTAGGTGGGGTTTCCATTCCAATTAACAAATGTAGACGTTAAGTATAAAGCCAATAAGTCAAAAACCTCGACTGACATACCACAAGTGTTGTGAAAGTTTACAGCACCATGTTCTAGTATACACTGTTCGACAAATTCCAGAAGCATATCGTGAGGTAAAAAATAGTACAAATGTTTCACATCAATGGACACCGCTTTATCAGCTACATTGGCATTAGATACTAAAAAAATCTAGTCTGCTCAGAATTGTTTGTGTGAAACGGGTCATTAATTGGCAGAGAATCTATCTCGCTTAGGCGAAAAGAACTTCGCTTTTTGGATGGTGTGTTTGATAATAATGGATGAGAAAATGTATCGCACGACAGGTGGGCTCTTGTCAGTTTGTTCTTCTCTTTTTTTTTTCGTTCACCCCTATATATTCTGATGTTTTGCAATAAACGCTGAGTTGAAGTTAAGCGCTTCTGTCTCGTTTTTCGTGTCCTCGTGTAAAATATGTGCGCTTCCTACAATGATGGATCTATACCAACTTGTCCGATCTACTTGTTTATTAACTAATGTAGCCCCGAAGGTGCTAACAATGGAAGGGTCCGCCGCAGTGGTGTAGCGGTTAGAATACTCGGCTGCTGACCCGAAGTTCGCGGGTTCGATCCCGGCCGCGGCGGTCGCATTTCGATGGAGGGGGAAATGGTAGAGCCCCGTGTACTGTGCGATGTAAGTGCATGTTAAGAACACCACATGGTCGAAGTTTCCGGAGCCCTCCACTACGGCGTCTCTCATAATCATATCGTGCTTCTGGGACGTTAAACCCCAGATAATATTGTTATTACTAAGAATAGAAGGTACTTCTGCATTACTTACAACACACGGATAAGAAGTATATAATGGCCACAGATAAAGAAAAAAATTGGCAGATCCCAACCACTATGGGAATCGATGTTGTGCGAAGCATGCGGAGGTAAGATGACTTGCTTGTAATTTTTTTATTGAGCGAGACATTACAAAGTGACGCTAACTATACGTACAAATGTTGTACGCCCAGACATATGTTGACCAGTCGCATATGTTTCATATAATTGGTTGTTTACAGTTGCGAAACGATGCCAACAGAAACATGGGTATTACCAACACCAGAAGTGGTAAGCTGGCATTTAGAGTTTGTGCTGTATAGGATCGTAGCCGTGGATAGCTCTTCGTAGACCAACTACAGTGGGTGGCGCTTAAATATAAAATTGACGTTAACCCGACGTAACGCCTGCCTCATAGGAGTACATATGTAATGTTTATTAAGTTGAGAGTCAGCACTGCAACCACAATTGACGTTTCACCAACATTGCGCCTGTATAGACCCCTTTCATAATTGCAAGTGCGCTTCCCCGTGCTGCATATTTTCCTTACTCATGGCGGCACCTGTCATCCTTTAAGTGGAGAGGAGGCCCTAATGGAACGTGCCATGGGTTTTCTATCATGCGGGTTTATATTAAGAGAGCCCAGTGAACGTTTTCCACGCATAGGGCAAGCAAACTGCGCTTGAACACGCTGTTTGCAGTAAGTGACCAGCCGCCATTAGTAGGGGAAAAACTGCACAGCTGGAAAGCTAGCTTTACAATTGTGAATTATGGTCTATGGGGTCCTTTTACAAAGCAGTTCCGAGACCTGGCGTGGCTCTGTGGTAGACTACTTTATTGCCACGCAGATTGGTTGGGTTCGATTGCTACTGGGACCCTGATATTTATTATTTGCATTCGTTGGGTTAACGCTGCCGACGTCAGTTTTTCTTAACACTCTCGCATTTAAATGACGAATGTCTATCCTCGCCGTTCCTGGGTAGATATAAATTGTCAAACACCTGTGGCGCA
>JALIZH010010741.1:0-67093 GCA_030522465.1 Rhipicephalus appendiculatus | reverse complement strand
TATCATGTATTGAAACCCAAAATAAGTCTAACACAATGTATTCCTTCGACACTGATCTTCACGCTCCTTAGCCTAAGTGCGCATATCGTGTGCCAGCCACAGTGCGTCGCAACATCGCATAAGTGACACTGCTCAACACGGCGTCATACAGACCTCGAACAGTCGATGGGTCTCACCGGTCGATATTGTAAAAAAAAACAAAAAACAAAAATACGGCTCAATTACTTAGTTTTTGCGTAGACTATAGCTTGCTGAACAAGATCGCACGTAAGGACATCTGTCCCTATAGCCACTAATAGACGATGCCGCGACTGCCGGCGTGGAGCATAGTTTTTTTTTTTCTCTCTATTCGCTGGACCTGCGCTCCGGCTGCTTGCAGCCCCGATGGCTGAACTTGACCACCGCAAACCAGCCTTCGTGAGATCCGATGGCTTATATGAATTTATGGTGACGCGATTCGGGCCGTGCAACGCGCTTGCAACATTTGAACGCATGATCGGCATCCTTCGCGGCTTCAAGTGGCAGACGAATCTGTACTACCTGGATGGTACTCTGATCTTTTCAGACGGCTTTGCGACCCATCTACAAAATCTCGAAACTGCCGTCACTAGTCTCAGCTGTAATGGCATTGAGGTAAACTTAAAGAAATGTTGCTTTGGCGTATGCGAAAGCTGCTTATTCTGTGCCGTCTTCTTCCGAGATGGCGTCCTTCCGATCCCACGACACTTCGTGCTGCTGCTACGTTTCCTAAACTGACAACGAAATACCTTCGCAGCTTTCTATGCCTTCGATTTTATTTTACGCGTTTCATTCGCAGCTCCCCGCAATTATAGCGCATTTCACTGACCTCCGCAGCGGCCGCGTCCTTTGAGCGAAGTTACATGCGGCGATGCATCCAGAAAACTCCGATGTATTCTTACGTCGCCTCCAATCTTGCGACATTTTGAGTTGCTCGCCCCATATTAAAGATAGAGAGAAGTTTATTATGACAGAAAAGCTGAGAGCGCCCCAGATGAAATTCACAAGGACACTAGCGGCGTTTCTTCGGCGTTGTGCGTGCCCAGCGTAAACGCGGATTTCACGAGTAAGTTGTTGCTTATGCCAGCCATACAGCTGCCAAAGCACGCACGAGCATACATAAAGTACGGTTGAACCCCGTAACCTCTCCTCCCACCCCTGCATCCGCCAACCAATACACATTCTAGCGGCGGTCTTCTTGTCCATCTACGACGCGCGTTCCCGCTGTAGCCGTCACCGACATGCCTGTGCAGCGGCGCAAAAACCCCTGCATTGCTTCCCTTATGGACTTGTGGCGTGAAGCAACGTCACCTACCATCCCTGAGAAATAAGCCGTCAAACACACCATTTCATTCTTCGCAACAGTTGATCTACTATCCCAACTACCTCTATCACGGACGCAAGTGGCTCTTATTCCGGGCCATCTACGTTGACATATGCGCCACCTTCAACGCTGACTCACAGTGTGCGCATGCCGAATAGTTGAAGACTTGCACATTCCTCCAGCTCTGCTACTATCAACGCAGAATTTACCGCTTCTTCTACCGCTACATTTTTTTTACGTCGAGCAGAGCCGCACGAATCCCCCCTTACCATTTCCCTGCTCCGTAACAACCACTGACTTGCCTTCTACGCCCCTTGGACTACGCCGGCGTTGATTTGTATGGACTTCTTTCCATCACTCCTGCTACCAACTCATAGATGATTTTTTCCATCGATTACGCGCTAAGCAGAGACTTCACCATTGCCATCTGCATCGGCTAGCAATGTTGCCTCTCATTTCACACCACGTCATTCTACAGTACGGCGCACTACGTGAGCCGCGCATCGTCCGAAGGACGTGTATTTCTGTCGGTCGTCGTCAAGCAATTCTAGAGGAATGCAAGGTCTTTCACCACACCACCACATCTTACAATCATAAAAGGAATGGTTTAACAGAAACATTTAATCGAACATCAGGTGATATGCTGACAATGTACGTCACTTCCGGTTACTAAGACTGGACCCGTGTCATTCTCTTCGTGACGTACTATCGCGCTCAGTATGAGCTACATCACGCGAGCGCGTGGCCCAGCGCTCTGCAAGGCTGTAAAGTGGCGCCGATCGGGCCATATTTTCGAGTTATTGGGAGAGAGTGTGGCTATTCTTGTAAGTGCGCATCACTCCCTATTGCTTGCTTTCACCCTGGCCCTCTTTTACTTGAAGGAACGTAATGCCATTTATTTAGCTTCACTGAAGAAAAATTCGAAGTCTTTGTGTCAAGCCACGGCGGCCGTTATCGTTTTCGAAGCTGACATCACGTCAGGGCAAAACGAGGGCGAGCGTGAAAGCAAGGCGAGGCGATGCACACTCAGAGGAACAGCTAAACGCTCCCCTGATAACTCCAAGTTATTTCACGATCAGTGCCACTGTACAACCTTACAGTGCTCTTGGCCACGCGCTCCCCCCGATGTAGCTCATACTGAGCGCGATAGCACGCCCAAAACACTGCTACGCAGACCACTACTGGACTCTCTCCTGTCTTCTACCTATAAGGACTCGAGCCCTCCTGCACGTTATGCGCATTAACTCCTTGCCACGCTTATGTGAGTGAGTCGACGGCAGTTCCCAAGCTGCTAATTCGCTGAAGAGGGTCGCCAGAGAGCCAGATTTAACGCCACTGTAGGCAAGCAGCGTCAAATACACCAAGGAGATGTCTCGAAGCCTTTTAGTGTCGTATGCCCGTGGCCGATTTGTGTGGCTCTGGACTCCTTGAGCTAGCACCGGTTGGCCAACGAAACCTCTTTCGAAGTACCGCGGCCCGTACCGTATGGTCTACCCAGCCTCGTACTTGATCTACGGCGTCAAGCCACTTGATCTTTCTTCTATTGTAGTAATCAAAAATGTCGAGGCATCAGATTGCGCAATGGACCTAGGTGATTCCCCGAGAGATCTAACATGCATGTCCGGTCGATATCTGAGAGCCGCGATGAGGTAGACCAAGCATTTGTTGAGGAACCTAAAACGATTAATATGTTGAACAGGTACGTCCACCTTTCTTGCAGGCTGCAAGCTGTGCACGCATAGCCCTCTAGAGAGCGGAAGCAGCCCAACCCCGCACACGCTAGAGACAAATAAATCTGAGAATACATTTTTGCTGAAGACAGGCTACCACAGTGAAATTTCGCTGCAGCAAAATAATTAGTACTGTACATTTACGCACAATGCAAGCTGATAACAACCATAAAAGGCACTGAAGTGAGATCACACAGCAAAGGTCACTTTGGCCCTTTATGTCTCATTAACAAAGAAAATGACATTTTATATCGAAACCGTGCATTGACTGACATAAGCACTCCTCGGTAAAAAAATTATCCCTAAAATTGACACCAAGTTTTTTTTTTTTTTTTGAAAATGGGCCTTTTTGAAAAAAACTTGCTTTTTTAAACTATTTCTTTCTTTTTTTACGCTGCTTGTAGGAAAGCGATCTCTCGCAGAAATATTTTAAATGCTTTTTTTTCTATATGTGATACAGTTTTGAAGTTTCTGTGTAAAATAGCAAACGAGCGAAGACGCATCAAACTTAGGAAACATTTTCGATTTGGGCCGTGTCTGCCATTTTTTTACATTTTTTACCCTTTGTGGACAGCATCAAAAAAGCATGGATGTAATTCACAGTATTCCCTATAAAAATGAACACCAAAAATTTTCGACGCAATGTTTATAGTTCGCATTAAATTCGGCTGCGAAATCCAAAAAATATAGCAGGGAGAAAAAAGAAGACTCCCGCGCCACCACCTTCAAATATTTGTTTTGGCGCGCTCGGAGCGTCTTTCGGAAATAAAATTGTCGGTTCCCTGCACTTTGAATGTGCTGGCACATCATATAAAAATCGCAGACAAAACAGAAATATCGACCGGACATGCATGTTCGATCTTTCGTGGATTCACCCACCTGCCTTACTATCTCAGTGCCGTGGTATTCTGCCTGTAATTTGCCAGGATGGCTCTGTATCGGAAGGCTCTGTATCGTCACATAACGGGAGCCCGCAAGAGGCTTGCGTACGACGCATGCGCAACGCGAACGCAAAGACTCGCGTACGCTGTTCTAAAACTCTCTAAAAGCGGCACTGCTTGCAGAAGCAGAGAACGCTGCTGATGTAGAAAGAAAAGAAGACTATTCGGCAACGCAAGCTTTGCGCTGGTTCTGCCATTGCTGGTCAGTCTCCAATAGTATAGTGCTTATTTAAAACGCTTCATTACACTATCAATAGCTTCTATCATGCTTTCCTTGGATTCAATATGTCTTGCCTTATTGAGGCTGTGGTTAACTGAAATAGGCCCTTGGTTCCCCTTCCTTTGTTGTTTAGATAATTGGTTGCGTAATAAGAAATACTAAAACATGAGAACTTTACTTGCTCCATATCTAGAAGCGAAACTGGCTCTGTAGCAAAGATTCTGGGTGCAACGCTCTAGCGAAAAAACAAGAATCTAAATCTTCAGCAATGACGCACTAGTAATATTAATTGCTGGAACTTTACACGCCAGAACTACGATATGTTTATGAGGCGCGCCGTAGAGGAGGTCTGGACTGGAAAAACGATGGCCTACTGCAGGCGCTTAGCGGGCGTCTCCCATTCCCTGTCGTGGCAGAAGTGTGTGCCGGAAATTTCGACCATCTGGGGTTTTTTAACGTGAATTTACATCTACGTACAGCATCAAAATCCAAGTACTAGTGAATTTTCGCCTCGTTCGAAAAGGCTAGAGCCGCGGCCACGATCAAACCGGTGCCCTTCGGGTCGGCAGCCGAGCACCGTAACCACTGACAGCAATTCTGTAAAAAAAAGGAGAAAAATTGCTGCGATTCGAACCCGTGCCGCAGTCACCGCAAGTGAGTCGCCAGAACAGGCGCTCAACCATCTAGGCCACAACGCACACCGACTGCGGGGCGGTAAAGTGGGTCTTATCAAGATACTATGGTTGAAGACGCGAGTCGATGACGCGACTGTGTTGTAGAAAACTTCATTTTGGAACGTGTTTTCCTCCACACAGAAACATGATTGCGGCCTCAAATGAAAGCTTCGTCTCCGTACTACTCAGATCTCCGAGCAATTTGCAGGATTCCGTCTAGTTTTTTCAGACGGCCCGTTTTTGTCCCGAAAAACGAGGCGTGATTTCGGCCGCTTCCATAGGACCCCATTGTTTAAATTTTTTTGTCGTCGTGGGAACAGAATGTGAAGCCCTGATGTTAACGATGCTGCATTCGTTAAGGGCGGTACAGCTCCTAGAAGGTGCCCCTTTAAGAAGTTTTGGAAATTGCGCCTCTACGATTTTTTATCGTCGAAAAATGACCCTGTCCCATTGAAAACGTGAGAGCTTCCAGCAGTGGCCGCTAGGAGCGCTGATCATCCAATGTCCCCGAAAGCTGGATCTGCTCAGCCGGCGCATGCACTCTTCGTCCTCGTCTTAATCGTCCACTTTAATTCCCGACCACTTGCGCCCGGTGCGAACCCGCGCCTCGCGGATTTGTTCGGCGTGGGATACAATAAATTGAGAAAGAGAGAAAGTGAGTGAGCGAAAAAGAAAACAAAGATGTAGAAAGAGAGAGATCCCATTAAAGAGAGAGACATCAACAGAAGAGAACAGAAATCGAAAAGCGAAAAATAGAGAAACAGATAGAGAGAGAGAGAGAAAGGGAAGAAAGACAAATTGAAAGCGAGGAATATATATATAGAGAGAGAATGAGAAAGGGAGGGGAGAAAATTAGACAAAAAAAATAGAAATGGCGAGAAACGGAGAGAAAGAAAATAGAGTGGAAGAAAGAAACATAGGCTAAATGGAGGCAGAAAAAACAAAGAGAAATAAAGAGATTGAAAGGAAGAAAGAAAGAAAAAAATAAAAAAAAGAAATTTGGTGTGCCACCCAGCGCCGCTGTACCTTCACGCTTGGCTATCTATCTATCTATCTATCTATCTATCTATCTATCTATCTATCTATCTATCTATCTATCTATCTATCTATCTATCTATCTATCTATCTATCTATCTATCTATCTATCTATCTATCTATCTATCTATCTATCTATCTATCTATCTATCTATCCGTGTACGTGTTGGTGTCCTCGTGGTCGTCTCTTTAATTTAGCATACACCTAAGTTGGCATAAAAGGGTATTAGTGTATGACACACGTGACTGCAAGGTCATAAATTCAAAAACGTGAAAAAAAAAATTAGGGCAGGGTTGCAAAGGTGGTGTCAAGCCAGAACAAAAAGCGGAGCTGGTCGGCCTTCCTTGTTTTTCATTTATTTTTTCTCTTTTTTTTCCTCGGTTTCATTTTTGTCTGTTTTCTTTTGTATCTGTTCTTACCACTGTTTTTTTTTCTACTTCTTTCTTTCGCCATCTGTCTTTTTCTTACTCTTTTAATTTTTCTATACTTTTCTCTCTCTTTCTCCCTGCCTGTTTCTTTCTCACTATTTCTTTGTTACACTTCTCTCTTCCTGTCTTGCTCTCTATTTTTTTTTTCTGTGTCTTTGTTGTGACTGTTTCTTTCTATTTCTTGCTCTTTCTATTTATTTCCATGTGTTTCCATATTTTCACTTCGTATTTTCTTTATTTCTTTCTACGTCTTTCTCTTTCTTTCTATCTCGGTCTTTCTGTCTCTTTCTCTGTTTTTTCCTCTCTCTGTACTCGTTTTCTTGCCCATCCGAGTTATTGCATCGCAGGCTGGAAAAGAAGCGCACTCGTTCTGAGAGCCAAGCAGATGTACAAGGGGAAGATAAGAGCGCTTGCTGGCCTAGTTATTTCGCTCATGATGATTATAGTTTTAAAGACGATAGTCTTTCTTGGGATACTTAAATGGAGAAATTTTGGTCTGTTTGTCTGTTTGTCGGCACGTCACACGATTCAGCTACTCGGCCAAAGGTTAACCACTTTCTGAACGCCCAGCCATCTTGAACAGTCGTTTTCGTGCATACTTGTGACCATTGTCGATCAAAAAGCAAATATCACGCATATCTGAGGCGCAACAACAATACCGAAGTATTAAGTGGTGTGTTCTTTTATAGAAAATACATAGATACTTAATTCTAAAGACCCTAGTGTTTCTTAGGCTGCGCTGAAAATGCGAGCTGCCTCGCAAAAGCGAAGAGCCGTCTATCTCCGAGATCGCGCGAAGTGCCGCGTGTTTCATCCGATGCACGATAGCTGGCGCAGTCTGCCGTCGTCGCTGCAAACGAGAGAATCGCTTTTCGTGGTCGCTCCGGTCGCTCTGCGCGACCTCTCAGCTTTTTTACACCACCGACGCAGTTTCTCTTCAAGAAGAAACTTGATATCGTTTTTACTCGGCGGTGAGTCTTCCAAATTCCTGCGGCGCATACGTGACCAAGTCTTTTGGTTGGCCGTAGAAGGAACGATTTACTAAACAGCTTCAAAAGCCTTTCGCAAATCTTAAATCCTTCACTCTCGTCACGTGTGGCATATAGCCGAGTACCACGGCGCATGCGGGTAGGTGCCACAGGTAATTGAAAGTATGCAAGGCTTGCATCAATAATTCATTCGTTTTGAGAAGGCTTTATTTCGAAAGTTCGGCACGTACTACGCAAAAAATTGAAGGACACTTTGTACATTCCAAAGTGTGTTCGGCGAAAGCGTGTGGCCATTCCACTGACGGAAAGACCGACAGACGGACATCCGGACGGACGGACGGACATCCGGATGGACGGACGGACAGACGGACATCCGGACGGACGGACGGACAGACGGACATCCAAACGGACGGACGGACGGACATCCGGACGGACGGACATCCGGACAGACGGACATGCGGACGGACGGACAGACGGACGGACGGACGGACATCCGGACGGACGGACGGACAGACGGACATCCGGACGGACATCCAAACGGACGGACGGACATCCGGACGGACGGACGGACATCCAAACGGACGGACGGACTGACAGACGGACATCCGGACGGACGGACGGACACCTGACGGACGGACACCGGACGCCGGACGGACACCGGACGGACGTGAGCATGAGACATTAAAGGCTTTCGCCTTAAAAAAGGTACACAAAATGAAACAGTAACTCGTCATGCTCATACACGTTTTACAAATCTTCAATATGTGCCTCTTTGGTTACATGACGCATACCCAGACAATAATTGAGCTCAGTCCATACGTCTTGTCGCATAGTCTTGTCAATTGTCGGCAGCAGCAGCGCTAATGGCTGCTTAAGTTCCGCGAAGAATTGCGGCAGTGGCGTAAATGAAAACGGTTCTGACGCCTCGCCCCTCCTCGCCCCTCCGCCACCAGGAAAGAAATCGTAGGACGTTAAATTAGGTTTTGGGTGACCAGCGGCAGAAAGCTAGGTTATTCTCAGCAATACACCAAGTCAAGCGATGCCGACATTCGTCGTTTAGGTAGCCACGATTTTGAACGAGGGGGGTGCCCCGTCTGGTTTGGAGACAAAATCCCAGGAGTAAGCTATGACTTGCGGCTAGCAGCAGAACTCCTTCTGATCACTTTGCACAGCGATGACCCATACATCGTTGTGACACTGCACAGAAAATATATACCTCTGGTGTACATCTTTCTATCGCCATAACGGCACGTAGCCCAGTTCTACAACCTGCAATACACAATACAAACAAACATAGTGATTATGTGTTTATTAGATGCGAAGCATCTTATGCTCGGGGTACAGTTTCCGTTCTCTAAAGTGGAAGGTGTTCTCTGGCCTTGCCTTGAGGTGCTCCACCACTAAAAAACTTCCCCATCTCCCTGCTAAGGGGTACCATGTGTGGATGCGAAGCAGCGGAGAGATGGTTAGCTTGAGCGGGAGAAACGTCGCCGCTCTCGTTTCGCGGCAGTGGCCCGGGCACTCATCGCGGCGCGGCGCAGGAGGGAGAATGAGGCACGCTCCGTCATTTTTATACCGCGGAACTACCGTGGTGCCCCCAGCGGAATATGCAGCTGTCGCACCACCTGTCGCGCGCCGCTCCGTAGAGGATTCCTAGAGGAGAGAACCGTAGGAGAGCAGAGAGAGGGGACACGCATGCGCTGTGGGGCGAGGGAGCCGCTCCGTAGAGTAGAGGATTCCTAGAGTAGAGAAAGCGGGTGAGCGTAGTAGGGAGGGGGGAGAGGACGCGCATGCGCTGTGGGGATGTCGGACGCGGGCGCCGCTCCGTAGAGTGGAGGATTCCTACAGCAGAGAAAGGGGCTGAGCGTAGAAGAGAGGACGCGCATACGCTGTGGGACGCGGGCTCTGCTCCGTAGAGTAGATGATTCCTAGAGTAGAGAAAGGGGAGAAACGTCGCCGAGCTTGAGCGGGAGAAACGTCGCCGCTCTCGTTTCGCGGCAGTGGCCCGGGCAGCTTATATTGAGGATCTAGTGGATGCAGAGCTAGCAACCAGGCTTGCATGCGATGGGCTGCTTCAACGCAGGACGCTCTGATGTCATACCGTAGCAACGGCAGTAGACGACAGCGGCTACTGATCGCGCCACTGTTTCGTACGACAATTTTTTCTGTCTTCGCCCTTCGCTGGTGTTGTGAGGTGCGTGCGCGCTGTGTAAACCGCGGGCGCGCGCGCGCCGATGATCCAGGCGGCCGTGTGTTAACATAGGTAGGTAAACATTACGCCAAAATGACGGCATGTGTGGGTCATCGCGCGCGCGCCGCTTTGCTCGCGCATATCGCGAACGTGGTATGCCGGATGAAGTGAAAGACGATTTCATCGTGACCGCGGAGGAAGGAAGCCTGCGGCAGACGGGGCGGCGAAGGATGTGAACCATCGATTGTGGACTCAGCCCAACAGTACGACGCGTGGTCCCAAAGGTATGTGAAAGTGTGTTGTAATTAAGCGACAATAAGCCTACATTGCCTGCTCGCGTCGCTGCGCCGGCCCAGTAGTTTGTTTGATTCTGTTCGGTTGATGATGCCGCGGTTTGTATCGCTTTACGTTGTTAAAGACAAATGAAAGTTTGCCTTGTAGCGGACTCCTCAATGTTGGTGCATTCGCCGTAACACTTATGTGTCCTGCCAAAAAAGCATGTTTGATTGTGACGGGTACAGCGGTGCAGAGAACAGTCAGTGCCAGGAGTGTTTGTAGACTCACGCGTTTGTTGTTTCCAAAATAACAAATGATATATTTAGCATAAGGGGTGAGAGGCGTGGTATGCACCACGAAATGCTCATGTAGTTCACACGAGCGTAACACAAAAACAAAACAGGAGATGAAGAAGGCGAACCTAATTTCAGACAGCTTTCTGAGGTCCATTTGTCAGTTCGTTTGTAATTGGACAAAACGGGTATAAACTAAAGTTTAGAAAAAGGCATTTAGTGAGCTACAATGTCTGGCTTTGTGATAACCTGGAATTGTTAAACTCTATGGCGTACATACTAGGCATCACTGGGAGCTATCCGGGTAATGCATCATAGAAGTCTTGTTGCGCACGTTTTGCAGTCTCGTTGTCTTTAACACGCCATAGTTTATATGGAATAACTGCTTCATATCTTTAAATTCTTCTGGACAAGACGTTCAACTGCCTGTTACTGCGCAACAGTGCAAGAATGATAGTTGAGGTAGTAAGCGGCAGTTGCAAGCAAAACCGGCTCACTACCACTGCCGGCTACATTACCATGTTAGTCCTCTTGCGTGAAGGCCAGACAGTGTAGTTACTGCGCACTCGAGTTTTACTCATTAGTGGGCTACATACTGCTTAGCAGTATGCTGCGTCTCTCAAGCCATGGTTTTCTCGGGAACTCTTTTCAAGCAGCACACCCTGTGTTCTTGAGATTGACATCACTTCTGGTTTATTTGGACTGAGTTAGTTTCCACACCATTGCCAACACAACTTTTCTAGTTACTGTGGTGATGATAGGGCTGCAGTAGATTACCTGCTCTCTGCTAAGAAAGTGCCCCACATTTACATTCATTGCATTTGATTTTATACTTAAATGCATGCACATCACCACAGAAAATTGAGCTAGTTGACTGAGATTCAACACGAAAGGAGGTGAGGCATGCAGGCACAGACAACAGAAAAGAATGAGACAGTGAAAATGCTGCTGTCAACTGAAAAAAAAGGCACACTGTGCCCTTCCAGTGGGCAACCATTTTGAAAAAATGGAGGAGAGTTAAACTTTTCTTAAGGAAAGCCTCAAAGTTGTGTAAGACATTTTCTAGACATTGCGTCTGCATTTTAGCATAACCATATGTGCTGGCACTACTCCCCTAGATAATCAAAACTGTTGCTGAACCTTTGATCGAACCATTTTAATGTTTTTTGTTACCTTGTGTTGGAGTGGCCACTGTTGCTGAATGTTTAAAAAGAAAAGTCCATCATTTCGTCAAGTCGAACATAACTGTAGGAAGGAGTAAAACAAGAAAAGAGATGTAGGTATTCCACCCATGCATTCCTTAATGCATGGGCTAAAGAAAGTAGATATGGTATAAGCATTGCTCTTGCAGCTGTCGATAAGCTTCTAGCTAAACTTTCAGCTGCTACAACACTCCTTTGCAAGGGCACTATTCGCCCAAAAGGTCCATGTATCAGTCACACTCTTCATTGTGATGCTGCTGCTATAGTAAAAAGAAACCCAATCTTTGCAGGTGATGTCCTGAAAAGTACAATGGTGCAAGGTGCCCAAATTTCTACAAGTGTTCTCAAGGATGCAATGAGACCACATGAAAAGGCAGGTACGACACAAAGGAACAGGAACACGAATAAAAATGACTAATTTTCTTTGTGGGTTGGGGGGGGGGGGGGGAGGGGGGGGGGGCATGAATTTGGCTGCTGAACAGTGTGGAAAGATCAGAACACCTAAGTGTGCATAAACATGGACAGAGGGCGGTGATGATAACACATGCGCTTGCTTCCAACTCATCATTTATTCACAAAACTGCCCAATATGAGCACTTTCTCTCATGACGTCACAAGAATGAAATCCCGACATCAAGTGAACATGCTCAGAAAGTGTGTTACATTAGATCATAAAATAGTGAAAGGTGTGCTGACGCACGACTGACTCGCTTTTCTAATCAAATACGCTTCATTTATCTCCCTGACATCTTGGTTCTGTTTTCTCACTATTACCGGGCACAAATTGTACAACAGGTTACGAGGCATCCTGTTCCTTAACCCGCACTTATGACATTGCACAGAAAGATGCATAAGTCTGGTTCAGATGCCTACCAGTTTGGCCGATATAGCTGAGACCACATGATAGGGGAACTTCATATACCACTCCATATACACATTGATGAGAACTAGCTGACAATATTGCCAAGTATGGGGATGTTATATGTAGTATTTTTTTGATATAAATGTGTAGAAAGATAAGTGGGCCCAAAGGTAACTTTCTCCCGACAGGGACCGAACCTGCAACCTTTGAATTATGCGTCTGGACACGTAATTAGAAGTTTGCAGGTTCGGCCCCTGCTGGCGGCAAGTTATCCTTGTGTCTACTTTACTTTCTTCACATTTATATCGCAAATACTACGATACATCCCCTATACTTTCCTTGGCGTTATTGTCTGTTAGTTCTCATTAATCATAGAGAATTCTACTATTACCTTGAGGGAAAACTGGCAATCGACACTGTTCTATGCATGGGAATGCTGGTATATTTCGGATTCGAATTTGCTTCGTTCACAAAGGGCTCGGACACCTCGAAACAGCGTCTGGCTACGTTTTTTTTTTTCATTAAAGGTACACTAAAGTGAAACAATGAATCAATTTAGATAGATAAACTGTACTCTGACAAATCTAATGTTGTTAATTTCACCATAATATGTTAATTGTTAATAGGGTAGAAAATCAAGAACAAAGTTTCATGTTTAAATTTTGCGTCGAAATCTCCACGCGTGACATCACCGATTTCAAAGTCTGTATTGCATATTTTGGCGACATTGGCTCAACGAAATTTTCTGAATCTTGGTATGTTAAGTCTGTAGCCCCCCTCAGAGGACAATGTATGTAATTTTTACCGATCAGGAACTGTGTATGACCTAGTAGACGACATAAAAACCTATGACGTCATGGCATTTGGTGCGGGAATTTCAAGGTGGAGTCGCCACACACTTTTTTTGTCGTGCGTTTTCTTTCTTACCAAGCATCTTCTCGCCGTTAGAGTGGTGTTTTTGGTATTGTGAAGTTGTAATTTACTAATACGCAAAAAATCGTTTTTCTCTTTAGTGTCCCTTTAATTTTTGCATTAAAGGAGTTCAAAATGAACCCCATTTTTTCTTAGCATTGCACAGAAACAAGTTTTGTATAGCCTTGAGGACTTCTGTTTTGATGACCAGTTTTATGAAACATAAAATGTAGCGAACGGCCGCTTAAGTTGGAAGACATACGACACGGTCAGTGTTCGCTCTGCGACAGTTTGTCGTCTGATTCTTCCTTTCGCAGTCTGCTTACCCCCCTGCAAGCGAGTGAAATTTTGTTTTAAACTGTAAAATGGCTTAGTGCGATTCATTTATAAAGCTTTTATTGTAGAAAACTTTCATTTGCATAGTCGTATCTGCTTTTTAGCCGAAGTCTCGCTCAACACCAGCCAACACAAGCCTCGCAGACACATATACCGTCATTCCCATCGCGGCACAGCGCCTCTGAAGAAATTCGCATAGATGGTGGTGCCAAATTTCCCTAGAGGTATTATTGTGAGAAACTGTGTCATTAATACTCTGTCTAACAAACAAAAACAAGCCCTTAAAATTCCTTCTTTCCTTCATCCAGATACGTGATCCAAATGGGTCGCAATGCTTCATACTGCATGGCTGTTTTGTTTTTCTTGAATGCATTTTTAATTTGGCAAAGCTTTTCCAGCTTCTCAGGAGTGAGAAGCACCACTCTGATATTGCTGCGGTTTACCATCTTCTTTAGGCAGTGCGACGTATTATGTGTGTACGGAAGCACAGCAGTGCGGATTCTATTTCTGTCCTGATAACATTGAGAATGATTAAAAAGGTAGGTCTGTCGTGTGTCTGCACACCTTCCATTATTTTATCATCTAAAGAAACAGAGTTTCTGAACATGTTCACATGATCATGGCATTTCAATCTTGTGATGCCGTGAAAGAAAGTGTTCATATGATGCAGTTTTGTAAATAAATGATTACTTGGAAGTGAGCGTTTGTGCTGTCATCACCTCCTTCTGTCCGTGTTTGTGCAGGCCTGAGTGTTCTCCTATGCAAAACCAACTCACTCAAAAATTGTTGCTCTAGTGTTATCAGAAGCAAGAAAAACATTTCTTGGCAACGACATTTCAATGACTGGTAACCAGAGCCATTATGGTTCTAAAAGCAAGCAGCTTTTCTTAGAATTGGTCTATCTTTCGAGCATTTACTTCTATAAATCTGTTCTTTTGTGCTATGAAAACTGTGGCAAGAGCCTGCTAACCCCTACATGATAGGTGGATATGAGGTGGGTGCAACTCTGATATGAACTAAAGTCTGACATAAATTTTTCAACAGTGTAAATTTTGGTGAAGCGGCAAAGTATAGTGTCAGTGTCTTCTTTCTGCTTCTCTTGTTCTGTTTATTGGGTGTAAACCCAATAATTTGTATCCAACTTTGCTTCCCCCCCCCCCTTTTTTTTCTCTCTTTTTTTTTTAATGACACAGCATGTCTTCTGTACTTGGGTGTTTCCTTGTTTTGTTATAATTCGTCTTCTTTGAAATGGATCCTTTGACAGTATCAATGGTATGTTGTATGCCCATTCCTGTATGAGCCTTTGGCTTACACTATTAATAAATAAATAAAGTAACTATCCTACATTCAAGTATTTCTCAGAACTTTTTATGTGCTTTGCAATCCTACTTGACGTACATAGACGTGCCTACATTGTGAGTGGGAACAAACAAATGTACATGCAAAGTAGGACTTCATGGAAGCTGTGTCAAGACTGTGTGCAGGCAAGCAGCAGACAAGACTCTGTACTCCACTTCCTGTGTTATTGGATGCTTGTTGGCTTGCTACAAAAGTGAATTGACTGGTGCCAGTGTTTGACTGTCCACCCACAAGGTGGATTGTCACAAAAGTCGCATGGGCTTAACATTTCTAGCGCATAATGTCTTCAGGTATGCCATGAAAGGGGGTATTTTTCACTGGCATGAAGGGCAAACGTGCTATGATAATTCTTCTCTAGGAATGCCGTGTCGTGAGCGTACGTGTGCCACTTAGGGTGTGTTAGCGTTAGCCGTAGGGAATATGATATCGCTATTTCCTAATATGGCTGGAGCGTATAAGAACTACAGTGGCTTTTGACTTGAGTAATTTGAAAACTGTTAGCTCGGAAAAGGGGATCGCCTGCTGAATATGAACCACAGAACATAGCATCCGAGCTACGTGTCAGATCATGTGCTTTTATTTTGTATATTATTGAAGTGCTCGTCGTGAAGGTTACAGACAGCAGAGTCTGAACCACAGGACGTTGTATCCAAGCTACATGTTGAACCGCATGCCTACATGATTGGTGTTTTGTGTGAGTTCATTCTTCGCCAGTGAAGGTCACAGAAAGTGAAGTGTGATCAATGGCAGCAACCAGTGTGTACATAACCATTGCAAGGATGCATCAAAACTGCACTGGAAGTTGAGACCAGCACCCAGAGAAGCGTATAAAAACGGGCCAATCCTATACTTCGGCAGTCTGCTCGACTCCAGAGAAGATATCCACACTGGGCAACTCCCGGCACCCAATGCAGCGAACAGCTCGTCCAGAAATCCAACACCCCCTCATCTTTTTGGAGCCGCCGTCGACCCATCTCACCAGGTTCAGGGGTCACTTATGAACTGCGGCGGTGTTGAAGGACTCTGCTGCATTCGCTTGAACTTAGTGGACTGCCTGCTGTAATTACTGGTTCAGCTCTTGCTGTTTGGCATCCATGCGATATTGCTCATTGTGTCTACATATTTGAACTTTCATGTATGCTGCACTTATTCATTATAATTGTGGAATGTATAACTAGTCACCTTTGTTTTGAAGCTGAAGCTAACTGCTTTCTTTGTTGGGGATACCTTTGTCATTGTTTAAACATATTATTAAAGCTTTTCGTTCATTGTTTGGAAAAGGCCTTTGACTCCTCTATACCAGCGATTGGCGCGAGCTATACACCTGAGGCCCAGTGCCGTGCTGCAACTTAGGCGCCTGTGCTTCTGCCCCAAGTTGTGACATGGATATAGTTTTTTCACCGAGTTTCACCAATATTTATAAAAGAGCATTGATTGCTCTTAACAATGTGCCAACATGCTTATTTCTTCCTCCTGACGAAACTTGCGGATCTGCCATGCGCTTGGCACATTGCATGATTCAGAATGAAAAGGATCGTGAATGTAAAGTCACAGTATAAGTTCTGGCAAACTTTGAAGTGTAGTAACTTGAGCAGTTCTTCCTAATGCCTCTGCTGATCACATTTAAGTTAACATTATTATACAATGTATAAATGATGTTTGCCTTGCCGAACGAGTTCACGAACCGTGCTAATTTTTATTTCTTACTGAAGCCATGGTTCATTTTTTGATTTCACACCCTGCGCAAAAGCTGTATGCAGCTCTTCTTTCCATCTGGTAGTCGGTAGAAATTGCCAAGCTTGGAGAAATATGTTTCAAAGACTGTACAGTTGCAGATTTTAAAGGGACACTAAAGTGAAACGAACTGATAACTTATACTTTAAAAACCCTAATGTTGTTATTTTCACCACCGTCGATTTTTTAATAGATTAGAAAATCCATGTCTATGTTTCACTTTTAAATTTCTCATTGAAGATTGTGATGTTGATGTCACGAATTTCAAGATTTTCTTTGCATTTTGGTCACATTGGCTGAAACTTGGATGAAATTTCCTGAAACTTGATATGCTAAGTCTCTGGCTCCCTCGGAAGAAGATGTACGTCATTTTTACCAATTAGGAACTATGTAGGCCCTAGTAGACGCCGTCAAAATCTACGACGCCAGGTTGACTGGTGACACCCCCCTCTCATGCCTAGCCGTGCGTGGGTTAGCCGTATCTGGAGGAAAGCATATGGTGGGAGTTGAGCTGAAGCTGGGTGCTTGGACTTTTTGAGACCCCCCTGGTGGAGGCAACACACCCCCCTTGGCCCCGGCTTCACGTAGACTACACGCCTGAGCTGACCCACCCAGGCGACATTGGCAGTAGTCGCCTTTTCCTGTCTCTCTCTCTGCACACAACTTCGTCTTTTTCTTTCACTTTTACTGTTTCCTGTTTTCTCCTCTCTTTTATTTACTTTCAATATTCCTGGTGGCAATGGTTAATCGTGTGTTATATCCAGCCTTGGGTATATATATTGGGTTATAGTAGTGGTGTATAGCTGATGTGTGTAGGTTCTTGAGACCTGTAGCAATCCCATGTTAGGCGTGGCATTGGGTGGCTACCACTGCTGCTGAATTTCGAAACCATGTTATAGCAGAAACTTTCCCCCCACCTTACATATCAGTCTGTCAAAAGAGGTCACGCCGAAGCAACATTACAATTTAATCTCCGATCCAACCTAGACCACTTTTCTTGTATCCATGTTCTGCACAGTGAAGGAACAACTAATATGCACCAACTGTTTCCTTTCTTGGTGTTGAAATCTCTAGCAGAAACAATTGGCAAAGACCACAAAACCTCGAAAATGACCAGTGCAGACTTCCTGATTGAACTCGGAAAGAAAGACAAATAGAAAAGCTGTACGATCTTGTCAGCATTGGCGACGTTGATGTCATGAGCACTGCTCCTCATTCGCTAAACACATGTAAGGGTCATGTCTGAGAAAAGCTCCCTGAACTTGAGTGACAAGGAGCTCCTCGAGGGCTTCCAAGACCAAAATGTAATTAAAGCTGAATGAATAACAATCAGCTGAAATGACGAACAGCTATCAACGAAACGTATTTAAGTTTCGGCCCAAGCACTCTCCTCAGCTCTCTCGATGCAGGATACCTTAAGATCGATTGAAGTAATGTAGCAAATTGGGCTAGTTGCAACATACTCATGACTACCAGCGTCACAGAAACATGCCAGTGTTACAGAAACATTTGGAGCTGTTGCAAGTGGTTGATCCTTTTCTTGTTTGTAACTCGGAAGAGGGGCCGACGGTGTTGACAGAGCGCTACCCTACAAATTCTTCTGCGTTTAGTGCAGTTGTGCAGGACCTGTTTTATTCATTGACACATGGCTACCTCATGAGCTGCATGAAAGATGCTATCGTAGAGGACAATGATGAAGTTGTTTTCAGCACTAGTATTCGTATTCGGGTGTTGAGATTCCTAGAGCTATTATGGGTTTATTTATGCTCGACAGTTGATTCTTTTGAGCAGTCTGGATATACATTTCAAAAATAATTAGAGTGCAAACAGACGGCGCATTCACACACGTACACACCCCCCACATACAAGCACCAAACTCGTACAGTGCTACACAGGAAGTGCTGTACATGTTTGATAGGTGTATATGGGTGTGTGTGCATGTGTGATTGTGCCGTGTGTTCGCGCTCTAATTATTTTTGAAATGATCTACCAACTAGCCCAACAACGTGTTCTTCTGTATGTACAGTAGTCGGGATTTGCATTGGGTCAAGAGTGGCCCCAGTTCTAAGTAATCTTTTCCTTGGAAAAGTAGACCCTAGCTCTTGAACGAGATTTTGAAGGTATTGCACGACATGTTTTTGGATACATGGGACGGCTATTTGGCATTTGTTGGTCATGCTGATTTCATGTGGTCTATGATCCACCTTACAGTTCCTCGATCTTTCTCCCTGGTTCCGGAGGGATCATGTTTGCCGATCTTATTCCCTCCGATACGCAAAACCACTTTCAAGCTATTATTCAGCCCATTTGAAGATTGTTAAGAATGGTTGGGCCATGTCTTGTCTTTGTTCAGCTTTAAAAAAGTCCTGTGCCTGTTTAAATA
The DNA here is from genome assembly GCA_030522465.1 of Rhipicephalus appendiculatus. Taxonomy (NCBI): domain Eukaryota; kingdom Metazoa; phylum Arthropoda; class Arachnida; order Ixodida; family Ixodidae; genus Rhipicephalus; species Rhipicephalus appendiculatus. The sequence continues at coordinate 48,185 of JALIZH010010741.1, read as the reverse complement.
TTGTTCCTAAAGGTGACAAACAGGAGATGAGATGAGGCGCGTTTTACTCAAATGCAGTTTGTTCACTGACTAGTTGAATGTGCAGATCATGATGATAGTTATGTCATGATGCTATTGCAATGTGGCTGCTGAGGATGACCTCACTCATTTAATGGTGCTCATGTTGTACGTGAGAGTTTTTCATGCCAGATTGACAGGTTAGAAGCGACTGGTTTCTCACGCTTGGTCCTTGCCTCCACCTCTCGGCGATTATTACACCACTTGAGGCGGGAACAAAAGGAGGGTCTAGGTGCAGCAGAATAGCCCTCAAATGGGCCAAAAAGGATTGCCACTGTCTACATTTTGTCTCTCACTACTTGAGGAAGATAGCCGAAAATGAATGACGTAAATGTCATCATTAGTGCTGGCAAAAAGCTGGGAAGTGTGTGTGCAAGTGTTGACGGAAGGGTGCAGAGGTAGTGGGCAGCTGCCAGTGGTTTCATTCCGAAACATAATTGGGGTGTAATTGTCACTGCCCTTGACCTGTGCCCTTGTACTTGAAAGTTTGGCACCATTGCCTTGCAATCTTGAAATGATCCATGTGCTTTTCATGGTACAGTCGTTATCACAATATATTGATAATTTGATAAAATTGCCTTTCTAATGGCGACACATTGTTTGCCCATCCTGTTAAAGAAGTAAGAAAAATTAAGCTATTAAGGAAGAATGAATTGCGCTCGAACTTGGCTGCTGACTCGTGGGAGAAGACAAAGAAAAGCAGGGAGGAATAGAACAGCTGGCCCAATGAAAGGATGTGTGTTTTCCTGACAGCAATGGCTCAGTGGCAAATAATTGGTGAATCCTAACTTCGAGGTTGAAGCAGCATGATACTTATATTCACGAAGCAGCATGATGCTGTCACTGTCGGTCTCGGCATACTAGGTCTCTCTCGCTAAGGAATTGTGGGCACGCTTCCTTAGTAATTCCTGTTTGTTACCACTGTTGCACCTATTAGTCGCACCATCCATGGACAGCATCCATGCTTCCTCAGTGGTTTCATGGCAGGACTTGACTGTCGCTGTGCTTCCACATTATGCCAAGAATGCACCGAGGCTGCACCCGCCTGGGAATGTCGATTACTTTCCCACGGCATACACCCTACGCCGAAGGTACTGCCAACATCTGAGCTGCCGAGGGACACCGTTGATGCTCCTTCGGCTTTGGATGTCGCTGCTGTGAGTGCTGTGACTGCCACATACTGCACAGGTGCGATGCCTGGCAATTCGGGTGCCTCACCTGACGGCATTGCGTGAGAGCATGCGTGCTGTCACACAACTGCCTGAACAGCTCAACCACTTGGCGTTGTCATCCTGCCTGCTCAATGTTTGCGCCCGTCCTGAGTACATCCCTTCTGTGTTTCTTTAGCAGAGCCATGCATTATGTTTCAACGGTTTGCCTTGCCACCTCCAGCTCTCTCAGAACTACCAGAGTTCTGCAACTTCCAAGACGACACTGGCAGTTGGCTCTCGCCTTGCCTGACCACACAATAACAAATGACAGATGGCTGTCACGTGCCTTCATGGTGGCGCTGAGCCAAGGCATTAGTACAAGGGAATGAAGCCACAGCCGTGGGCTGCAGTGTGAAGATGGAAAGTCAGATTGTCTGTCTACCCAAGACAGGGCTCATTAAGTAGTGGAGTACCTGGATCGTCAATACAGCTGTGACCACCAACCTCTCTACAGACCAGACACCTGTGCAGAATGTTCTGCAACGGACACTGACACCAGGGACAAGTTGTGTTCTCCATCACAGATCTAGGACTCTACATTGCTACTCCCCACACTGGGACTACCTCTTCCATGCCACTGCATTTGGCAATGCATCCTCCAAGCTCGGCAGTACTTCAACACGTGGAGGTGCCAGCTCCTGTTATGCCTGAGACGTTACAAGTAAACGAATTGGGCAAGTACATGGCAACCAGCTATGTGCCATCAGACTCATTGGAGTTGCATCCAATCCACAGATTCGAGCGCATACATTGGCCAAAATGCACAGTGTCATCATGCACTAGTCTGGATCAAGGAGTGTAATGTGAATGTGGCTGAAATAACAGACCTAACAGTAAAGCTGTGCAGATCTGCTAAGCTCGTTTTCTTTGAATATGACATTTCCTGGGTTCCAAATTCTCACTTGAGCATAGAACCATGCATGCAAAGGCGTTCCCACTCTGCTAAAGTATGTCTTGCTGAGAGAATTTGAGGCGACCAGGACTTGAAACATCAAAGACCTGTCTCGAAGACCTGTCTACACATTCTGTTCCTTTCTTTCGGATGACAAGAAAAAAAAAAGCTGTTCCCCATGTGGTTCCATAAAACAATGGATGCCAATTACTCGGCAGCGCGGCACATTTTACCTAGCTATTGCAGTGGGGGGTGCGTTTTACGAGATTTGATTAATCAGCTTCAAAGCTGTGGAGACGCACTCAACTATTGGTGATACGGTCTCTCTGTGGCCTCAGCAAGTCAGCATGGTCGACCAACATTCACTGTCAATCTCCTATAAAGCATTCAGAAATGCAATGGTGGAAGCGACAAGTACAGCCTTCCAACAATAGCCAGTGCTGTCCATCGGAAACATCTGCACTTCGCCATATCTAGTCACAGCGGGAGCAAGTTCTGCGAAGACATCAGTGAAACAGTCAATTCTACCCGCCAGAGGCATTTCGGCAGCTTGCCATGCTAAGTTGCAGTGTGGTCAATTGTAAGGAAGACGAAGCGGCACTTGGGCTTGGGTGCTGACTCATGAAAGAAAAAGCATAGAAGAATTGAACAGCTCGCTTGACGAAAGATTGTTGCGTCTGTTGTCTTCACGACAACACATGAGGAGCTTTTTTTCGAAATCAGCTAAATCCAAAACCGAAACTAGCTCAAATAAGGCTCCAGTGGCACGTACAAACTCTCAACTTTCCTCTAAAACGGTAATAATAAATTAATAATAATGAATTAATAATAATAAATAATAATTTATTATTACTGCATTAGGGGAAGTTGAGAGTATGTACATGCCAATGGAGCCTTAATTGAGCTAGTTTCAGTTTTGGATATAGCTCAATTCGAAAAAAAGCTCCTTGTATACAATATTTAACAGCACGATCCTGGTTTTGTCTGACCGTTCAAGAACATGAATTACTTACGCATTGCTTTTATTGTAATAACAGTGCTCAGGCCCTTTGTGCATGACTTAGCCGATGTTGCATGCATTGTCCACACTTTTGTTTTAAATGCGAAGCATTTTTTTGTGTACTGCAGGCACTTTAGAGTGTCTGTCTGCGTACCTATCTATCTGTTTATATAGCCGCCTACGTCTGGGTGCTCTCGTGATCACTCCCTAACTTGGGGTAAACCAAAATTAATATGGGAGGGTAAGATGGTTTCACGAATATGACTCGCTGGTCATGACATGAATAATGTGATAGTCCTGTCGCGTACGTCGTCAAACCCTTTCATCCAGACATGTGTGGCACATACCCATATACCACGGGCGGGCATGTGTCACAGGTATGCTGGGGTATGTGCCATACGTTATTGACAGTTTCTATCTACCGAGGAACGGCGAGAACGGACATTGGTAATTTTAACGCGAGAGCGTTAAGAAAAAAGCTGACATTGGCAGCGTTGACCCGAGGAATGCAAAGAATACATGTTAAGGTCCCAGCAGGAATCGAACCCAGCATTCTGCCTGGCAATCAAGTATTCTAGCTCAGAGTCATGCCAGGTCTCGGAACTGCTTTTCAAATAGACCCTAATGTTCGTGAAACGTCAATTGTAGTTGCAGTGCTGTCTATCCAATTTTATAAACATTACATATGTACTCCCATGATACAGCTGTCATGTCAGGTTAATGTCAGTTGTAGTTAAGCACCATCCACTGAGGTTGATTTACGTAGAAGTGTCCAGGGCTACCATCCTCGCGAGCACAAGCGCTACATATCAGCTTACCGCTTCTGGTGTTGATAATACCCATGTTGCTGTTGGTATCTTTACGAAACTGTAAACAACTGGTTATATAAAACATATGCGACTGTTCAACATGTCTGTTCATAGAACATTTGTACATATCTTCAGCGTCATTTCGTAACGTCTCGCTAAAAAAAATTACAACACAGTCACCTTTCCTCCGCATGCTTCACATAACATCAATTCCCAAGGTACGAGGGATCTGCAAATTTTTTTTTCTATTTTTATACTGCTCCAAATTTGGGATATCATGCAAAAAAAATGGAGTTTTTTTTTCCTTAACCTGCTCCAAACTTGCGTTTTGGTGCTCCTAATCCTATTGCAGTTGTTGCCCACCTGCTTTTCCGGCACCTCCTCTAGCTGTCACCGTGCTAAAGGCGTTCGCTCTTTTTGTTCCTTCAAGCATAGCACATTTCATGCAGTTTGGCTCAAGATCTTGTGCATCTTAGCAAGCGTAGCAGAACAAACACAAGAGAAAGGAACACGTAGACAGGACGGGCGCTAGACAGGACACGTAGACAGGACTAGCGCCCGTCCTGTCTACGTGTTCCTTTCTCTTGTGTTTGTTCTGCTGGGCTTGCTAAGATGCACAAGTTCTACACCCACCAACTAGCCCAAATTTCCGCGTTGAATGGCTCAAGATACACCCAACCCCAAAAGTTTATGGTATGTTGGCTCCTCAACAAATGCAAATTTCTTTTGTATTAGTGCATAATGCTTCTACTCTGGCTGGTGACTGTAGAGGTTGCAATGGCAACTACAGGCTGGAAGATTTATTTGGAGGTTATGCTCTCAGACAAGCTTCCTCGAACATTTCACGTGTAGCAAACGTTTGCTGATGGGTGTACGACATGTGCCCTGGCAAGCCCTTGTGTGTATGAGCCTAGATGAGTGCAACATTGCATTGAAGGGCGGATTTGTGTGCGATAATTCCTGTCTGCCAATGCATTTGGCTCCATAATCGTCTTGTACTGCTGCTGTGATGTGATGTGGTCACTGATGGCAGTAGCGACCAAGAGGATAGTGAGAGCCAGCATTATGGCTGCCTTTTCTGAGAATAGGGTGCATATAGCTGACCTTGGAGTGACCATCGTGAGAATGAACAGTCTTATGTCAGGCCTGCTTGTACATTGTATCAATACTGCTTCCATTGAGAGTAGCACATCTAACTTTGAGCCTGCTTTTGTGCGTTCCCTCTAAAATGGACAGTTCTACATCGGCCAGGATTGCCAAGAGCACTAAAACGTCTGAACAGTACTTGAATGTAGAAGTGTTAGTTTATGCCTATAAAAGAGAACAAGAGAAGCAGAAAGAAGGAACTGACAATATACACCTTTTCGCTCAATGTGAACTAGTGGGATATAGCCACAGTTGTTCTAACACAAAAACATGTTTAATCCTTCAAGAAGCTGCTTGCTTTTGGAAGCATATGGTTACCAGTCGCTGAAATGCAGTCAAAGTCTTTATTGATTCTGAAGAGACTGATACAGCAAAATGTGTCCACTGGCACTTTTGGCAGCCAATATTTTTATGCCTTAGGTTTATCACAGTAAATCTTCCTGTTCCCTTGTGTCATGCCCATCTTTTCTTGGAGTTTTCACGGCATCGTTGTGGAACACATGTAGAAATTTGGGCACCTTGCACCATGACGATTCACAGGACACCACCTGCAAAGTAATGCCTGCTATTAAGACAAGTACAATTCTATGCAATAAAGTCCAATCCAAGAACATCTAAGCATTTCTAATTTCTTATGAGTTGTGAATGAAAAAGCAACTGGAAATACCCAGTTGAACACCTGGGAAGCAATAGCGGCAACCTGCGCTGCCAGCGCTGCATTTACCCAGCATTCGATTTTATTGTTTTTCATACATTAATTTTCTTTCCAGTTATTACCCAGACAAATATAGTACTCAAGCAAGAACATGTGCACAGTCCATAGCTGGATCAGAGGCAAGACGCATAGCATCTCCCAGTCCAGCAGTGCAAAGGCTTTCGAGAGGGAGGGCGACAAGGCGTAGTGGCAATGCCCTCTTCCCTCATACAACAGCTTCCAGTGTGCCAGCAAGTGCTCCCTTTTTCTCTTACTCTGCTCTGTCAATCAGGCACGCGACAAGGCATCACAGCTAATGAGAATCTAGGTGCTGTTTTGTAGGGGCAGATGCTGGCTTATTCACTCATATGAGCCATTTGAAGCGTATGCCTAGGTTTTGTTGCGTGCGCCTGCCAATTGCACGGTTAAGTGTAATCTAGGTGCTGTTTTGTAGGGGCAGATGCTGGCTTATTCACTCATACGAGCCATTTGAAGCGTATGCCTAGGTTTTGTTGCTTGCGCCTGCCAATTGCACGGTTAAGTGTGCTGAGCAGTAAGAGATTTCTGGTTGAGGTAGTGCGAGTGCCTGTTTGTATGCCTTGCGTAATGAGTTGTGTTATTGTTCTTATGTATGGCAACTAGGTGTCATCATTTAAAACTAACACAGGTTTTCGTGTGGCACAAGCTGTACCTGCATCGGTACACCCTTGTTGCCCTTGGCCCACAGTGATCAGGATCTTTAAGTACTTGGAGATATAACTGGAGCAAGAAAAGTGGGGGTGGAAAATGTACATAGAAGTGAAGAAGTAATCCTGCTACTCCGTGTAGTCCTGCATTATGCTAAGCAGGGCATTTTCTAGAACTCTGCCCACACACAATGCTCTCAATGTGGTTCTCATGTGTAGCTGTGGTTTGCCTAGTTTGGGGATGGCCCATTTCCACTAAGCAGCAAGCTTACCTGTTTCCCAGCATTACATTATGAATGTAGTGATGAATCGGTTTTCATTAACTGCTTGAAGTGTCCTGTGGAGACCAAGATGGGCTCCCACGACAGCAACTTCCGTATTTAAAAAAAAAATTAAATAAAAACCAGGCAACTAACAGAGTGAAGCGATATTGCTGATGAATTTGAGCTAAAGATTAGAATTCTTATGCGTAAGCCTGCATGATGTCACATGCTTTTTATCTGATTAGCTCCCGTTTAAGAGTTTGAACAAAGAAGCAAAGCACAACTGAGAAGGGCAGCGCCATAGAACACATGGAGAAGGAACAAGTAAACAGAACAAGCACCTTCTCACCTCCTCCATCAAGTTTGCGAAATGCGCGAAGCGCAAACCAGTTTGCCAGAGCACTTTGAGATTTTCGCTCGACCGCCATGGAAATAGTCGTGTTTGGGGTGGCTATAGCACCTGAATATGTGCCAAGTTATGATCTCTCATATTTGCAACGGGGAGCGTTTTATTTATGCCACCTGGCTATCTCTAATACGAATGCATGACCTCCGAGATTGGAAAAGTGCAAGGAGCCGTCGTAGCGAGAGGGTGCTGACCCGCGCTATGAACGAACCAAGAAAGAGGCCAGCAAGCTGGAATTGCGTTGATCAAAGCACAGAAAAGCAACATACGCGATCAAATTAAGGCAAGGACAAAGAAAATTGGTACAAATGGCGTTCGTCACTTTTGGCGACTACGTTCGCAAGTCTGGCAACAAGTCACATGGTCGTCGCCGCACTAGCCCACGCTATATTGACGTCCGTTGACGTGCTTGTGGACCGAGCGGCAATTTCGATCACATTTACGTAAATCGCGCGCTTGTTTTTCAGCACTATGCTATGCAACTGCCAACGTTTTCGAAATACATTACGCTTGCCTTGTGCGATCCTGCGCGGCGTCGCCGTCGACAGCGTGAGGTACGTAAACAGTGCATATATATATATATGTAGGTAGTGTACATTTGTGAACGACGCAGTTCATTATTATACCAGTCATTGAATCGCTGTTGGATCACTTCTGCCGTTTGCAGGTTTCGTTAAGGCCGCTTGACAAAGCGGATCGGTTGCGTTCTGGCGCAAAAAAAGCGAAGTCGCAACGTATAATTTACCGGTAGGGAACATTCAATTGAATCCGGATTCCCAAACGGCGCAAATTTTCGAAGCGGTTCAGGGATCTCTAATGAGATGTTTGCGATATCGAAAATCGTTTGAACAAAATTAAACGCGACGAAGCGTCACAGAGGCCAAATGGTTCGCAGTGTACCTATGTTCATGGCTTCGTTTGAAAAATTGAGAAAGTATCGGCGTCTTCATTCCTTCATGCTTCGTTTGTTTTGCGCTGTTCACACACAAACACACACACAAAGAAGGCGAAAGCTATCTTGCGCAGCAAACCACCCTTATGATAGTGTAATTAAGTTTTTCGAACGAGCTTGAGCTCCATAGTGGTGCTATAGCCATTCTCGTTAAACCAAGAGTCAAAATTGACATTATTTATCGCGTTCTTGAGCATTTATGCCAATTCCATGAATTACATTGCCGGGGTCACAGCTTTAATTTTGTCCGACAACCTACGAAAATCTCAAGGGCACATGTCATTTTATGAATATAAAAAAAGTTAATAGATGATGTTACCAAACGTTGCCTGGAACAATCTAGCAACAGTGCATCGAACAAAAACATTAACATTGTTTAGGTCAAGCTCACCTGTTACCTAGTTCAAGTGGTTACCGATCCCATTCATACAATGCACTTCAGGTTTTATAGTAGACTTAGTTTGTGTCAACAGCAACTATACTCAACATGCTGCACTGGCACAACAAAGTTTATCTGATCCCCACATAGTAAGCTTTAAAATCCTGCTACGTCACAACAGCTGATCATGCATGTTACGTTACTTCTAATTATTGCAGCAATAATAACCAATTCAGGAAGTCATAGCACAGCTTTTCTCTTTCATGCTTCCATGGTGCCTTTTCTTACAACTTGTAGAAAGCGCAGTAGTTTTGCATCAGTTTCAAGAGAACTTTATTTCCTACTCCAGTGTCACTTCATTTCTTTTAAATCTAAACACCTAAGTATCTTGTGTTGTAACTGGCTTAGTTATTATTAGAAAATTAATGCTAATTCCTGCTTGTCTTTTTCAATGTTTGCCTATATCAGTAAAAGCTATTGATCGACTTGAATATAGTTCACGTTGCCGTTTTTTGTTGGCGGGACAGAGCAGACTAATATTTTTGTTAGTAAGCTGTCAGAACATCATAGCGCCATATTTTTTCAAACCAGACTCCGTATAAACAAATAAGGCATGGTTTCAAAAGGGATGGTTCAAGAGCCGCAAAGTCACACGTTCACTAAATCATTAAACCAAAGTCAGATGGATGCAGTGTTTATGTATTTATCGACTTTTTAGTATGGCATTCTACTGAAGAATTCACAAACTTTTTTTTCTCAAATTCAAATATCTGGATAATTTGTGGCAATTCATGAGCATCACTCTGACTCTCTTCAGTTCACATTGGCTGTGCCTCAGGATAGCGTTCTGGGTCCAGCGCTGTTTCGTTTTATATATCAAAGAGGTCGTGATGCCAAAGTTTTCGAGCTTCAATTATCAGATACAAGCATGTATGCACTCTAATGTAGACAAAAATTAACCTGCACTCACCACAACAGAAAATTTTGCACTTGAATATTTAAAGGGACCAACAAATGGCCAGAATTCATGGTTAGATGATAGTGAAAATAAAAAGACCATGATTTATAGTTATAGATTCAAGCATGGCTCTCGCGATTTTGAATAAAATTATAATTTTAAATTGTGTTTAAAAGCCGCAAAATACCAGTATGTTGATCCTAAAAGACTGGGCGTGCAAACACTGACACAAGAAAGAAGTCAAGACCCCGGACATGCCAGGAGGATTTGTACCATACTGACCGCGGAATCTTGGCGTCAAGTCAGGGTTTTACCAGGAATGCCTCAAAGTCTATAGCTCTACTCCGCGTGACGTTCGCTGCCAGAAGCAGCTGTACACCGATAGGATGAGGGTAGCTAACCAGAATGCGGAATTCCTATGGAGGTTAAAACTTCGTGAACTTCAACCATCTAAAAGGAAGATTTTTTTGTACCGTTTCACCACAAAATAACTTGCTAGTCCTCGAAGGAGCTGTCTTAGATGATAGTCACTGCAAAACCGTAGCCTTACGTCCAAAATATTGTTTTAAGCCTAACCTGAAACCAATAGACGTTTTAAGTCAGCCACATACTATCACTTGACTAGCCCCCCAAAGAAAAGTGCTGACATTGCATTTCAGGCTGTGTTGCTAGTATCAAGAGATCTAATATGCATATGAGATTCCTTTTCGAGCAATTGTTTCAGAGAAAGGCAGCTGGCCATTCGCTGTATCTAGTTACTTGCAGAACTGCTTAACTTCTTTGAGTTTTTCAGACCCTTTTCATATGCGTAATTCTCAGGCACTAGATCAGTTCCTTTCAGGAGCATTAACCCCGGTGGTTGTAAAGATTTTAGTAATGATATTGGAGACCTTCACTACTCTTTGTTGCATGAGGGGTTGTTAAAATGTGTTAATGGCTGTATTAACAAACATGTGGAGGAAATGGTTTTCACCGACAAATGCGGTGTTTCTAAAGGGGCTTTTCTGGAAATTCTTTCCTTGTATTTAAACTTGACGCTGGTAGGTTGGAAGGAAGGCATGTATGTGCAGAAAAGGTATTGGTTATAATGTTGCTCTGATTCTTAGTGATTTATACCTTAGCAAGATGACAAACTGTCTGAAGGTGCCTTAGTAATTCTATTATTAGGGTTTTTTGTTCTGTGGACGCTTACTTGACTTTTTTTTTTTGTAGAGGTGAAGACTTTGAATCTGTGGTTACCTCAGTGAGCAAAAAAATTTAAATGAAATGGAGGAGGGCTGAACTTTACTAAAGAATTGCTTCAGAATAATGGAATACAATTTCTTGACATTTCCTGAACGTTTCAGAAGAACTACATCTGCTGGCAGTATTGTCCTAGATCTTCAAAACCGCTGTTAAACTTTTCGTCGAAGCATTCAAAGGCTGTAAAAAATGGTATGGCCAAGTCATGCCTTAAGTCTTCCCTCAGCATGTCACGTGAACACAAAATGAGTGTCAGCTTTAATGCACAGGTTACGCGTCTTTTAGATTTAGGTTATCCTCGCGTTGCAGTGGCCACTGTCGCTAAAAGTCCATTAGGCTTGAAAACGCGAAACTTCTGAAGACTAATCTGGTTGTTTGTAGGCCTTAGCTAGGTGGTGCAGGTTGTTTCTAGGTTGCTTCTAGGTTGTTGCTAGGCTTTACCTTGGTGACACTAGGTTGTTTCTGCATTTATTCAGTCACAGACACAATACGGGTGTCCGATCTCCAGAGACAAACTTGCGTTGAAACCAAGCGTTCGCACCTCTCATAGATCTATGGCCACTTTGTCATTGGCGTACGACTTCCATCGCTTCGAGGTCTTCTCGCATCCATTGTTCACTTTTCCATTCCCTAGTATTCTCTTGCTGTACATACTCGGGGGTTTTCGGATTGGCGCCGTCGCTTCGCAGCCATTTGTTGGGCTAAGTGCTGCCTTCTTCATGTTTAGTGGACCAGTGATGAGTAGTGGGATTTACCTAATTACTGTGGAACATACCCGTGCAGTATGTATGTTATTATTCATCTCCGCTCTGTTCTGTGCTGCTTACAAGGTAAAAGGAGTCGACACTGAGAAGTGGCATTGCATTCACGGCAACTAGTGGAACATGACAGGCTGCGGCATGCATGCACACTGAACTATAGCGCACAAATTGCTGTCAGCTCACCTCCCACTGCTTGCAGCATGTGTTGCGTGTACAACTTCACAGTGGCTACAGATGGAAAAATGCTAATTATAAGTGTTTCACAGTATTTTGCATGTTACCATTACATGATCAGATGAGATCAGATCAGTGCTTTCCATTGGATTAAAGAAAAGAAGTACTATAAAAATTGTTTGTTGGTCACTTTAAAACGAGACGGTTACAGTATATTTTGGGTCTACGTATCAAGTCCAGAGCTCTCTTGGGCTGTGGTTGCGTAGTACGTAATTTGTCCTCCGCATTTCTACTTCAATCATTTTGCCAAAGCTAGCAAAATTGACCGTGCATTTAGCCATAACTATAATTATTAGATGTCGACCACCTGAGGTTTTTTAACATGCACTTAAATCTAAATGCATGGGCCTTTTAGCATTTTGCCTCCATCAAAATTCAGCCACCATGGCCAGGAATTGAACAAACCCATGTCCTTTTGCTTAACAGTGCTACACCTTATCTGATAAGATACCATGGTGACTTCTACTTCTGTTATGCTTGTGTACGGTTGATAAAAATAGGGACAATACATGCACAAAATCTCCATTTCATATCAACCTGAACAAAAGTTGGTCATGCTTCAATAAAAGAATAGCATAGCTGGTTGTGTTCAGATAAGAACGTCGGTGCATGTCTGCCGACCCCCTTTAATTTCGCTTAAAAAATATATTTTGTTTTCAGAGTCCCCAGGACCACAAAACCACTTTTGGTTTCGCGAGAAAAAATTTCACCTTCTTTAAAAAAAATTCGCAAGTCTCCACTGAGCTGCCACCACCTCTTTCGAATTTCACGAAAATGAGATTTCGATGAGACGCTACAAAAACACTATAGTAGCTGTAGGTCTGAAAAATTTTCGCCACATACTACGGATAGTTTGCGTTGACAAAAAATTATTACTTTGCAGTTTTGATGTTGTTCTGTTAAGGGAAAAAATTGCGAAATCGGCACAAAGCTCAATAATGCTCACATTTAAGATTTTTTTCCTCCGTAAGTATATACGCCAGACTTCCCAAAGTTTTCAAAAACATTGCCGCATGTTTGGTTAACGAGTGTGCTGAACGAAATACCTGAGAGTGGCTTCAAACGTTAACCAGAAATGTTCAACAGAGGACATGTCTCTCAAAATGCAATATTTTGAAGGTCATTTAAAAAAAACACCATCTTCAATTTTCTTTAAACTCTTCAGAATTAAAGCCAAGCACGTGTTCTAACTAAATCTGTAAAAACATGTTGCATTATTTTTGTGAGGTTGGAACTACGAAGCACGAAAGTGGCCCAATTTACGTATACTGAGTAGCCACAACATTGAGCGAGCATGGAGCAATAGTTGCCCTTATCGTTATTTTTAGGTTGCGAATATCCTTTGTTCTGCTCGAGGGACAACAGCTTGACAGATAAAACCAAAGAGCTGCCTTAAAGTGAAAATTCGTACATTTGCGTGCGTGCACGCGTCGCAGTTTTGGTCCTGGCGTAAGGACTAACCGCAAGATTTCTAGAAATGTAGTAAAATCGAGCTCTCGGAAGGAACTGTTTATTAACGCGATAGCGTTAAAGAACTCGTTTCGCAGAAAGTCCGGCGTCGGCGTCAGTGTCGTTGGTTGTGAGCGAAAAATCATCTTGTCCATGACCGAAAAATCGAGAAAGATGCAAATAAAATAATAACAAAAATTTCCGGGTCCGAGTGAGGATCGAACCCAGGCCGTCTGCGTGGCAAGCAGGTGTTCTACCACACAGTCACGCTTCTCCTTGGGATTACGCATAAAATAACTTCCTCTGCTTGGAAATGCAGTGAAAATAACTTTCATGATTTACAAACACACGCGTCCTGTATGCAGCCGTCACAATACAACATGCAATATCGCAGTAATATGACGTCGTACAAGCGTACATTGCCATCGGGTATCAGAACATGTGTATATCACAACGACATCGTTGTTTAAAGCGAACCACCCTTTACAAAAGGCACACACGTTACTGCGCGTATTCCCTTAAGACCCCGTAGTGGGCACATAGCAAGTTCGAAAACATTTCACGCGCATAATTGCTGGTGGTTTAAGGCATGCTGCCCACATTACATAGTATGCATTAAGTGATTGAAGTACCCGCTAGGGACAGGATATTGCTATCGCGTTGAACTCTTAAAGACGAAGCTTATGGCTCCCCCAAGTTTTTACCCCTGTTGTATACACAGGGAGTCATAGTCACAAGTCATAGTCAGACAAGTTAGACAGTCAGAAACGTCACTGAAGCAGTTGTGTGTTTCTTGCTCCTGGTGAAGCAACGTTGTGCACGCAAACCATTTCGGTCTCAAGGAGGAGAACTTCGTGAGCTCGATCCCTGTGTCAGGGTGAGCCGCTAATTGCAATGAAATCTTTCTTGTTCGGGCTTTGTTGGGTGGAGTTGAGCTCATCGTCAGTATAGTATTTCATTGCTGCCTGTATGTTTTCTGGCTTTAGCTTCGATCTGGTGCAGAGGTCCGGATTTGACCACACCCCACGGGTGTCTCTCTATTTTCAGGATTTCCGAATGAGGGGCCGAGTTTCGGATGGAATCATTTCTTGAATCTGTTGATGAGAAAGGTTCACAGGGAGCAATGTCAGGAGGCGGCAGCGTTCATGGTATGATTCGCAGTTATCAAACGTGTGCTTTAGGTTGCGCAGCCACTCGCAACACGTGTTGCAGGTTTCCGCTGAAGGACCAGGTTCCTCTGTAGTGGCGTATGCTATTGTAAGGACAGCAGAAATTGTCCTGGAGATAGCGCCCTCGATCTCCGCTTTCTTACGCTTGGCGTAAGACACTCGCCAATGTGCTTTAACTTTCGCCGGAATTTTCAGGGGTCTCACGTTGGCTGTCTTAACGAGTACGTTTACTCTTCGACAGCAATCTGTACAGGAAAATTTTCGTCAGACTGAGATGCATCTGGAGACTCTACGGCGATCTGTTTGAAGCGGTTGAAACAGCTCTGGCACAAAATGTCGGTTTCTCTGATGGACGAGGCTTTTTCTGGCATGCGCTTCCTTAGTAAGGCGACATTCAAATCTTTCACACATCGAAAGTTCCGCTTGTAGGCAACCTTCTTCGTATGCCTCTTTCGGTAGTCAGCGCAAAACGTTCGCTTTGAGCTCTACAACGTGGGCAGCAATATCAGGGGAGTATAATACGCGCACGAATACTCACGTTCGTTGACTGCCGGGCTGTCGACGACGAACGGAAGTGAAAGCCGACGTTCTCTTATTACTTCGACCTTTCTTAAGCGAGTTGAGCTGTTTCTTGTTTATGTTCTTTCTTTTTTTTTTTCGGGAGCGGGTGAGCGCAGTCATGCTGCAGAAGCGCCGCTTGTGCCGACACGCACCGTCTGCGTTATCACATTACCGATGTGCCACGGGAAGCGATGAATATCCAGCGGTGGATCCTCTCCAGCCACCTCCTTTATGAGGCGTACGCAGGCTCACATGCGCGAAAGATTTTGAAAGCGATTCCTGCGAAGAGTGCGATTCATTACCGCGGCATGCTCCGTGGCTGGGACCCGTGTAGTTTTTGTGATTTGCGTAAACAAATGTAGTAATAATTTCCTCTTCAAAACCAACTGTTTATGTTTTATTTCTGACAATCAGTCAATCCACAGAAGACATTCGCGACCTAAAAATAACGATAATGGCAACTATTGCGCCATGCTCGCTCAATGTTGTGGTTACTCAGTATACGTCAATTTGGCCACTTTCGTGCTTCGTAGTTCCGACCTCACAAAAATAATGCAACATGTTTTTAGAGATTTAGTTAGAACACGTGCTTGGCTTTAATTCTGAAGAGTTTAAAGAAAATCGAAGATGGTGTTTTTTTTTAAATGACCTTCAAAATATTGCATTTTGAGAGACATGTCCTCAGTTGAACATTTCTGGTTAACGTTTGAAGCCACTCTCAGGTATTTCGTTCAGCACACTCGTTTACCAAACATGCGGCAATGTTTTTGAAAACTTTGGGAAGTCTGGCGTATATACTTACGGAGGAAAAAAATCTTAAATGTGAGCATTATTGAGCTTTGTGCCGATTTCGCGATTTTTTTCCCTTAACAGAACAACATCAAAACTGCCAAGTAATAATTTTTTGTCAACGCAAATTATCCGTAGTATGTGGCGAAAATTTTTCAGACCTACAGCGACTATAGTATTTTTGTAGCGTCTCATCGAAATCTCATTTTCGTGAAATTCGAAAGAGGTGGTGGCGGCTCAGTAGAGACTTGCGAATTTTTTTTAAAGAAGGTGAAATTTTTTCTCGCGAAACCAAAAGTGGTTTTGTGGTCCTGGGGACTCTGAAAACAAAATATATTTTTTTCGGCGAAATTAAAGGGGGTCGGCGGACATGCACCGACGTTCTTATCTGAACACACCCAGCTGATTTCTTTCCAATAGTTACATTGAAGCATTTATTGAATGTGAGGCATCTCCTTACAGACTACAGGGGCAGTCTGACAGTGTCCGTGTGTCTTTTTCTCTGTCTGGCTGCCTGTGTCTAATTTGTAACTTGCGTGTTCTTCACTGCAAGCGTTTCTTATTGATCGAGGAAGCATGATACACGCTCCAGGATTCACGTATTCTCAAATAATTTGATCTCGCCTTATTTACACGAATTACTTTCGGCTTTGGTATCTGGGCGCTGAGTTGGACAGTGACATTACTGCGTTGGAAGCCTGAGCACGTGGGCCCACAAAGCTGCGACCCACGCAGTGTTGCATCCTCTGCTCTTACACACGCACGTGCGCACAATTGTCCAGCTACTTTCAAAACGCACGAAAATTTTCTAATAAATATTAGTGAGCATAGAATTCTGGTATACGCAGAGTACCGGGTTATGAGACGGTATCTACATCATGTGACGTTTCATGCAACCACAATTATAGGAACGTTTCTGTTTTTGCTGAGTGACCGTGGTGAAAAAATGTTTAAAAATGCAATGCATTTGGAACTACGTCACTGCTGAGAATTGACACCAGCATAGAAGTAGAATGCACTAGATTTCTGCAACAAGCAATTCTGTGCTGGCCTGGTTCACCTTACGCCACAAAGTTGCTCCACCTATCCGGTCTCGCGTTTACAGCTACGGTAACCCGGCATGCTAAAGCAAAGATGTGTGCGAACAAACTAAAATTTGCTAAAGTAGCCTTCCAAAATGCTAGCAAGTTTGGCTACTTCAGCAGCACACTGAGAAAAAATGAGCACGTTGGCAGCCGATGCTCCCTCTTGGTTGCTTGGGTGCAGCGGAGCTGTGGGTCAGTCACCGTTCATTGCATGTCACTCTAATGTAGTGTCACGTCACTAAAACTTTTGTTGCACTTCCTATAGAGTGATGTCGGTGTCAGTCGCGCTAGCGAGGGGTGTAAATCGCGAGAATAAGCATTTAGGCACACTCTGGAAGTGAATTAAAATATCTTCTAAACATTTGCAAAGTCCAACACTTCATGCTGAGTGTCCTTTCATACGGAAGAAGCCTACACTGAGCTTTTTTAGGGCCCCGAAATTTGGTGGCATCACCCATTTAACTTGGTATACAAGGTGCTTCAAGAAATGTTTCTGAAAACTATTTAAAGTTGGGGATATTTAATATTTAGTTGCTGCCTTACTGATTATTTTTTCTGTAGCAGCAGACATTTTAGAACACTGGAGACATTAAGTATGACTAATTGAAGATCAAATTAACTCTTTAATTGGTGGCGACAGGCAGTCAAGTCAAATGGCAAAATTGAAGGTATTCCTGCGCAGAGCCCATTGCTGCCTTGAGTGCTTCAGCATAATTGCCGTCATTTTGTGCGAGAGTATGAATGCTCCGAGTGTGACTGAACACCTAACCGCACAAGAAACTGGAACTAGTGCTCTGCTCCCAGGCTGCCCTACAGTCGAGCAGGCTAGTGAGCATCAAGACACAGACAGTTGTGATCCTGTGGTTCGCATGAGAAGCGGTCGTTGGGTTGTGCCACCGAACCAGTTGAACTTGAGTGTGTGTGGTGTGCTCTTCAAAGGAGGGAGATGTGGTCGCTACTAATGCGTTTCAGTGTGTGACTTACTGGTGGTGCCATCTACCACCAGTAAGTTTGGCAGGGCATACAACCCTGCCAAACGCCACAGCAGTGGTTCTTTCATCAGGCCCATGCAGCGATCCTCTTCTTTAGCCAAGGCTGGCTAGATGCAATTGTCGCACTGCTACAAAGGCTGCCCCCTTCCCCCCAGCACTTTTGTGCGATATAAAAAGAGTTTTAAGAGCAAGAAAGGAAAAAAAGAAATTATGTACACTGCTAACGGACTGAAACGCAACAATTTACGACTAAGTAATTCATGATTCATTTCTGTGTTTAGTTTGTGTCAAATCAGTTTAGTTTTGACTAACATATAAGCGCCAATATTGCTTCTAGTGGCCAGATTCGTAATGACTGACATAGTTATCTCGAGTGATTGCACATGCTAGTCATTATACTGAAAGTTTTGATGTCGCGTTTTGATCCGTGAGCACCATATGTGAGCAGTGGTTCTTAGCGTCTGTTGTTGAGTACAGGTGGCAACATTTATCTGGTGGTCAAGGCTGAGAAGTCGCACGAGACAAGTTGCCTGTGGTACAGTGGGCAGCTTCAAGATGTTGGTAGTAGATATTGAGAGCTAGGCAGAACCTCAACATAAGCAGGGCGCCTGTGGCATGAGGGCGGGGTCGAGGCTGCTGGGGAGCCACTTTGTCAATGTTGGTGAAATGCAGGAACTTTGCAATTTTGCATTGTGCTGGGCAATATTTGATGCCACTGTGCAACTTCACCCTAATAGATGAACGGTGTACGAGCAATGCATCTGCACCTGCGACTGGTGTTGTGTGTGAGCAATGCGTCTGCACTTCAAGAACGCATGACAGAGTTCATCATCATGCCACCTCAACTAAAATCTGCATGTACAAACGACGGTGGTCTTATGCCCGTATTCAGACTAGCAGAGCGTGGGCTGTTGCACCAGCAAGGACAGTGCTGGTTCAGTTTCTCCTGGATAAAAGAAGTCAACATTCATTGATCCGGCAGAATGTTACCTGAGCCCTGAACTGTCCTGATCAAGACGTTCAGCACATTAACTCGTTCACCTCCAGGAAGACAGAACTTCTGGTGACCACGACGTTTCACTGTCTATCACTCTTCATATCCAACACCACAATAGTAAGACCATGATAGAGGCTCTAGAAGTCCAAGACATTACTGTGACAAGTCTGCCGATCAATGTCGAGGTCGTCACCATAATGCCACAAGAGTGCATGCTTCCCCCCACTGATGCATGCCATGACTTTTTGGGAGGACGATATAAGCATTTCCATTAGCTCAGACAACTGCTGGGATGTTGCTACTAGCCACAATGCACTGATCAGTTCATATTATGGTATTGGAAACCCTCTTTGGTTGCGCCATCCAGAGATCTCTCTACAACATTTTTTTCAGGGTTCAAATGGACGTGACATTCTCATAGTGAAACAAATCCCCCATAAAGCTAATCATAAAGTTAACCTGCGCAAAGTTCTGGATATCACTGAAGGGATGATGTCAGCATTAGGGCTCACTGATGGTCTGGCTCACTGATGGTCTGCCAAGCTTTTTGAATGAGGTTGTCAATGCTTAGAAAACGGACTGCTGCCATGCGCCAGAACTTGGACAAGAAAACAGGCAAACACTACAAGAGGAATACGGAGAACAAAGAAAGTGAATTTGACAGCCATGAGAGTAACAAGCTTACTGATGAGAAAATTCCAAGAGCAGCTGTGACTGATAAATGAGAATCCAACAGCCAGCATGTCGAAGTTCCCTATGGTCAAGATGTGCAATGCATCTGCACACCTGTGCAACCGTTGTTGACAAGGCTTAACACCATGGCCAACCACAGTTAAGTGTGCTCCACATTGAAACACAAGGACAAGTTCGAGCACATCAATGCACAACTACTTTGGGATGCAAGTGTACAAGCACCACCCTTCCAGTATGAAAGACTGCAGAAAGCTGGTCAGCAAAGAAGTTTCAGTATTAGGGGAAACACACATACCCGACAAGTGTACTACATAGCCCCCACAGGTTGTGCCTATGGGGCAATACCTTTGCGGATGCAGCAAGCAGACTATGAGCGAGCACAATGTAGCATCTCATAAATTATTATGCCCATGCACCAGTGCAAAGAACACTTGTTCCTAGGCTACTTTTCAAGAAGTGGCACGGAAGCCCCCACCACCACTTCAAGTTGGAGATGTCCTGGAGCATGATGAATTGCCAACTCTCCTGTTGAATCTGGGATAGAGTGTTGAAGTGCAGCCAGGCTGTGACGATATCATTTGAGCACACTAGGTTCGCCTTCTTCTTCTCTTTTTTGTTTGTTTTTCGCTCGGGTGAACTACATGTGCATTTGGTGGTGCGTACCATGCCTCTCACCCCTTATGCTAAATATATAATTTGTTATTTTGGAAACAACAAACGCGCGAGTCTACAAACACTGCTGGCACTAACAGTTCTCTTCACAGCTGTACCCGTCACAATCAAACATGCTTTCTTGGAAAGTCACATAAGTGTTACGGCGATTGCACCAAGCGACCAAGATTGAGGAGGACGCTACAAGGCAAATGTTATTAACAACGTAAAACGACACAAACCGCGGCATCATCGTGCTCAAGACTAGAATTACGAGGTAACAAAAACAAAATACAAGGAGAACACGGAAACAAAATCCAGTCACGAAATTAATAATATATATTGGGGCAAGATACATGGGGAAGAACCGCTGCCCTGCGCAGCAACAGAACAGAATCAAACAAATTACTGGGCCGGCGCAACAGCGCGAGCAGGCAATGTAGGCTTATTGTCGCTTAATTACAACACACTTTCACATACCTTTGGGACCACGCGTCGTACTGTTGGGCTGAGTCCACAATCGATGGTTCACATTCTTCGCCGCGCCATCTGCCGCAGACTTCCTTCCTCAGTGGTCTCGATGAAATCGTCTTTTACTTCATCCGGCATACCACGTTCGCGATATGCGCGAGCAAAGCGATGGGCCGTGCCGACGCGCCGCGCGATGACCCACATATGCAGTCATTTCGGCGTAATGTTTACCGTGTTTACACCTATGTTTACACAGCGCGCACGCGTAACACAACACAACACCAGAGAAGACAACACCACCGGCACAGCACCACAGCTATGGTCCCTAGACACAGCGAACAGCCCGCAGAAAAAAATTGGGGTACGAAACAGCGGCGCGGTCGGTTGTAGTTGTCCTCCACCTCCGTTGCTATGGTATGACATCAGAGCGTCGCGTTTGAAAGCAGCCAATCCGCGTGCAGGCCTGGTTGCTAGCTCTGCATCCACTAGATCCTCAATATGCGCGCCCGGGCACTCATCGCGGCGCGGCGCAGGAGGGAGAATGAGGCACGCTCCGTCATTTTTATACCGCGGAACTACCGTGGTGCCCCCAGCGGAATATGCAGCTGTCGCACCACCTGTCGCGCGCCGCTCCGTAGAGGATTCCTAGAGGAGAGAACCGTAGGAGAGCAGATAGAGGGGACACGCATGCGCTGTGGGGCGAGGGAGCCGCTCCGTAGAGTAGAGGATTCCTAGAGTAGAGAAAGCGGGTGAGCGTAGTAGGGAGGGGGAGAGGACGCGCATGCGCTGTGGGGATGTCGGACGCGGGCGCCGCTCCGTAGAGTGGAGGATTCCTACAGCAGAGAAAGGGGGCTGAGCGTAGAAGAGAGGACGCGCATACGCTGTGGGACGCGGGCTCTGCTCCGTAGAGTAGATGATTCCTAGAGTAGAGAAAGGGGGTGACCGCAGGAGAGGATAGATAGGGGGAGGGAACGCGCATCCGCTGTGGGGTGTGTGGGACGTGGGGGCCGCTCCGTAGAGTAGAGGATTCCCAGAGGAGAGAAAGGGGGTGAGCTTAGGAGAGGAGAGAGAGGGGGGGAGGGGACGCGCATGCGCTGTGGTGGTGTGGGACGCGGGAAGTTCTTTTTTTTGGGACAGAAGTGCGCAGACTTTCACTTCATTGTTACACGCACGATAACTCTGACACGTTAATTTGATCAAACAACAGAAGCAGGTGGGCTCAAACAAATGCGGGACGTTTCTCTGTGTTACATATATATATATATATATATATATATATATATATATATATATATATATATATATATATATATATATATATATATATATATATATCGAAGGAACAAGGGGTTTTTAGGTCTGATGCAATATTCACAAAAAAAGTCAAACAGACGCGTGTTTGACTCTTTTGTGTATATATATATATATATATATATATATATATATATATATATATATATATATGTAGAACACTACAACATCCAATCGCGACAACATAAACGTGCTTGGTCAGGCTATGCTGCAAGGAGTGCTCGTCACGTTCTCCAGTTTCTTTATTAATTGTAGCTAACGTGAAGGATGTCATTGAAGATGTGTGCAAAGCCCAGTGTATTTGAGCACACCTTTGTAAAGTTCTGACACCGTTTTTTGTACACTTCTATTATCTTCTAAACACAGTTGTTTAAGGCAAAACGGTTTTTAGCGTAGTTTGTAAACTTTCACATGGCACAACTATATCTCGGAAAGTCGCCGTCGTTCACAGCA
Source organism: Rhipicephalus appendiculatus (assembly GCA_030522465.1). Lineage (NCBI taxonomy): Eukaryota > Metazoa > Arthropoda > Arachnida > Ixodida > Ixodidae > Rhipicephalus > Rhipicephalus appendiculatus. The sequence goes on along the minus strand of JALIZH010010741.1, from coordinate 25,874 downwards.
GATGTGTGGACAAACCGACGCATCTGTGAACAACAAAAATGTTATCAAAAGGCTGTTAACCAGAACAAACAAAATGAAAGGTCACAAAACCATAAAAACAGCGACATTAAACCACCGATCAATCAAATCACGTGACAGACAAAAGGTTAACAAGAACAAAATAAAAAGGCTGTTAACCAGAACAAAATAGAAGGCCACAACACCATAAAAGCGGCAAAGCTACAATGCCAACAACAAGATAGCCCGGAGTTGAAGGCGCAGCAACCGGCGGCTAATGCAGCCGGGTGTCGCTGATAAAGGCGCGCGCTCTGCGCAGTCTCACCGCCGCTATGGACGAGAGCGCATGTAAGGCGCTGCTCGCCGCAGCAAAGCGGCAACGCCGCGACTACGACCCCGATTTACGAGCTCGAGAAGCGGCGGCAAAACGGCAACGCCGCCAAGCCAACCATTTCATGGAAAATTCACGATCCGATGCATGCTGCTTCGCCCCATGATCAGCATTCACTTCGTGGATATGCGCGGATTTTTAGGGGCGAAGCACGTTAAGACCGAGCCTTGTCGGCGTGCGGCGGCATGCAGAGCACACGCAAGGTACGCCATAGTGTGACGTCATGGCGATAATGTTGAAGCTGATGACGATCAAGAATAAGCGTGGTAGCACGTGAAAGGTACCGGATGACGATGATGACCATGGAATATTCTCTTTCTGCCATGGATGAAAACGAACGTAAAGCAAAACGACAAAAACGCCCAGCGGACTGGGAGTTGATGGCGCGGGAAGCGGCGGCTCAGCGGCAATGCCGATAGCAAGCTGCTACCTTAGAGGCGTGAGCTCGGGAAGCGGTGGCTAAACGGCAAAAGGCTTGTGCAGTATATGACGCCTCGATACGCTCTACGATGCATTTCGTATGACTGGAAACAAGCAACAACCACCAGGGGAACGTGCTTAGACCTCGCCTTTGCCAACTTCAGGCTAGGTCCGATCGAAGAACCATTGGCTCTACACTTCACGGACCACAAAGCAGTAATAATGAAGGCAAAAACGAAATCGATAACTCAACACGGCATATCATTTATGACCAATAAACATTTTATATAACTGTACACCGCTTTCTCACTCATTTGCATGCTTGAGTGGGCAATGTGACGGGTGATTTGCGGTAACGCTGAACGATCATCCTGCTTTACCCACTCATCATCATTCACTTCGTGGAAATGCGGAGATTTTTTTACGTCGTGTCATGTAGCAGGTGCCTTCCCATTGCATACAGCTGTTTTCTTGTCAGGCCAGGAGGTTACGGCGGAAAATAAAAAAGATTTCTGATTATAGTGACGGTTTCTTCATCACACTGAAGTGAAATTACACTTATAATTATGTGAAACCTGTGTTGCGCTAAATCTGTGGTAAAAGAAACCTAAACTGCCAACGTCGAGAAATGACACCAGTACGGGCTAGTTACGAAAATACATCCGAGGCGTTAGTGATGGTATTTGCCTTCTATTAATGCAGTGGCCTCGTTTGTGTTAGCAAAGGGTGAACTTCCAGAATGCACTTCTATCGACTAAGCAACTCGCTCCTTCTGGGAAGCCACGCCGCAAGGAACGCACGTTTTTTCGGCGACAGAATATAAAAGTTGAGAAATTTAGTACTGCAATGCGTGGCCTCCGTGTGACACCCAACAAAGACATCGGCAAAAAACTGAAGCAACGGGTTTTTACTCACCGGTCCGTATATTCTCGGGCTTGAAACTGGTGTTTATCCGGAGAAAGCGTCAACGGTCCCTTCGTTCTCGCGAAGTCAGCTGAATGCGCTTCGCGAAAGCGTTTGAAAGAGTCAAAATGAACAGAACAAAAGCGAATGTGTCGGCTGGCAGTGACTGAAAACATTGACACTGAAACGCAACAGCGCGAGGCCCATCCGAATGCACCGCGAGCTCGGGAAGCCGTGGCTTCCCGAGTATACCTGCCGTTGGCCGCCGTATATTTTGAAAATAGGTTAATGATCTCCACAGGCTGCTGACAACTACGAATCAGCTGGAGCAAAAACTATTATAAAAATTGATGGCGCGGTACATGGCAAGGCAAGACTACTAAGTATAAACAACAATTTGTTTTATTTAGGTGTAGCATTATCCGAAAAAGTACACTTCGGTTCTTTGAAGAATATCGTGAAAGAAAATTTGGCCCCGACCAGGGCGCCCCTACAGGAAAGTGTAATAGCACGAATGGTGGCGCCCATATGCGATCGTAACGCAGACGCTAGTAGATCCACTCCCGGTGTTTGAAGCCGAAACACGCCGCGGTTGATCTTTTTCGCCAACTGAGGCGGTTCATAGAACAAGTTTCCGGGCTCTGGCGAGGCTTTTTCCGGTGTCCGTTGTCACTATAGATGGGTTGCTCAAGAGCGAGCCGGATCTTTTGAGCCGCTCTTTTCAAAGAACGAGTGAGCGGTGGTTCTTTAGGTCCATTTGATTCACCCTGCACTCCCTGAGCTGGTTCATGGTGGTGCCGTCTGGGTGCCGCCGTCGTGCAGGGGATGTTTCAGCAAGTGCAGCAGCAACGAGACGCCAAAACGAATACAAGAGTGCAGATGTCTTGCAAGCCATATGCTACGGTCGGCTGTCTCGCGGGTTGTGGAGGCTGTGATTCGTAAAAAAACGTTGCTTACGATGGTTGGCATACGCAACTACCGGAAGACGTTCAGTGTCGTACTTGTTAGATGTCCCTAAAATAGACACGAATGCAATCGTCTGTGTCGTCGGCTGTGGTTCCAGCCATCTTGTGCTACGCGGACTCGGCACTACCTCACCAGCAGGTGCAGTTAATTCGTGAACTAGCCTTGCACGGCAGCTGGAGTTTTTCGAAACGCATACTGCGGTGCCGAAGCCGCCATGGTGAACTCGTGAAACGAATACCGGAGTGGAGCGCCTCCGTGAACCGGTTCACAAAGTACAGGTGGAACGAATGCACCTTTTTGGGAGACTGCTCAATGAGCCGACTGAGCGGCTCACAGAGCGGGGGTTCATCTCTCGCTTATTGAGCGGGGATTCTCTCTCGCTCACGGAGCGGCGGTTCTCTCTCCCAACGCCACCCGTCGTTGTTGGTTTAACACAGGGGTCTCAAACTCACCTTAGCCAGCGGGCCGCAGTCACACAATTTAGCTCCCCAAGGGCCGGGGCAGTGCAGGAGGTAAGAGCAGGGAGGTGGGGGGGGGGTTTGTACAATTTGCCTGCAAACGCTGCCATTTGAAAGAAAATTTCCTCATAATCAGGTCATTTGTCAAGGAGATTTGGTGCCAGGATTCCAACAATATGTCGTCCAAAATGACTGAAATCTGGACGCCGATTGTGAAATATAATTTTTGTTTCAATGTTATGTTTCAAAACAAGGTAAACACATCGGATGTCTCACGGAGACAATGCCTTAGACCAGTCATGTCTGTGGCTCACGAACACACTTGTTCAGAAAAAAAAAAGTGGGGCGAAGACAGTCATGTGAGGGCCGCGGGCCGCAACCCATAGCCTCGCGGGCCGCATGCGGCCCGCGGGCCGCGTGTTTGAGACCCCTGGTTTAACAGCTCTGTTGCGCGTTCCCTCGGCCGCTGCGGGCAGACTCGCTCTATTCGCTCGCTGAGTGCGGTGCGCGCGGCAGTTCATCGTGAGCTGGTGCAACTCGTCTAAGACGAACAGATGAACGTAGTTTACGTCTTCGTGTACCAAAAAATCTCTAGCAAGCAAGGCCCCTGCTCCGACTCTCTTGTCGGAGGGGGTTGGGGGGGGGGGTTGGGGGGGGGGGGGGGAGGGCGCTTGCTCGGTCATGGATTAAAGTTTAATATGGCGGTGGAAGAGCCGCTAAAAATAAGCAATGCATATTCGTGCTTCTAATACAATGCTTTAATAAATACGCACGTATTCACCATTTTCATTTGCCTTTTTCGGGCGGAACACACAATGAATGAAATAGTTAAAATGGTGGGAGGGGAGAAGGGGGACGCATATTTGAAATCTCCTGACGAGGGGGGGGGAACGCTCTCTGGAGGTTTTGCGGTAGTCATGAAAATGTCCTCATATAATCCACTCCAGTGCATTTCTGAGCCTGCATTATTAGCACGTCCATAAAACGAATAATATGTTCTGCTGAAACAGGGATTCATTTTATTTCGTCCTGTGCATGATGACAAATTATCGTGTCATGATACTAGGTTGAATGTTGATCGGTTTGAAAGAGATGCACGGATACTTTTTGACGTCTTTATTAGATGCGAAGCAGCTCTTTGACTCACGTGTGTAACGCCGTACGTTACGTGCGTCCGTACGAATGCGCCGCAACGCGTTTCCCTCGCCGTAGGTGTTGGAGCGTTGCCAAGTAGGTCACGCCTCAGCTGCGCGTTGACGTCACGCTCCCCTCGCATGCAACCCTCGCAGGTGCGCGCTGACGTCACTCTCTCCCTCACCCGCAGAATGCTCGCGGCAGCGCCCGCAGCTGCTGGCTGCTCCGCCCGCTCGCAACACCTCTGAACGTGTCACTTCTCTCTCGCTTCACCCTCTCCACCGCCCGCAACGCTCGACCGCACGTCGAGTGGAAACACTCTTTCGGCTCGTTTATCTGCGATGACGCCCGTTTCAACCGGGTCAACGCCGTGCGCACCGCTGCTGCTTCGCATCCCATGAGGGTTCCCTTCAGAGAGATGGTCCAAGTTCTTATTTCAATGGGTAAAGGGACATCTTCAGACAGGCGTCCACTCACTGTGACACACGACAAAATTATGTGCTTGATTTAAGACAAGTATCGACACAAGACAGCGATCGAAGCACGCAAGTGCTGCTTTCACGTGGCTAGTATGGGCCCTGTCAACACCTGCCGTGTGGGCAGAGGGCTTTAAGGCGAAAGCCTTTAATGTCTCATGCTCACGTCCGTCCGGTGTCCGTCCGTTCTTCTGTCCGTCCGTCCATCCATCCGTCCGTCTGTCCGTCCATCCGTCCGTCTGTCCGTCCGTCTGTCCGTCCGTCTGTCCGTCCGTCCATCCGTCTGTCTTTCCGTCCGTCCCTCTGTCTGTCTATCTGTCTGTCTGTCTGTCTGTCTGTCCGTCTGTCCATCTGTCTGTCTGTCTGTCTGTCTGTCTGTCCGTCCGTCCGTCCGTCCGTCCGTCCATCTGTCTGTCCGTCCGTCCGTCCGAGCTCTGGCACGGAGCCAGGTGGCCGCCGGGGTGCGCAATCGGCCGCCGGTCGCGTCGGACTCTACAGCGCTCGCGCATTGTTTGCGTAGCGTCGCTGTTCCCAGCGTTTCCAATCATTTTGACGGACGCCGTCTCAATTGACACAGGCGTCCACGGATCACACTTTCGAATTTACAAAGGGCCCGTCAATCTAAGCGCTGGAACGCGGATGGCGTTTGCGCGATGCGCAAAGCTCAAGAAAATACTAACGCATGCGAACGGAGGAAGATTAGTCTCGCGTCTCGCTGCGATACGCGGTAAAAAATTTAAAAAAAGAAAACACGCACACATTCCGTTTGTGTCTTATCCCACTGAGAGTCTAAAAGAAAAAAAAGACATGGCATAGTCATTGGAATGGCCGCACGCTTTTCGACGAACACACTTTGGAATGTACAAAGTGTCCTTCAATTTTCTTTTTGTTTGCCTTTGCGTTCACGGTGGTTAAAAGCAGCATTATTCATAATATGGGCTGAGTGCAGAGGCCCCTGCAGCATCGGCCATGAATATGTCCGGGTTTCAGAACCCGATAAGCGACAGGGGTGGTGTGAGAGATAAGCTTGCCGAGGCTTGCAGAATCACGTGGCGCTCAAGTGCATCTGCAGAATTTATGCACAGGGGTACATAAGCCAGGGAGGAGGGGGGCGGGCGGGAGACAGTTAGCAGCGGCCGGCGCAGGCATCATTTCTTTCAATAGTATTCCAAATTTCAGGAGGCAGAGGGCAGCCTGACTCTTAACTCCTCTCATTTTCCCTTCCACCATGGAGACTGCAAGCTCACGGTGAACCAGTGAACCGTTGAACTCAGCCGGTTCACTTAAGTTAGAACGCCTCGATGCGCTCGTTCGCCTCCGCTCCTTTCAGAGTGGAGACAATCGCGTCGTCTGCTACAGCGGTCGCCATTACTGATCCCAATCGTCAATGCGCGCACTGCCAGCGCGCGGATTCGCAGCCTTTTGCTCACGTGTAAAGACACTTTGGGCTGGACTTGCCTTCGCAAACGCATAATCATTCACGGATGTTGGTAGTTACAGGTTTGTAGGCACGAATCACAGCTAGTAATCGAATATGTTTCGCGCCTAAAGGTATTGCAGAACGTTATGACCCTCACCGCCGGCGCGGCCGCTCGGCTGCTGGCTGCGGCTGAGTGGGTACGCAGCTGCTTCGGATCACTGAGAGCTGCAGACATCACTATTCACTTTTATACTTTAGCGGGTGTATATGTTCGTTTATTTATTAGATGTGAAGCATCTTATGGCGAAGCTTAATCCGGTGGTGGTGGTGGTGGTGGTGGTGGTGGTGGTGGTGTGCCGCGTGCCCACCCTTACTGCGCATGCGCAAACAGTTAAAGAAAAAATAAAAAATAAAAAAACTTCCCTCTCCCCCTCTCTCTCCTCTAGGCATCCCTCCCCACGGCAACCACACCCCCCTCACTGCGCATGCGCCTCCATTCCTCTCTCCCCTCTTACACTCCCCCCCTCTCTCCATCCCTGCCCGCGGCGTCTAACTCCCCCTGCGCATGCGCGTCCCCCCCCTCTCTCTCCTCTCCTACGCTCCCCCCCTCTCTCCTCTACGCATCCCTGCCCACGGCGTTCACACCCCTCCCACTGCGCATGCGTGTCACCCCCTCTCTCTCCTCTCCTCCGCTTCCCCCTCTCTCGCCTCGCGACGCCGACGCATGCAGCGTCTGCTAGCGAGTTTCTTGGTTGAAAAAACCGACTGCTCGCGCTGCACAACCGTTCACTGGCCATCCCGTATATATGGCAATGGATCTTGACCTCCAAGGTGGTGCCGGTGGAAGATTTCTCCTGTGCGTTGTTGAACAATAAAAATTCGCAGCGTGCGCGTTAACTAAAAGCGGAGTGCGGGTCTCTGTGTCCAGTCGGAGTCTTCTGTCTCTCATTGCCCATTAGCAGCGATTGGCATGTTCCAGTAGGAAACACCGCTCCATCACTGCGTGCTTTGCGCCTCCTCAGTTTTCTCTCCTGCGCAACGCTGCGATAGGGCCAGCGTCAACGCCACCGCCAGTGTAAGCGTTAGCGCCCACTGCTTCACATCTACACATGGTTCCCTTTAGCGGGAGATGGTGTAATTTTTTTTATTTATTTATTTATTTATTTATTTTTACACCCCCATACAAACAGCATTTCCCAACATACATCAGCAGTGATAAATTTGCTGACGTGAGAACCCTAAGGTCTACTCGCTGTTTAGCTAAATCTTAAAGCGAATAGAATTCGCACGCAGGTTCCGAGGCTGCTGTTTTATGTGACCGATTGCCGGACATATTCGTCCTCGTGTCCTCCTATCGAATGCCTATTTAAAATATGGCTGTATTTCCTATTTCGAGAAGATACCAGCGAAAATGCGGTAAGCATCAAAATGTCGTTTAGCAATCGCAGCGGAAACGACTATACTCTGTGATGCTTCAATTTTCAGGAGCGAAGCTGCTTAGGCTCTCACGATGTCCGTTGTCGCCGTCGGACCGAAACACGGGTGTTACATATACCGTACAAAAGAGCGTTCATAGCGCGCATATGCCTTAAAAAATTCCCCATCTCCCGCTAAAGGGAACCATGTGTGGATGCGAAGCAGCGGGGAGATAATTAGCTTGAGCGGGATAAACGTCGCCGCTCTCAATTCATGGCAGCGGTGCGGGCGCTCATCGCGGCGCTGCACAGGAGAGAGAATGAGGCGCGCGCGCTCCGTCATTTTCATACCGCGCAACTACCGTGGCGCCAGTATGCAGCTGTCACACCACCAGTTGTGCGCGCCGCTCCGTAGAGGATTCCTAGAGGAGAGGACGGGGGGGGACCGTGGTAGGAGAGGAGAGAGAGAGGGAGGGGACTTCCATGTGCTGTGGGACGCGGGGGCCGCTTCGTTGAGTAGAGGATTCCTAGAGGAGAGGAAGGGAGGTGAGCGTAGGAGAGAGAGGAGGAGAGGACGCGCATGCGCTGTGGTGGTGTGGGACGCGGGAAAGAGGGACGGACTAAGCCCCTCCAAACACATGCAAGCAAGATCAAGGAATGGAGTCAACCTTGGCGACAGACACCACCTGCCTAGCCATTGCTAAGCAGCCTCTCTGTGCTCTCGGCCATGATTCTGATGATTGTAGTAGTGGTTGACGGCCTTCATATTACTACAGTGTTCTGGTTCGCATAATGGGTGCTTCCCTACATCATGAAAGTGGCCGGACGCGGGACGCGGGAGGGACGGACAAAGCCCCAAGCATAAGATGCTTCGCATCTAAAATAGACCGTACTCTGTCCGTCCGTCCCTGCATAAATACGTCCATCCGTCCGGGCGTCCATCCGTGCATCTGTCCGTCCGCCCGTCCGTCCATCTGTCCGTCCGTCCATCTATCTGTCCGTCCTTTATACTATTCGGCGACTTCAACGTAGACATTATGGACCTTAGGACCTAGCTTTGCTCCGTCATCAGCATTCACTTCGTGGATTTGCAGCCATTTTTTAGGGGCGAAGCACCTTCTAGCGAGACCTGGTCGGTTGTCGATCGTCGATTCATCCTCTGTACTCCGTAGTGTTCCCTTATCGTGCAATAGAGGGCGCTGTCCCATAGAGATGCATGCAAACTGCAGTTGGGTGACGATATACTAGATGGCGCTGTACGCATTCTGTGTCGTCATCTCCATTTCTCGTCTGGTTTCCGAGAGGGCGCTGTCCCATAGACATGCGTACAATATGGCGGTTGGTGAAGGTACGCTTAATGGCGTTGGCGGCGCAGCTGCTCTTCGATTGGCTCGCTGCGCGGGCTGCGCGGGGTTGCGCCGGGCGGCGAGCGCCCGCTATCTCTCATTCCCCGGATCGTCGCCGTACGAGTGCGCTTGCCGGATCGTGCTGCTTGGCGGACCATGGACGACGAGGAGCGCCGGGTGCAGAAGGCCGCTGCGGCTCGTGCTCGTCGGCAGGATCCCGAGGCGCGAGCTCGAGAGGCCGCTGCGACGCGAGCGCGGCGCCAGGCGGATCTCACACACACTATCGCTTTGATTACTGCTGGACGAAACCACTGAAGATTTCACGGTGCAACCATGATGCTTCGCGAGCTTCGCCCCAACTCTTCATCATTCACTGCGGGATCAGTGGCAATGTTTCTGCAGACAACGCAGCTCGTACATCGCATGAACAAGAGACTACCGTTCCAATTCTTCTGTCTAGGGACAGACGCTGCTAAGCAGCTTCGTCACCTGGCTCGTAGTCTATGCTTGGAGGAGTGGAACACGCCAAGCATAAGACACACTCGACTACACCAAATCAACCCAAAGCTGGAACTCCGACCACCAGCCGGACTTCGTCGGCGTGAAGCCTCACTTCTTTGTCGGCTTTGGTTGGGGGTGGCCTATACGAAAGCATACACGACATTATTTGGAGTGACCGACAGTTCGACATGCGAGGTCTGCGGCACCGAGGAAGACATTGATCATCTATTATGCCGCTACCGCCGATTTGCCTCTGAAAGACCAACGCTTTCTGATGTGATGCGACGACTGGAAGATCGGCCGCTCTCCGTGCAGATGCTGCTGGAGTACCGTCCCCATCGCTCGTCGGCCAACAAGGTAGTTAAAGCGCTATTGGGTTTCTTAAGGACCACGGGCCTTTGTGAACGTCTGTGACTATTGCGCAGTGCCAACGCCACAGAAGTGTCTGCGTATTTGTTGATCACTTCTTTTTTTTTCTTCTTCTTCCTGCTCTCCTTTCTTTCTGTCTCTCTCACCTTTCTACTCCCCTTTCCCTTTTCCCCCAGTGTAGAATAGCCAACCTGACTGCTGTCTGGTTAACCTCCCTGCCTTTCTCCCTTTTGTATTCCTTCCTTCCTTCCTTCACCCCGTGGATATGCTGTGATTTTTTTCAGCGCCGCGAATTCCGCGTTTAAATTAATGACCGCGTATGGTACACAAAAGGCATTCCTTCAGGGAGCTAATTCTGGAAAATTATTCCACCGGATAACGAAAAAAAATATTTCTATTTGTCGTTCTTGTTCCGCAAGAAAACACAACTCGGAGTAAATAGTTGCAGTTCATTACAGACGCGACAATATTTATAATCAAACCTTCAGGCATCAAAAAAACTCAAATGGAATACTGCCCTTGAGATACGCACAAAAAGTGGGTCCCTTCTGTACCACTCACGATATAGAAGGGAAAAAAAGAACACCGGGCACACTTGGCGTCAGACGCCACCACATGGCAGGAAACGCAGAGGGGTCATTCCACGTGCCGCAGTTTAAAAGAAAAAGAAGTATCAAACAGCAGGCAGGCAGGCAAAGAACTTTATTTTGATCCGGAGACGACGCTCACTCCCACCTTAGGGACGTGGTGGGAGTGAGCGGCGGGGACGCACCCACGACGGGACGGGGAGATGCATCTCGTCGGCCATCGAAAAGTCATATAATGATATAATCAATCCTTGGCCAATCCCCCCTCAGTGGGTATGTGCCATGTCAGAGGAAAGAACAACAGGGTCGGATTCTGCATTGTGGACACTCGCTGCGCGTTGCTCAAATACAAACGCGTAACAACTGCGACAGTTGTTAGTTCACGCTTGTCTTGACTCCTGTGTATACCTATGTGTCCTTTTCGAGCGTCGTTCTTTGTGCTGCGGCGGCGCGTTGCAAGTATCGAGCTGCTTGTCGTTTTTCATGTGACAAACTAATTTCTTACTATCGCATTCATTGCATCGCCCTAGTGGCGAAGCTGTGACTTTTTTACAGCGAAAGCTGTTATGAGATCACAACAAGGGTCGTTTCTGTGCCGTAGTTGTCCACCGCCGCCGCCGCCGCCGCCGGTGTCCGTAACCAATATCACACGAAAAAAAGAAAAAAAGCTAAATAAATAAAAACACTTATGACAGAATGGGAATCGAACCTGGGTCCTCTGCGTGGCAGCCCAGCACTCTACCACTGAGCTACGCCGTTTTTTTTTCTTTATTGCAGTGGTGCAAAAGGTACAGCAAGATCACATACACAAAACACATTAGTGTCACACTGATGCAAAGCTGCCTAGTTTAGAACTTTCTCATATCGTTAAGCACGTCATCCAGACTGGGTCACCGAGCTACGCCGCTGCTTGGAACTGCGGTGCAAACTGACCCTACGCAGGCTTCATATCGGCTAAGAAATCGCGTTAACGTCTGTTGAAAAGCGTTTTAGAGCAGTAAAGTAAGAACCAGGCGTCACACAATGTGAATTGCGTAACGCGTGGGTCGTTCAATGCTCGAACCCATTGCAAAACCGTTAGGCATAATTCTTCATCGTCGTCAGCCACAGCATCAACAAAGTGCACATATTTCGTTACAAGAGTGTAGCGGGGCACCGCGCTTTTCCGAAGAATGAAGAAGAATGGCATAGTAGACGCTTCCGCACTACACAAAAGTTATGAGTATTTATGGCGTAGTAAGGGTACCATACAAGGTGAGCTTGTAGTAGTTGCCCCGAGAGTGTTTAAAAAGGTTCTAGAAAGGCCGCTCTCCCAGCCTTCGCTGTGGCTGTGCTGCGCGCAGACCTGGCGGTTTTTGTTAGACTGCTATAAAAGTGGAGCCACCATTGAAACCACAATTGAGGCTAACCCGGCATGACGTCTGTGTCATAGGTTTAGATATGTAATGTTTGTTGCTTTGTTATAAAATTCGATAGCCAGCACCGAAAACAAAATTTAACTGTAAACGACCTTACGCCTGAATTGGGGAGTTTTTCCAAAGCAGTTTATATACTTGGTGTGGCTCTGTGGTAGAATACCGTATTCTGTGGTAGAATACCTGATTGTTCTATTCCTGCTGAGATTCTAGTTTTTTTATATTTGCATTCGTCGGGTCAATGCTGCCGATATTGTTTCTCTTAACGCTCTCGTATTTAATTGACCAGTGTCTGTTCCTGGCATTCCTGGGGTAGATATTGTCACACGCGTTTCTTATTTCACTTTTACTGTATTTGGTCGTCACGTAAGCTGGAATAATCTTGATTGTTCGCGTCTTGCGCGCAATCTTAACAAAATGATCTACTACAATCGTGAACCTTCTCGAACACTGCAGGCGCGGTTTGCTCACAGTAGTTGTGGGCGTAAACCGCTATTCTTATTTTCACTTTTGTTGTATTCGGTTTTCGCCCACAAAGACCGTCAGCAAAGCTCAGCTCAAACCGCGCCTTATTGTTCTAGAACCTTCGCGATTATTGTAGATCGTTTTGTTAAGATTGCGCGCAAGACGCGACCACTCGAGATTATTCCTGAGCTTGCGCGATGACCAGTGATAAGGCTAGAATGTTCGACGCGTGATGCATAAAAGCCGGCGAGCTCCAACGATGTTCGGTTCATCGACGGCCGACGCTCTGTTCGCCGCTATCAGTACCAGCGTTTATTGCTGTAATCTCACCTTCAGTTTACCGGCCACAAGTTCGGCCCAAATAAAGTGTTTCATCTTGAACTACTGCCTTCGTCAACGTCACGACCACGTGACATCTGGTAGAGGTGTTGCTTCGTCCATGCTCCGGATGCCCCCCGCGAGGTGCTGACCCTAGCCCAAGCCGCGAAGAAGACGACGCAAAGGACAACCCTCATCGTCGAACCAGCCGTAGGCAGCAGGGACTACAGCCAGAACACGGACTTCTGCCAGAAAACACTAGGAACACCAAGACTGTGACTTCAACCACAGGCACGATGACCACCCCCGTGCCGCCTGCACCAATCGTGCTCCCGGCAGCCCAAAGAGCCGCCAATATTCCGTGGATCATCAGTTGAAGATCCGGAAAGCTGGCTATAAGCGTATGACCGGGTCGCCAACTTCAATCACTGGAGCAACGACGACAAGCTTCGGCACGTTTATTTTGCCTTAGAAGACGCCGCTCGGACCTGGTTCGAGAATCAAGAGCGAAACCTCACAACGTGGGATGTTTTTCGCGCCAGGTTCCTGGCCACTTTCACAAGTGTGGTCCGCAAGGAGAAGGCCGAAGCCCTCCTGGAAACACGCGTGTGCAGCTGCCGAATGAAAAACGTGGCGCTCTTCACTGAAGAGATGACCAGACTCTTCCGCCACGCCGACCCCGAAATGCCCGAGGACAAAAAGTTCGCCTCCTCATGCGAGGAGTTAAACAGGAGCTTTTCGCGGGACTGATGCGGAACCCACCGAACAGTGTCCAAGAATTTGTGTCGGAAGCGACAACCATCGAAAAGACCCTCGAAATGCGCACACGGCAATTCAACCGCCGCTCTACGTCAGGCTATGCAGAGATCCAACCACTCTGCTCCGCCGATCTGCGGGAGACCATAAGGGCCGTAGTGCGGGAAGAACTTCGCCGTATGTTCCCGTCGTGCCAGCCTCAAGTTTCGTCGATTGCAGACATCGTCAAAGAGGAAACCCAGCAGTCGCTGGGAACCCCTGAACAACCACATCCTCAGCCGCAAGCCATGAGCTACGCTGCTGTAGCCCGACGCGACGCCCTCCCTTCACGCCCACGACAAGAGGCCGCACCGCCGCATTTCCGTCGCCAAACACCGCCGCCACCAGCACCAACGCCATACCACCCACTTGCCGGCCATCGCAACGCTCCGAGGAAGACCGACGTGTGGCGCGCCCCCGATCACCGCCCACTATGCTACCACTGCGGAGAAGCCGGCCACACGTACCGACGCTGCCAGTACCGCCAGATGGGACTGCGTGGTTTCGCCATCGACGCTCCGCGTCCACAGCGGGGTGAAAAACCACGCGATATCGCCGACTACCTCGCAGGAGGGCAGTGGACGCCCCGACGACCTTCCCGCTCGCCGTCGCCCGGCCGCTACATGTCACCGCACCGCCGGCAGTACACTGGGCCAAACCGGGGCCGGCCGCCTAGCCCGTATCCGGGAAACTAAGGGCAGCAACCGATGGAGGTGCGGTTGCTGTACGACGAAATGCCGAAGATCCCCCCGCGGCCGCCGACGACGACAACGCGACGAAACCTGCAGAACACGACGCGAAGCAGGCGAAGCCCTGCCGACGAAACGTCGGGGACCGAGGAAGACGAAAGGACGCAACATGGAAGCAGTGCAACAAATCGACGCAGCCGTGACCCGACGCCACGACCTAACTGCAACGCGAGACGACGAACTAGCGACCTCGACGTTCTTATCGACGGCCACGGCGTGACCGCTCTCGTCGACACTGCGGCTGACTATTCCGTCGTCAGTGGGCCATTCGCCGCCAAGCTGAAGAAAGTAAAGACCGCTTGGAGTGGACCCGAAATCCGGACAGCTGGAGGCCACCTGATAACGCCTATTGGAGTCTGCACGGCAAGAGTCACCGTCAGTAACCGGACTTATCCTGCGAGCTTTGTAATCTTACAAAACTGCTCCAGGGATGTGATACTTGGAATGGACTTCCTAAGTGACCACGGCGCCGTCATCGACCTAAGGTCTGAGTCGATAACACTAACCTCAGACAAAGTGCTTCCCACCCCTCGCGACGCGAGGGAACTATGCACAGAATGTGATAGAAGAGCAGGTGACCGTTCCGCCACTCTCCAGCGTCATTATTTCCCTCGGCCCCGAAAAACCCTGCGAACCTTGAAGGCGTCATCGAGGGCGATCAGCACCTACTCCTGAACCGTCAAATTTGCGTCGCAAGAGGTATAGCCGAGCTGCGTGACGGTAAAGCAAAGGTAGTGCTGACAAACTTCAGCCACGAATATAGGCACCTCAACATTGGTACGACGGTCGCCTACATCGAAGAATGCGTGGCCGCCAGCGATGCTTTCGCCCTCTTCGATGCTGCCGAACCTGTTTCGACGAATCGAGGTCCCGAACCAGATTTCGACGTCAACCCGAGCCTCCCGAAGCACAATCAAGACCAGCTCAAAAGTCTGCTCTTGCAATTCAAGGACTGCTTCTCGTCGTCGTCAAGAATTCGACAGACCCCTAGTCGCAAAACATCGCATCATAACAGAGGAAAATGCGAGACCACCTGCCAGAGCCCGTACCGAGTTTCAACCCGAGAACGCGAGGCCGTAAAGCAGCAAGTCGACGAAATGCTACGCGACGACATCATCCAGCCTTCAAAGAGTCCTTGGGCGTCACCCGTGGTGTTAGTGAAGAAGAAGGACGGAACCCCTCCAGTTTCTGCGTCGATTATCGCCGCTTGAACAAAATCACGAAGAAGGACGTGTATCCTCTCCCACGTATCGACGACGCCCTGGACCGACTCCACAACGCGAAGTATTTTTCGTCCGATGGACCTCAAGACCGGCTATTGGCAAATCGAGGTCGACGAGACCGAGAGAAGACTGCCTTTATCACACCAGATGGCCTCTTCGAGTTCAAAGTCATGCCCTGCGGTCTTTGCTCGGCACCTGCGACGTTCCAGCGTGTTATGGACACTGTACTGGCCGGCTTGAAGTGGCAGACCTGCCTTGTGTACTTGGATGACGTCGTTGTGTTTTCTTCAAACTTCGACGAACATCTCCGACGCCTAGAAGCTGTACTTCAGGCAATCAAGGCCTCCGGACTCACCTTGAAGCCAGAAAAGTGGCCGCTTTGCATACGAGGAACTTCTGTTCTTGGGTCACGTCATCAGCAAGTTCTGGAGTTTGCCCCGACCCACGAAAAACAGCTGCAATCGCTGCCTTCCCGCCGCCCACCGACAAGAAGGCCGTTCGCCAATTTCTCGGCTTGTGCGCCTATTATAGACGCTTCGTCAAGGAATTTTCACGCATCGCCGAGCCACTAACTCAGCTCACGAAAAACGACGTGGAATTCACGTGGGGGAGCGGCGCAAGTCGAAGCATTTCAAGAATTGAAACGACGCCTGCAGACGCCTCCAATACTTGCGCATTTCGACGAACACGCCGACACGGAAATACACACCGACGCAAGCACCGTAGGACCCTCGGCGCTGTTCTTGTCCAGAGAACTGCCGGCGTGGAAAGGGTTATCAGTTATGCTAGCCGGTCTCTATCCAAGGCGGAAGCCAACTATTCCACAACAGAAAAGGAGTGCCTTGCCATCATCTGGGCAACGTCAAAGTTTCGCCCCTACCTCTACGGCAGGCCCTTCAAAGTTGTGAGCGACCACCACGCCTTGTGTTGGCTAGCTAACCTGAAGGACCCTTCAGGTCGTCTCGCAAGATGGAGTCTCAGACTTCAAGAATTCGACGTTACCGTCGTTTACAAGTCCGGACGAAAACACTCTGACGCCGACTGCTTGTCTCGCGCCCCCGTCGACCCGCCGCCGCTGGATGACCTGGAGGATGACTTCTTCTTGGGAACCATAAGTGCCGACGACTTCGCCGAACGACAGCGCGCTGATCCGGAACTCAAGGGCCTTATGGAATACCTCGAGGGCAAAGCCACCGTGGCTCCAAAGGTATTCAGACGAGGACTGGAGTCATTTTTCATGAGCAACGGCGTTCTGCTAAAGAAAAACTTCTCGCCACTTCGGGCCGACTCCTCCTCGTAGTACCTTCGGCATTACGACCAGAAGTTCTGCATGCTTTGCATGACGACCCGACGGCTGGACACCTTGGATTTTCCCGTACGCTGGCAAGGATACAAGAAAAGTACTACTGGCCTCGCCTCACTGCCGACGTCACCCACTACGTGAGGACTTGCCGAGATTGTCAGCGACGGAAGACACCACCGACTAGGCCAGCCGGACTTCTGCAACCCATCGAGCCACCTCGCCGGCCGTTCCAGCAAATCGGCATGGACTTACTGGGGCCGTTCCCGACGTCGAATTCCGGAAACAAGTGGATCGTCGTAGCTACCTGACTACCTCACCCGCTACGCCGAGACAAGGGCCCTGCCCAAGAGCAGTGCCGCCGAGGTAGCAAAGTTCTTCGTCGAGAACATCGTACTGCGTCATGGCGCCCCAGAGGTCCTCATTATCGACGGAGGTACGGCCTTTACCGCGGACCTAACTCAGGCGATCCTAAGGTACAGCCAAACAAGTCACCGCCGGACCACCGCCTACCACCCACAGACCAATGGCCTGGACCGAGCGTCTGAATAAGACCATCGCCGACATGCTGGCCATGTACGTCGACGTCGAACACAAGACGTGGGACGCCATCCTTCGGTACGTGACCTTCGCATACAACACGGCCGTGCAAGAAACGACGCAGATGACGCCATACAAGTTGGTCTACGGACGGAGCCCGGCAACGACGCTCGACGCCATGTTACCGAACGTCACCGATGAGGAAAACATCGACGTGACCGCCTACTACAGCGCGCCGAAGAAGCACGACAGCTCGCCCGCCTACGGATCAAGAATCAGCAGACGACCGACAGCCGCCGTTACAATCTTCGACGACGCTTCGTGGAATACCAGCCCGGCGACCGCGTTTGGGTGTGGACACCGATACGCCGACGTGGACTTAGTGAAATAAAAAAATTACACCATCTCCCGCTAAAGGGAACCATGTGTAGATGTGAAGCAGTGGGCGCTAACGCTTACACTGGCGGTGGCGTTGACGCTGGCCCTATCGCAGCGTTGCGCAGGAGAGAAAACTGAGGAGGCGCAAAGCACGCAGTGATGGAGCGGTGCTTTCCTACTGGAACATGCCAATCGCTGCTAATGGGCAATGAGAGACAGAAGACTCCGACTGGACACAGAGACCCGCACTCCGCTTTTAGTTAACGCGCACGCTGCGAATTTTTATTGTTCAACAACGCACAGGAGAAATCTTCCACCGGCACCACCTTTGGAGGTCAAGATCCATTGCCATATATACGGGATGGCCAGTGAACGGTTGTGCAGCGCGAGCAGTCGGTTTTTTCAACCAAGAAACTCGCCAGCAGACGCTGCATGCGTCGGCGTCGCGAGGCGAGAGAGGGGGAAGCGGAGGAGAGGAGAGAGAGGGGGTGACACGCATGCGCAGTGGGAGTGTGAACGCCGTGGGCAGGGATGCGTAGAGGAGAGAGGGGGGAGCGTAGGAGAGGAGAGAGAGGGGGGACGCGCATGCGCAGGGGGAGTTAGACGCCGCGGGCAGGGATGGAGAGAGGGGGGGGAGTGTAAGAGGGGAGAGAGGGAATGGAGGCGCATGCGCAGTGAGGGTGTGGTTGCCGGGGAGGGATGCCTAGAGGAGAGAGAGGGGGGAGAGGAAGTTTTTTTATTTTTATTTTTTCTTTAACTGTTTGCGCATGCGCAGTAAGGGTGGGCACGCGGCACACCACCACCACCACCACCACCACCACCGGATTAAGCTTCGCCATAAGATGCTTCACATCTAAAACTCCTTCGGCGATACTTCGGGCCGTACAAGGTGCTTCGACGTCTCGGTGCTCTGGACTACGAGGTCGTCCCGGACGGCATAACGAACTCTCAACGGCGCCGTGCGCGACCTGAAGTCGTCCATGTCGTGCGCCTCAAGCCGTATTACGCGCGTTAGCAAACCAGAGGACTGCACTTATTGCTTAATTATTGAACTTTCTTTCTTTATTGTTGCATGCATTTTCCCCCGTGTTCTGTTTTAAACATCGGGACGATGCCTTTTCAGAGGGGGGCATTGCCACGCGCTATTCTTATTTTCACTTTTGTTGTATTCGGTTTTCGCCCACAAAGACCGTCAGCAAAGCTCAGCTCAAACCGCGCCTTATTGTTCTAGAACCTTCGCGATTATTGTAGATCGTTTTGTTAAGATTGCGCGCAAGACGCGACCACTCGAGATTATTCCTGAGCTTGCGCGATGACCAGTGATAAGGCTAGAATGTTCGACGCGTGATGCATAAAAGCCGGCGCGCTCCAACGATGTTCAGTTCATCGACGGCCGACGCTCTGTTCGCCGCTATCAGTACCAGCGTTTATTGCTGTAATCTCACCTTCAGTTTACCGGCCACAAGTTCGGCCCAAATAAAGTGTTTAATCTTGGACTACTGCCTACTGCCTTCGTCAACGTCACGACCACGTGACAATATAATGTAAATTGAGTTACATAAAGTGTCTATAAATGTAAATTTATGTCGCCTTCCAGTCGTCTTAGGCAAGTCAAGGAGGATATGCCTCGAAAGTGAACCGAAGAACCCGCCATCTTAACGGTGGCAAGATACCATTTTAATATATGTAATTTGTTGGGACATATAATGCTCGACGTGTGCCTTTGTGTTACAGGTTTCCTTGAAAAGCCTCAACATCTAGGCACATTTTAGCAGAGATCAACTGATCAGTACTCTTCTGGATAGGTTATTTTCGCCGGGAACAGCGATCTCTTATCTTATAATTAGCCTATGTCTAGGTTGAAGTCTATTGTAAAACCTTTTTTTTTTGTTTCTCGCACAAGTTTTGAATATAGCAAGGGTTCTAGACCACAACGCAAGACAAGGTTAGGTCCTAAGGAGCTTCGCCCCTAAAAGTATAAAGCGGTAATGAGAAAGCATGTTCCCTCTTCGCGTCACAATAATAGTATCTGGGGTTTTACGTCCCAATACCACGATCTGATTATGAGGGACGCCATAGTGGAGGGCTTCGGAAATTTCGACCATCTGGTGTTCTATAACGTGCACTGACTTCGCGCAGTACACGGGCCTCTAGCATTTCGCCTCAATCGAAATGCAACCGCCGTGGCCGGCATAGAACCCGCGACCTTCGGATCAGTAGCCGAGCACCGTAACACCTACACCACCACAGCGGACTGCTCGCGTCACAGGATCAATACATGTGTTTTACGTATTTCTACAAATGTCCTAACTTGCTATTGTGAGCTTTTGGGTTATTTGAATATTGCACAATGTTTTGAGCAATCTGAATTGCAAAACATTTTGTACTATTTGAATATTGCACAACGTGCATGCAAAATATGAAAATACAAGGTTGTGTGCGTAAAATGAATGACATCTTTATCAAGCAAAAAATCTCGACTCCCTAAAGCACCAGTATGCATGTGTTTTCTAACTCAGCAGAATAATTTTGCATTGAAAAATAAAAAAGTCACAGTTCCACCACGAGGGCGAAGCAATGAATGCGATAGCAACAAATCGTAATGTTATGCGAAGTGTGGATGGCAGCTAAATCTTTTGGATCCTACCTCACGCAACTCTAGAAAACGCTGGTTTAAGAGAATACGGCTGCTCCAGGACACTCTTCACACCGCATTTTCTTCGCGTTGAGTGCGCAGCACGTAGAAGGGGTATACCGGCCGCCCGCTGTCGGCTGTCGAGATAGGGAGATAACGCGCGCGCCAGCGACGACCGCGCTCGTAAAATCGAAGGTCGCTCGAGGGAACCTTCCCCCCCCCCCCTCGCGTCTTTTCACGCTCGCGAACGACGGGCGGGGCCGGTCGGTCGAACAGTTGGCAGGATCTTATCGCATGCGCCTCGGAGCGACGGAGATGGGCCGGTTCGTTTGATCTCCGCTTCAGCCGTGTTCATCGCTCCCGCTCCCGCGCTATTACCCGCTGGTAGAACGTACGATGCGCAGGGGGCTCTAATCAATTTGGACTTCATACGCGACATGACGGCGGCGGCGATGGCAACGGCAACGGCACCGGCAAAAACCCCTTCGAGACTGTCCATATAATTGCTATCGCAATAAAAACAATTGAAGGACACTTTGTACATTCCAAAGTGTGTTCGGCGAAAGCGTGTGGCCATTCCACTGATTATGCCATGTCTTTTTTATTTTACACTCTCAGTGGGATAATACGCAAACCGAGTGGGTGCGTGTTTTCTTCTTTAATTTTTTACCGCGAATCGCAGCGAGACGCGAGACTGATCTTCCTCCGGCCGCATGCGTTAGTATTTTCTCGCGCTTTGCGCATCGTGCAAACGCCATTCGCGCTCCAGCTCTTAAATCGACGGACCCTTTGTAAATTGGAAAGTGTATTCCGTGAACGCCTGGGTCCATTGAGACGGCGTCCGTCAGAATGATTGCAAACTCTGGGCACAGCGACGCTACGCAAGCAAAGCGCGAGCGCTATAGAGTCCGAGGCGATCGGCGTTCCGTCTGCGCATCCCGGCGGCCACCTGGCTCCGTGCCAGAGCTCGGATGGACGGACGGACGGACGCCGGACGGAGGTCGGACGGAAACCGGACGGACGTGAGCATGAGACATTAAAGGCTTTCGTCTTAAAGATTACACCATCTCCCGCTAAAGGGAACCATGTGTAGATGCGAAGCAGCGGGCGCTAACGCTTACACTGGCGGCGGCGTTGACGCTGGCGCTCATCGCAGCGTTGCACAGGAGAGAAAACTGGGGAGACGCAAAGCACGCAGTGATGGAGCGGTGTTTCCTACTGGAACATGCCAATCGCTGCTAATGGGCAATGAGAGACAGACGACTCCGACTGCACACAGAGACCCGCAGTCCGCTTTTAGTTAACGCGCACGCTGCGAATTTTTCATCGGTCGACAACGCACAGGGGAGAAATCTCCCACCGGCACCACCTTGCAGGTCGAGATCCATTGCCATATATATGGGGTGGCCAGTGAACGGTTGTGCAGCGCGAGCAGTCGGCTTTTCCAACCAAGAAACTCGCTAGCAGACGCTGCCTGCGTCGGCGTCACGAGGCGAGAGAGAGGGGGGGAGCGTAGGAGAGGAGAGAGGGGGGAGGATACGCGCATGCGCATTGGGGGGTGTGGTTGCCGCGGGGGAGGGGGATGCCCAGAGGAGAGGGATGGGGGAGGGGACGCGCATGCGCAGTGAGGGTGTAGACGCCGCGGGGAGGGATGCCTAGAGGCGAGAGAGGGGGAAGCGTAGGAGAGGAGAGGAGAGGGAGGGGCAGGGGACGCGCATGCGCAATGGGCGTGTAAGCGCCGCGGGATGTATGCCTAGAGGAGAGAGGGGGGAGGGTAGGAGAGATAGGGTGAGGGGACGCGCATGCGCAATGGGTGTGTAAACGCCGCGGGCGGGAGGGATACCTAGAGGAGAGAGAGGGGAAACGCAGGAGAGGAGGTGCGTGAGGAGGGTTTGCGCATGTGCAGTAAGGGTGGTCAGGACGCACACCACCAGTACTACCGCCGGCCGGACGGACGGACGGACGCCGGACGGACACCGGACTGATGGACACCGGCCGGACGGACACCGGACGGACGTGAGCATGAGACATTAAAGGCTTTCGCCTTAAAAACATTGCAGTTGGTGACATGCCGTCATGGCCTCAAAGGCGCAGCACCTTTCTAGGGAGGGTGTTGTGTGCCGGTCCTGAGACGCTGCACAGTTACACTGACGTTCCCCGTCCAGTTGGCTAGCAGTGGTACAAGCAGCCGTTTCAGAAAAAAAACAACAGAGATGTGGTTCGCGTGCTGAGGGTTGCTCAACCACACCGTAGTGCAGGGCACGTTACAAATTATGGGAGCAGGGCTGAGAGAAGAAGTTTACACAGATATCCACTTTTCCGGACTTCAACGTACTTCATCACTTCACTCACAAATCGAGATTTTTCTTTGCATTGGACGTGTACAGCGGAACGGAGCAGTTCTTCGGCATGCTGCCGCTGTAACTACACAGATGACCTACGTTTCAGCTTGTAGGAGGAACAACACATCAGATTCAACACGCCTATCCCTGTTACAAGCCCGTAACCTCACACCGCTGTCCGAAAAAAAAGCAAAGAAATACAAAGGCGCGCGACTATCGTTCTTAGAAGCCCGTAACCCCCACTCCGCGGTGTAAAAAAAGGCGCGCTCCCGACAGCGCGCCTCGTCGGAAGGTCCCCCACTACTAGCGCCCCCCTCGAAAGTTGCGGCCGAAACTGTCAACAACGCTCTCCCTCCCTCGCCAACGCTCGGCGGCTCCGCGCAACAGGCCGCACCGGGTGCGCTTTGATCCAGCGTGCGCTTTGATCCAGCGGCCGTGGCTTGACGAGTGGAGCCCCGCGGCATAGTAGGCTTCGCGAAGCTTCGTCATCGCTGTGAGCCCCCATGAAACTGCGAAGGATGTCAAAAGCATCAAGAACTTTACGCGAACTCACTGGCCTTTCTTGAGTTTGGTTGCATTTCTGTTCGCTGTGAAAAAAGGTATTGTTCCTATCATCATCATCATCATACGACCGAATGTAGCAGCAACGGTGTCAGATATGCTTCTTGGCGGAAACGTAAGTTCCCGACATGTGGAATGAGTGGTGCTACAATTTTCGAACTTCTTGATTCCCAACTAGCTCATGAACTGAAAAAGAAATGCGGATCACTGCTTGAAACCTGCGTTATTGTGGGAGGGCTTTTCAAGATCTCTTCGCTGTCGAGAGGGAGCAAATGCAAAGAACATTCGCTGGGGACATGAGATTTCTTTGTTGCCGCGAGATTTTTGTTTTTGAGGACTTTCGTTATTCGCAACTCCATAAAATGATCCGTGTGCTGGCAACACTGGTCGATAAAACAGAAGAACTTGTTTTTGGGTGAGTTGGAGCCTAAGTTTGCTGAACATTTTGTACGTGGCGCAAAGCTAGAAACATGAAAAAGGGGCGGAGGAAAGAAAGACACAGAGGAGCGCCAAACTACCAACTGTTTATTGCCATCGCGGCAGAAAAAACAGGTAAACTTCCACGCATGCTCAGTGACGAGGAAAAGTTACTCTAAACATGACATCACGTGAGCAGTTCATTAAAGGAGGACAACTAAGATTGAAAGAGTACAATGGATGTGCCACTGAGCTTCTTCGATTTACACGTCCCGGACGGCTCCGGACGGCCCCGGACGCCGGCGCCGCATTCGTTTTTCTCGGGAACCAACCGGAAGCTCCGCCCACTGGTCCGGGACCGCTCGGATGCATGTTCGTTTTTCGCGTGCCTGGCGGCCTGCGGACGGCCCGGGACTGTCCGAACAATTTCTTGCTGGCAGCTGGCAGACGACGGCGCGGTGCGCATGGCTATGCCTCACGCGTGCGGCCATCTTAAGTTAGACACGGGAAATTTTCGACGCGCTCTTGCTCTCTCTATGTTTTTCTGTCCGCTTCTCGCGTGTTTCGGGATTTCGCATAGTTTTCGCACTCAGTTCTTGTCGTCGGCGTTCTGAGCCGCGTCGAACATGTTCGTATTCCCGAAAGTCGGGCCAACACGCGCGGTGCTCGCCAGCAGAAACAGCGGTGGAACGCCCACGCACGTCTTCGATGCGCGCTCGCTCTAGTAGTTCACTTATAGTAAGTGGTGTCACAACGGAAGTAGGTATAATTCACTGTCTAACCACTGTTGAGGTTGGAATTACGTCGGCGTTGTGCCTGGTGTCGCAGCCATGGACGGAGCAGACGGCGTACAGACGCCGTAGCGGACGCGGGCTCCCACGCGGCGAGCATCAAGCCCGCAGGCGGCCCGCGGCCGCTTGGGACCAACTCGGGACTTTTGGATCACGTGATGACGGCGGCAAATGACGTAGCTACCTATGAGCTGCTATGAGCCGAGGCGTCCGCGGGCCGCCGGCGACTGGTCCGGGACTTGGTAAATCGAAGAAGCTCACTGACACAAGCGGACCCCTTTCTTCTAATATGATACGCCTCTAGTAGTTCCCTTGCTGTTTGATCTCTGCTTTTGCCGATAATTAGAGACCGGATTATAGGCAAATGCCTATTTTTTTCCTTGCGTTCCTATCGCGCCACTTTGATATATGAGCATGAATTAGGGGTAAAGGAGGGCTTTTATAGTGTTTTTATAGTGCCTATAAATGCCTATTTTCGGGGTTTGTGCCTAAATGTCTATAAGTGCCCATAAATGCCTATTTTCAGAATTTGTGCCTATATGAACGCTATTTAGCCTCAAATTTTGCTTTCGAGTACTGTTTGAGACCGTAATTCATGTTACCGGGCAAAATTGACGTTTCGGAACTTTATGGGGTGCAACAACCTCGTTCCCTAGTTCAACAAACATCCGGGAAGCAACCGGTTGCAGCAGTGAAATGGGACGCGCCGGCCACCTTACCCCACCGCACTGACATGGCGCGAGCGGCTGGAGCAGGGGAGAGGAAAAGACGCTATTTCTGCAACCCTAAATGGGAGCACGTCCCAGGCGGAAAGGCGGAAAGAGGAGAGGGGAAGAAGAGGAGAGTGGCGTCTATGGCCGAGGACGTGGCGGGCGGCTTTTACCGCCAGTTTTCCAGTTCAGTGTTCCCATGGCATTGAAGCACCTCCTTGAAGGCTTGGGCGTGGTGGGGGGCAGAAAAACAGGAGGTGCCTCGCGCGCAGCAGCAGGAATATGGAGAGCGAATGCGAAACCATGGAGTGCCGTCAGGGGAAAATAGAAAGTAGGTAAAAAAAATCAGATGTGCACATGGCTTTTCTTTCGTTTGTAATTTACTCTTAAAGGGCGCTTCACCAGGTCACATGAGATATTTTGGTCAGATACTGGAAATGTTCGCCTGCCCAATGAAGAGCTTTGTACCACAAGAACTTTTTAATTGGTTCATTACGAGCCGCGAGAGCATGATGCCGGTAGGTGAGCTTGAAACCTTTGCCACTCGCTAGCCAAATTCCTTCCCTGCCCTCTTCGGTATCAGAGAAACTCGGAGCCCGAAGACCACACGACGTTGACGCATCAACACGCCATGCGCACGCAAGATTACACTATGTGCACATGACATGCCCAAGCCAGGTCGTGCGCACAAGCGGTGTTGTATCGTTTCGGCGTTCGCTCTATAGTGTACTGCCTGTTTCTGTGGGATGGATCCGTCTATGCGTTTGGAGAGGCTGGCATGAATCCTGTATCCTTACCACGACACAGCGCGTCGCACAGCTGGAACAGCTGTAAGGGACGATGCACCAAAAA